>VZQC01015340.1:1461548-1598574 GCA_009823505.1 Rhizomys pruinosus | reverse complement strand
GGGCTGGAGAGATAGCCTAGCGGTTAAGAGCACCGACTGCTCTTGCAGAGGACCCGGGTTCGATCCCCAGCACCCACATGGCGGCTGAGAACCGTCTGTAACTCCAATTCCAGGAGAACTCCAGTTCCAGGGGAATCCAAGACCCCTCTTCTGACCTCCGCGGCATTGCACGACACAGGTGCACAAACCTGCATGCAGACAGTACATTCATACACATACAAAAATAAATAAAATTTAAAAATAAATAAATAAATAGCCGGGGCGTGGTGGCGCATGCCTTTAATCCTAGCACTTGGAAGGCAGAGGCAGGCAGATCTCTGTGAATTCAAGGCCAGCCTGGTCTACAGAGTGAGTTCCAGGACAGCTGCGGCTACAGGGAGACCTTCTCTCAAAAAGACAAAAAAAAAGTGTGAGCTACCATTCTCAGCCTTGGTCTTAGTTTTGGTTGTTTGGTTGGTTTTTTTCCCCCCTCCCTCCCTCTATCCTTCCCTCCCTTTCTTCCTGTTGTTTTATTTGTAGTACTGGAGGTTAAACTTTGGGCCTCAGGAATGCTAGGCAAGTGCTCTACCACTGATATCCCCTGTGGTTCGGTTTGTTTGTTTTGTTTGTTTGTTTTAAGACAGATAGCCCTGTCTAAACTAGAACTCTATCCTCTGCCTTGGGCTCCTTCCTGAGTACTAGGATTACAGGCATATGCCACCATGCCCAGCTAACCAACACGTTTTTACAGAAACCATATAAAACATAGTTTAATAGACTATTATATACATTTTGAAACCACTACCCAGAAAGAAAAATAGAATTTCACCAGACACCAAAGACTGCCCCCTCTCTAACATGGACAGCCCTTTCTTCTTGGTGTAAGTAGAATTACTATGAACAGTAGTCACTTCCTTACATATTTATTGAACTTTTATCACCCAAATGTGGGCATTTAACACTATAATTTATCCTTGCCCATATTGTTTGCAAATTTTTCATGATTGGGGGCTGTGTCCATACTAGGCAAGGGTTCTACACAGAGCCACATGTCCAACCTTTGCTTTTTCATTTTGCTTCTCCAGACAGGATAACTGTACGCATGGCTTAGGCTGGCCTTGACTTTGCTTTATGACCCAGGCTGGTTTTGAAGAACTCCATATCTTTCTGCCTTCACATCCACATGCTGGGATTATGGGTACATGCCAACATGCCAGGCTTCATATATGTTTTTAAGTCTCTGTCAGTTTACAGATCCTTTTTTTTTCTTCCAAGTTAGCCACTTGGAACAATCCAGACATAGATGTTCAATGGCTGGATTAATTAATACTAAGGAATTGCAGAACAGCCATATTCAAGTTCTACAATAATATTTGTAATGTTTTTTATCAAGGAATGTTTCCCTTTTCTTCTATTTCTTTACTTTGTGGCATAGTTTATACAGTTTATAAAAACAGCAGGATTGTTCCTTAAATCTTTTCCTTTACCATCTTAAAGATGATTTACCAGGGCTGGAGAGATGGCCTAGCAGTTAGGAGCGCCGACTGCTCTTGCAGAGAACCCGGGTTCGATCCCCAGCACCCACATGGTGGCCAAAAACCATCTGAAACTCCAATTCCAGGAGAACTCCAGTTCCAGGGGAATTCAACATACTCTTCTGACCTCCGCGGCACTGCATGACACAGGTGCACAAACCTGCATGCAAACAGTACATTCATACACATACAGAAATAAATAAAATTAAATTTAAAAATTAAAAATAAATAATTTCTTTTAAAAAAAAAAAAAAAAGATGATTTACCAGGACACCAGGTGTGGTGGCACACGCCTTTAGTCCTAGCACTCGGGAGGCAGAGGCAGGCGGAACTTTGTGAGTTCAAGGCCAGCCTGATCTACAGAGTTCCAGGACAGCTGGGGCTACAAGGAGACCCTGTCTTGAAAAGCAAAAATAGGGGCTGGAGAGGTAGCCTAGCAGTTAAGAGCGCTGACTGCTCTTATAGAGCACCGGGGTTCAATCCCCCAGCAGCACCCTTCTGGTGAGAACATGGTGGCTGAGAACCTTCTGTAACTCCAATTCCAGAACTCCAGTTCCAGGGGAATCCGACACCCTCTTCTGACCTCCGAGGCATTGCACGACACGGGTGCATAAACCTACATGCAGACAGTACATTCATACACATAGAAAATTAATTAATTAAAAAAAAAAGACAAAAAAAAAAGATGATTTACCAGGGCTCGATAGATGGCTCAGCAGTTAAGAGCACCGACTGCTCTTGTAGAGGACCTGGGTTCGATTCCCAGCACCCACATGGTGGCTGAGAAATGTCTGTAACTCCAATAACAAGAGAACTCCAGTTCCAGGGGAATCCGACACCCTCTTCTGACCTCCGAGGCATTGCACGACACGGGTGCATAAACCTACATGCAGACAGTACATTCATACACATAGAAAATTAATTAATTAAAAAAAAAAGACAAAAAAAAAAGATGATTTACCAGGGCTCGATAGATGGCTCAGTGGTTAAGAGCACAGACTGCTCTTGCAGAGCTGATCCAGGTTCGATTCCCAGTACCCACACGAAGGCTAAGAACCATCTTGGCCTGAGCATGGTGGCTTGCACCTTGAATCCCAGCACTTGGGAGACAGAGGCAGGCGGACCTCTGTGAGTTCAAGGCCAGCCTGGTATACGCAGAGAGCTCCAGGCCAGCTGGGGTTACAGGGAGAACCTGTCTTGAATTTAAAAAAAAAAAAAAGATGATTTACCAAGCCTCGTGGCACACACCTTTAATCCCAGTACTTGGGAGGCAGAGGCAGGCCAAGTGATCTCTGCAGCTGGGGCTACAAAGACACCCTGTCTCAAAAAAAAAAAAAGACTTGGGGTCAGGACCTGAATTAACAATTAAGAGCACTGACTGCTCTTGCAGATGACCCAAGTTTGATTCCCAGCACCCACACGGCAGCTAATAGCCATCCATAACTTCAGTTTTAGGGGATCTAACACTCTCTTCTTGTCTAAGGGCACTGCACTTACGTACATGCAGGCAATGTATGTTTTATTTTATACACATAAAATAAGAATAATAAATATTTTTTCAAAGACTTGGGATCCTATTGTCTTTGGTTTTTGGTTTTTGTTTTCTGAAACAGAGTCTCATACATCCCAAACTGGCTTGAACTTCCTATGTAGCCAAGCATGACCCTGAATTACTGATCCTCCTGCATCCATCTCCTAAAACAGGCATGTGCCACCACCACACCAGGATTATGCAATGCTCTGAACAGTGAATGGTAGGCAACTACCAACTAAGCTACATTTCTCGGCCTTCCTATTATCTTTCCAAAAGTCATCCAGTTAGTTATATATCACACACACACCATTATAAACTCCTCCTCGGTTTAAACATATTTTACATTCATTAAATTATATTTACTCATTATCAAATTAGCCCACCTTTACTAGTGGAAACTTAGCTTCTAAGTAATTTTGACACAACCCTGATAATTCTTACCTGTTTCTTTGCTATCTGACATGGCAAGTTGTTACATATGCATCTTGTGTATTTTCTGCCCCAGACCTGAAATCAATCCTTTCTCTAAGAAACTGGCTTCTTTCAGTAGGCAACAGTATTTTAAGACTATAATCTTCCAGACATGGTGGCACATACCTATAATCTCAGAGACAGGAGGTGGTGACTTTGAAGCCACCCTAAGTAACATAATCCCCATTTCATTCGGGGATTTTAATTTTTTTTTTTTTTTTTTTTTTTTNGGGAGCCCCCCGCCCCCCCGTGTCTCCCCCCCCCCCCACTCGCCTTAGGAGAGATCCGGCCTCCCTTCCCCCTTCCCCGCCCTGCTGCTCTGTGCCGCTGCCTCCCACGTTTGCTTCCACGCCCCCCCGGCCGGCTCCTCAGCCCTCCCTCCTTTACAGTTTTCGGGGCTCTCCCCTTCTCTTCTTGTCTCCGGGCCCTGCCCTTCCGTCCCTGGACCGGCCCGTCTGTTTTCTTTTTCTCACAGCCTCCCCTCCCGCCTCCATCCATCTTTTTTTCCCGCGCCGTTGGGCTCCCTCTGGTGTCCCCTTTAGGTTTTTTGGTTTTTGTTTTCTGCCCCCGCGTCGTCCTACCTCCCCCATATTGCTTGCCGCTTCCTCTGTCGCCCCGCCTGCCCCTGCATTCCTGATCCTCCTGCGCCTCTCCTCTCCTACCCCACGGCCTGTGCCCCGCACCCCCCCCGGCTTATGGCCCTGCTACTGCCCCGTGCATGGTCGCCCCTCCCCCCTCGCTCCCTTATCTCGGGCCTTCCCCCTCTTCTCTTTCCCCACGTCCTGACCCGTTCGTCTCTCTCCCCCCCCTTCCTCCCTCCTCCTCTTTTTTTTCTTTCTTTCTCTTCCATTTTGTTTTCTTCCTTCTCTTTCTCCTCTCCCTTCGCCCCCCTTTTACTCTGCCCCTGTCGCTTCTCCGTCCTTTTGCCCCCAACGCTCCTTCATTCCCTGTTTCTATTGCTTCTCTGCTCCTGGCCCGGTTGTTCCCATCTGCCTCTGTGGTACTTGGTTCTGCCCCGCTCCTGCCCTCCCTCCTTTCTCTCCGCCCCTGGCTTCTTTCCGTCGGATCCCCCGTCTTTTCCGCCTCCTCATCTTCCCCGCCCTGGTGCCCGCTCCCTCTCCTGCTCCGCGCCCGGCGGTGGTGCTTTGCCGACCCCCTCCGTCCTCCTCCCCCTTGTCCTTCGGGGCTTTTCCTTTTTTTTTTTTTTTTTTTTGTTTTTGTCTTTGTTGTTTTTTTTTTTTTTTTGGCTGGCCTTGAACTTATTGTGTAGACCACGCTGGCCTGACCTCAGGGCGCTCCCCCTGCCTCTCTCCTGGTCTGGGTTGTTTTTCATGGATTGTTTTTTTTGGGGGGGCCTTTTTTTTTTTTGAGACACGGTCTTCCCTGTCAGCCCCCAGCTGCCTGGACTCACTCTGTCGACCCGGCTGCATTGCACTCCCACGCTCCGCCTGCCTCGCTCCACCTGCCCTCTGCCTCCCCCCATGCTAGGATTCAAGGCTTGCGCCCCCCTCAACGTCCCAGCCCAGGTTGTTTTTGTTTTGTCTAGCCACTTTTGTTTTGTTTTGTATGGGATCCACGATCCATGTTCACCAGGCGCTCTCAGCTCCTGGGCTACCCAGCGTTCTGGGCCTGGGTCATTCCCGGTCCCAGCCCCTGCCCTCCGCGCCTTCTGTCTTCCACCCCCCACGCCACCGCGCTGGCCCTCTGGCCCGCTGGGGCCGAACCACCTGCCCCCGCCTGACTTCCTGCGTTCAGACAACATCCCCGCCCCTCCCCCTCCACTCTCCAAAAGACACAACCGCCCCGTCCGCTCGTTTTCCCTCTCCAACTCCACTCCCCCTGCCCTCCCCCCTGGCCCCTATCTGCCCCCTACCTCCCTCACCATCCACTCCCTCCTTCCCTCCCCCTCCCTGCCCTCCCTCCCTCCATCCTCCGCCCGGCGTGGTGCGCCCGCCTATTCCTGCCTCGCACACTAGCGAGCGCGAACCGCGGCCGCGGACTTTTGTGCGTTCCACGCCGCCTGGTCTCCCGAGTTTGCGTTCCGGCCCGCATGGCGCTTCCCAGGGCGCCCTGTCTCGCCCGCACCCACCAACCCCTACATATCCATCAACTCCTCTTCCCATCCTACCTCCCTTACTCCATCATTCCCCCCACCCCCACCCGCCGCGGCCTCGTCGGCCCTTCCCCTCTACGCCGCTTCTTCCGTATCTTCCTCTCCCCTCTCCACGCCCTTCCCCCGGCATTCCCTTCTAACCCGGCCGGCCCTTGCCCCCTGGCCCCCACCGGCCTTTGCCGCCCCCCCGGCTCTGTGCCAGGCCGTCTCTCCTCTCTCTACGCTCTATCTCCTTCTCTCTCTCTCTCTCTGCTTTTTTTTTTTTTTTTATTTTTTTCTCTTTCTCTCACTCTCTTGCTCTCTCGCTCTACCTCTCGCTCTCTTCTCTATCTCATTCTCTCTCTCAGCTCTCGGTTTCAGCTATCTCTCGTCATTGCTCTCTCTCGCTCTCCCTCCTCGCTCTCTTCGTCTCGCTCTCGTCTCGTCCTCAGTCTCTTTTCTGTTCTCTCTCGCTCTCTCTAGTCGCTCGCTCGGCTTTCCGCTCTCCCATCTCGCTCTCGTTCTCTCCTCGCAATCTCTTCTTTCATCCTCTCTTTTCTGTCCTCATATTCTTCTCTCTCTGCCTTCCTTTGCACCCTGGCTGCTACTCCCGCGTCTCTCTTGCCTCCTCTCCTCTCGTTCTCTCTCTCTCGCTCTTTCTCTCTCGCTCTCTCTCGCTCTCTCGTTCTCTCTCGTTCTCTCTCTCTCGCTCTCTCTCTCTCGCTCTCTCTTGCTCTCTCTCTCGCTCTCTCTTTCTCTCTTTCTCTCTCTCAGTCTCTCTCTCACTCTCTGTTTCTCTATCTCTCGCTCGCTCTTGCTCTCTTGCTCTCGCTCTCTCTCTCTCTCTTGCTCTCTCTCTCGCTCTCTCTCTCGCTCTCTCTTGCTCTCTCTCTCGCTCTCTCTCGTGCTCTCTCTCTCTCTCTCCTCTTTTTTTAGCCTCCCTCTCTTGAAGCTGTTGACCAGGGCTCACAGAGACCCTCAAACACCACTGACCATTGCCCCACCTCTTGGTTATCCACCAGGACTTCATGGTAAAACCCTATTGCTAAAGCCACTACATATACCAGGCACAGAACAAACAAGGAGAAATCAAGCTGGTGCTGACTTCAAACCTCATCTCTCCTGGTTAGCGTTCACTAGCTGGTGATATGCATGCTACTGGAAAGAAAAAATAATCATTAACCTTACTCGGCAGTGGACCCTGTGAGCTACAATTGTCCTGGCAAGATATGTCCACATGTGTGGTAGTGGTATGAATATTATGGGAGTAACCAACCACTTTCTAATTAGATTTAAGTTTCTTTCATAGGATGAAGCCCATACTTGACACCAATATCAGGCCTAGGAACCTGAAGCTAGACTGGGGCTACAGGGAGACCCTGTCTCGAAAAGAAAAAAAAAAATTTACTCTTAATGACTTTTTTTTTTTTTTGTCTGAGACAGGGTCTCCCTGTAGCCCCAGCTGTCCTGGAACTCGCTCTGTACACCAGGCTGGCCTTGAACTCACAAAGATTCGCCTGCCTCTGCCTCCCGAGTGCTAGGATTAAAGGCGTGCGCCACCACGCCCAGCAATGACTTCTTTCTATATCCATAGATTAATGCATTTCTCAGCTCTCAGTAGAGAAGCAGACAGTGATTAACACAGAGAACCACAACTGGCCAATGGGCAGACACCAAGAGGATGCAGACTGCTTGTCCCGGAATAGGACACCTATATCAAATTTCTGCCTCCTAAAGCTCAGGGCTCATTGTGGAAGAGGGGGTGGAAAGACTGTAAGAGCCAGAGGCGAAGTAGATGACCACTGGGAAGCTACTCATCTGAACTCACAGCAGTGGTGACAGCAGGCACAAGTTCCATGCAACCTCAAGCCAGACAAAATCTCGGCATGGGTAAGAAATCCCAACCCTACTTGAGGAAGTATTAGTAATTGGTGGCTGCTGGGAGGGGGAGAGTCAGTCTTATTTAAGGGTGAGACTCATGGTAGATTGACCAGGCTCCAGCGGATGGACCCACACAGAAGGACATTTGCAGACACAAATTTGACCCTACTGGCCTTAATATATACGTACACTAGACAAGGCTGGCCTTGAATTCATAGACAGCCACCTGCCTCTGCCTCCTGACTGCTAGGATTAAAAGTATGTGCCACCACACCCAGCTTAAAGATGGTTCTTAGCCACCATGTGGGTGCTGGGAATCGAATCTGGGTCCTCTACTAGAGCAATCAGTCCTCTTAACCATTGAGCCATCTCTCCAGCCCCATATATATTTTTATTATATATTAGATGTTAGATTTCATGAAATTGGATGGAAGTAGTAAGGGGGTACAGATAGGGGAGGGGACAAATATAACCAAAATAATTGTATGAAATTCACAAAATTTCAATTTAAAAAGAATTTTAAAAAACAGAGGGGCTGGAAGGATAGCTCAGTGGTTCAGAGCACTTACTGCTCTTCCAGAGGACCCAAGTTCAGTTCCCAGCACCCATATCTGGAGGCTCACAACTGCCTGTAACTCCAGTTCCAGCAGTTCATACTCTCTCTGGCCTCTGAGGACACCTGCATGAATGTGTACCACATGGACTCACATAGGACATACACATAAACAAAAATAAGAAGACATAATCTGCATTCACACAGGCACATATACATAAACAAAAATAATAAGACATAATCTGTGCACTGTGTGTGCTCACATAGGCACATACACATAAACAAAAATAACAAGACATAATCTGTGCACTGTGTGTATTCACACAGGCATATACACATAAACAAAAGTAAGACATAATCTGTGCCTGTGTGTATTCACACAGGCACATACACATAAACGAAAATAATAACAAGACATAATCTATGCACTGTGTGTATTCGCACAGGCACATACACATAAACAAAAATAATAACAAGACATAATATGTGCACTGTGTGTATTCACACAGGCACATATACATAAACAAAAATAATAACAAAACATAATCTGTGCACTGTGTGTATTTGTGGATTGGTCATTATTTCTAGATCTTTTCAGTGTACAAGGATTAAAGAAAGGAAAATAGCCAGATGTGTTGATGTACTTTTTTTTTTCTGTCTTTTTGAGACAGGCTCTCCCTGTAACTCCAGCTGTCCTGGAACTCACTATGTAGACTAGGCTGGCCTTGAACTCAGAGAACTCAAAAAGTCAAAAAAAAGCCCGTCACAGATGTGCGCACCTTTGATACCAGTACTCAGGAGGCAGAGGCAGGTGGTGTTCTGTGAGACTGATGCCAGCCTGGTCTACATATTGAGATCCAAGCCAGCAGCTGAGGCTATAGGAAGACCCCGTTTCAAAACAAACAAAGTAAAAAAAAAAAAAAAACACTAGAAGAGCTAGAACAGTGTCTCAGTGTTTAAGAGCAGCGGCTGCTCTTGCAGAGGACCCGGGTTCAGTTCCCATTATCCACAAAGAGGCTCACAACTGTCTATTACTTCAGTTCCAGGGGATTCAGTGTCCACTGCTGGCCTCTGCGGGCATCACATACATTGCACATATGAGTGCATTGACATACATGCAGGCAAAATGCTCACATGCACTTATATTCATGCAGGCAAAACATTTATACACATAAAATCATAAAATAAAAATAAACCAAAAGAAATTTTAAGAGGACTAGAGAACTAGAGATGTAGTTCAGTTGTAGGATACTTGCCTAGCATGGGCAAAGCCCTGGGTTCAATCCTCAGAAACACACACACATACAAATCTGGTTCTAAGACAGTTGGGGATGTAACTCAGAAAATGTAAAATCAGGTCTGGTGGTCGACATCTGTAATCCCTAATCATAACACTTACATAAGGGGGGGTGGCACATGCCTTTAATCCTAGCACTTGGGAGGCAGAGGCAGGCGGATCTCTGTGAGTTCAAGGCCAGCCTGGTCTACAGAGTGAGTTCCAGGACAGCTGGAGCTACAGGGAGACCTTGTCTAGAAAAGACAACAAAAAAAAAATAAAAAAGAAAAACAGGCCAGTGGGCAAGATCACATAAATTCAGACTTATCCTTGACTATATCGTGAGTTCCTAGGCTACCTACACTAAGATTCTGTCTCAAAAAACAAAAAGGGCGGGGGAAGTACATAAAAGATGACAATATTAGGCTGTCTCATAATTATTCAATTTGGGGCTGGAGAGATGGCTCAGGGGTTAAGAGGACTGACTGTTCTTGCAAAGGACCTGGGTTCAATTACCAACACCACATAGCAGCAACAACTGTCGTGGTAAATCCGGTTCCAGGGGAACTGACCTCTGCGGGCATTGCATGACATGGTTGAACTTACACACAAGGTACATTTATATGCACACAGGCAAAACATACACATAAAATAAAAATGAGGGGGCTGGAGAGATGGCTCAGCTTGGCTCAGCAATTAAGAGCATTGGCTGCTCTTGCAGAAGACCTAGGTTTGAATCCCAGCACCCACATGGCGGCTACCACCTATCCATAACTCCAGTTCCAAGGTATCCAATGCCTTGGAATACACTCGTACACATAAAATAGAAATAAATAAAAAATTTTAAATACATGCAGGGTGCCAGGTGTGGTACCGCATGCCTTTAATCCCAGCACTTGGGAGGGGAGGCAGAGGCAGGCGGATCTTTGTGAGTTCAAGGCCAGCCTGGTCTACATAATTTCAGGACAGCTGGAACTACAGGGAGACCCTGTCTCAAAAAAATGACAAAAAAAAAATACATGCACAGTATACATGGGTACACATAAAATAGAAATAAATTAAAATTTAAAATAATTATTCAATTGCTTTCTAGTAAACACTTTATTTTTGGGACAGGGTCTCCCTAGTCCCAGCTGATCAGGAACTTGCTACGTAGATGAAGCTGGCCTCGATTAAAACAGAGGCCTGCCTGCCTCTGCCTCCTAAGAGCTGAATTAATGGTCAGCGTCACCACACCCCACTAATGAACACATTTCAAATCTCTGGCAAATTAGCACATCTACACAGAAGATGCTCATAAGGAAACAATGTATAAGCACGTGTATGGCCTCAATCTCTTCAGAAGACTGAACTTTGTCAAGTTACCCCTAGACAGACACCCATTCTGCCCAGCTGTGTATAGTCTCCCAGGTCCAGCGGCAAGCTAAGGGGTCAACTGCAGAAGAAAAACTTGCGTTCCTTCTCTCCTCTTCAGACAGGCTCGCCCTCTAGCGGAGATGCTCAAGAACAAACAACAAGCCAAAGCAGGTGAGGCAGGAAATCGACCAACGGATACTTAGCAATTACCAAACATGGTCTTAATATGGGTGCTGACTTAGTGTGGCTGGGGAGAGGAGAAGCCGCTCAAATTCAAAGCACTTTACAAGCTCACCAAGCACTGAAAGGCCAGGAAAGTATCAAAATGATTCAACTGACACTTTTGTTGTTTGCTTTTTTAGTCTCAAGTAGCTTGAGCTGGCCTCAAACTTGCTAAATAGCTAAGGTTGGTCTGCTAAGGTTGGTCTTAAACTCCTTAATCTCCTTCCACCTCCATAGAACTATGCTGCACCCCACCCCGCATAATTTATTTTTTTACTTTTTTTTTTTTTTTTTTTTTTGGGTCTTTTTTGAGACAGGGTCTCCCCTGTAGCCCCAGCTGTCCTGGAACTCTCTCTTCAGACCAGGCTGGCCTTGGTCTGAAGAGAGACCTCATCACAGTGATCCACCTGCCTCTGCCTTCCAAGTGCTAGAAGACGGCTCAATGGAGAACCTGCATAAGGAACTGAGCTGCCTTCTGTGCCCCAGCGCTCATCTGAAAGCCTGGAACTGCCCACATCCCATGTCTCTGATCCCAGGGCAGGATCCCCAGGGCTTGCTGGCCAGCAACTGTGCCCCAGGTTCAATAAGAAAACCTTGTCTCAAAAATAAATTGATTTAAAGAAGAGGGGACTGGAAAGATGGCTCCCAAGTTAAGACCACTGGTTGCTCTTACAGAGGACCTGGGTTCAGTTCCCAGCACCCGTATGGTAGCTAACAACCTTCTGTAACTCCAGTTCTAGGGTATCCAACACTCTCTTCCATCCTCCATGGGCAGTGCACACACATGGTGCATTTACATGCACACAGGCAAAACACACATAAAAGGGGGGTGGAGAGATGGTTCAGCAGTGAAGAGCATTGGCTGCTCTTGCAGAGGACCCAGGTGTGAAAGCCAGCAACTACATGGCAGCTACCAACTATCTATCCATAACTCCAGTTCCAAGGTATCCAATGCCTTCCTCTGACCTCTAAGGGCCCCACATGACACAGGTGCACTTACATTATTACATGCAAGCAATACACTCACACATAAGTAAAGAAATAAGGATATTTTTTTAAAGGACATGGAAGCCAGACGTGGTGGCACACACCTTTAATCCCAGCACTCAGGTGGACCTCTATGAGTTCAAGGCCAGCCTGGTCTACATAGTGAGTCCAGGGCATCTGGGGCTACAGGGAGACCCTGTCTCAAACAAAGAAACAAACAAACATGAAGGTGGGAGAGGAACACATTGGGGGTGGGGAAAGGAGAGTGGGGAAACCAGGAGTGGCTATGATCAAGACACATGTATACATGTATGAAATTATCAAAGAATAAATAAAAGATATTATAAAATAAGCAGGGCATGGTGGCGCACGCCTTTAATCCTAGCACTCGGGAGGCAGAGGCAGGTGGAGCTCTGTGAGTTCAAGGCCAGCCTGGTCTACAGAGTGAGTTCCAGGACAGCTGGGACTACAGGGAGACCCTGTCTTGACAAGACCAAAAAAAAAAAAAAAAAGATATTATAAAATAAATTGGAAAAGTGATTGAGAAAGACATGGATGTCCATCTCTGGCCTCCACAGGAACTCATGCACACTGTGCACATGCATCCGAAAACATAGAAACACACAAAACAGAAACTTATTAAGAAAATAATTTTACAGAATTTTCTTTCTGGTCTTCAAATGCTATAATTGTATTAATCATAATCTTTTGTTCATGCTGCACCTTTGTTATTGTATACAAGACCCTGTCCATTTTATTATTTAATTATATAATTAGCTTGGATTTGGGGGGAGGAGTGGTTTTTGTTTTTGTTTTTTTGAGACAGGGTCTCCCTATAGCCCCAGCTGCCCTGAAACTCACTATGTAGACCAGGCTGGCCTGGAACTCACAGAGATCTGCCTGCCTCTGCCTCCCAAGTACTGGGATTAAAGGCATGCCTCACCATGCTGGCGATTTTTAAATATATATTTTGTTTTATATGTATGAGTGTTTTGGCTACATGTATGGAAGTGCCCTGTGTCGTGTAATGACCATTGAGGGCATCAGATCCCCTGGAACTGGAATTATGGACAGCTGTTAGCTGCTGTGTGGGTGCTGGGATTCAAACCTGGTCAGCAGCCAGTGCTCTTAATTGTTGAGCCATTTCTCCAGCACACATGTGGGAGTTGGTTTTCTCCTTCCATCATGCAGATCTCAGGAACTGAATTCCAGAGTCAGACTTCCTGATAATCACTTTTACCTGCCGGCTGAGCCATCTCAGTAGCCCTAACTTGGGTATTTTTATACATTTAAATACAGAATTGAAGCAGCACTAGTTTTGCATCCACCAGAGAGGACTGTCACCTTTCTTTCTTTTCTTCCTTTCTTTGTTTTTGGTGCCGGTTACTGAACCCAGGGTATATACAGAGGGTGCCATGCAAGCAGCTGCCCACTGAGACACATTCTCAGCCCACGACAACATCATTTTAATGCCTCCCTGATATTTTCATGACTATACTATACTGACCATGACTTATTCAACTAATCTCTTATTGTGTGATAGATATTTGGATCCAGTGTTCCACTATAATAAAAGACTGCTAAGCATAACATAGATGTTTATACAAATCCAAGCTTGATTACTGAAGTAGTACCACTGGGCCAAAGTTCAGGGCTATGAAGGAGGGTAGACCCGGTAGAAATAAAGCTTCTCTCAAATAGAAGATTCTGAAAAAGTACCAAGGTAAAAATAAGGCACTTATAGGCACATAGGTGATTGGCAGAATTTTTTTTCAGATTCAGAAGTCTAAATTTGAAGCAATTTTAAAAAATTGAGGGGCTGAAGAGATGGCTCAGTGGTTAAGTGCACTGAGTGCTCTTGCAGAAGAGCAGGTTCGAGTCACAGCTGAACGTTAAACCCAGCTTGAGGGGTCTGGAGAATGCCCAGACCAAACAGAGAACCCTCAAGGGAATTTGCTGCTCTTCCAGAAATGCGGGTTGGGTTCCCATCTAACAATCATCTGTGACTCTAGTTCCATGGGATTAGAGGACACTGGCATTGTATGTGGTGCACTTACATACATGCAGGTAAAACACTCATACACATAAAATTTTAAGAAATCCAGCCTGAGACCCTCCTAGGCACAAAGGGTCAGGCCGTTGGTCTATGATAACGGTCCAGGAAAAAAAAAGGTTCAGGTCTGGAAACAGGGGCATCCCCCAAAGGGCCAGGGAGCTAAGGAGTCCACGTGTGCCCGGGGCTCAGAGCAGAGGGAAGCTACAATTCTTGCAGAATTTCCACCCTTAGGGCTGACGTACAGCTTAGCCCAGAGGCCAATCCACCCCCAACCTCGGTCAACCAACCCCAGACGTGGCCGTTCTCGGCCTTGAACTCAGCCCAGTAACTCAAAAACCGCAGGGGGTGGTGCGCCAGCAGATCCGCCAGGATTGGAAACCGGGCGGGGCCGGAGCACAGAGACTAGGGAAGGTCTGCAAATCCCACCTGGTTAAGGGAGCGTCTGCGGACTGATGCAGCGGGAAAGGTTCGTAGGCCTGCCCGAGTGGAGCGTGTGACAAGGCCACAGTGGGTAAGGGGATTGTACCAAAGGCCGCTCCACTAGGACGGTGTGGAGACTTAGGTCCCCATCTGTGACGCAAGCGCGCTGGACAACTTTCGGACAGTCGGACGGTGCTTCGGCAGGTGGAAAAAGAACGATTAGCCCGGCGTGGTGGTGCGCGCCTTTAATCCTAGCACTTGGGAGGCAGAGGCAGGTGGATCTTTGTGAGTTCAAGGCCAGCCTGGTCTACAAAGTGAGTTCCAGGACAGCTGGTCTACAGGGAGACCCTGTCTCGAAAAGACAAAAAAAGAACAACAACAAAAAAAAACGGTTGAACTGGGAGGGGGGTCGGCGGGAATAAAAAGAGGCTCTGGGCACTGTCTAAAAACCGAAGGAACCGCCGGGCGTGGTGGCGCACGCCTTTAATCCTAGCACTTGGGAGGCAGAGGCAGGCGGATCTTTGTGAGTTCAAGGCCAGCCTGGTCTACAATGTGAGTTCCAGGACAGCTGGGGCTACGGGGAGACCCTGTCTCGAAAAGACCAAAAAAAAAAAAAAAAAAAAAAAAAAAAAAAAAAAAAAAAAAAAAAAAAAAAAAAAAAACCGAAGGAACCGACATTTTAGTCCTTGCTAAAATGCCTCTAGTTAACAAACCGCTAACCGTTTATTTTGTTACACCCGCCTCTCAGCCATTAGGTCTAACTCCGCTATCCGAATCCAGGAAGCAGCGAGCCCCCACTAGCTCCGGTCTACCGGGAGTGAACGCCCCTCCTCTGTCCCGCACTTTCTCCTCCCCTAAGGTCCCTCAAGCACTTTGTCCCGCCCACCTATCAACTCCGAGCTCAGCCAATCCGCGACTAAGGGGACGGGACTGCCAGGAGCGTCGGATGACGCCAGCACCCGCTGGCTTGGAAGCCGGGAGGTGGTGACGAACGGGGCTCGTGACTGAGGAGCAGTTGGCTCACGCCGCCTCGGCAGTCGGTGCAAACAGGGCCTCACGCCCCTGCGGGTCCTGAGACCGCCAAGCTGGTGGGTGGCCTCGCGTAGGGCGGTAACCGCCGGTAGCAAGGGGAGGTGCTTGTTGACTCCCCCCTCCCCGGTGGTGTACACGCCTCCCCGCGCACCACGTGGGCGTGAAGCAAAGCAGAAGGGAGTGTTAGGCCGAATCCTAGCCTCATTGGGTGCTGCTGCTGCCGGCTCTTGCAAGGGAGTGCTCTGATTGGTCAGCGTCGAAGTCTCAGCGTCGAAGTCTCTGAGTTCTGACGTTTGTGGTTGGTTGGTTGGTTGAGAGAAGCTTGTGAAGCGCTTTCTTCCGTAAGGGGTTTTGATTGGTCGGCTGGGGAGGTTATTTGGGATTCATCCTCCTCCTCCCGGGGACTTTGATAGGTGAGTTTGGGATAGGGAACTGGGAAATTCTTCTCCTTGGACCCGCGTCGGTAAGATAGGGTAGCACCCTAGGTTTCATTCTGCTATCTTTACTTCACAGGATTGAGGAAGGTTTATGTTCCCGAAGCCTTGGGAGTTGTCATAGGCTAAAGAGAAGAAAATCTTAGTCCCCTGAGAGAGTCAGCCACCCCCCACCCCCACCCCCAAACTGCCGCGTTTCTGGAGACCCTGGTATTTCTAGAGCAGGATTTGCTTTCACCAAACCCAAGTTGGTGACCGAAGGAGCCCCTGCACAGGACCTAAGGATGCTGTGACCAGAAGATGGGATCACGGAACAGTAGCAGCGCAGGATCCGGGTCTGGAGACCCCTCTGAGGGCTTGTCCCGAAGAGGGACTGGCCTGCGTCGGAGCCAGGAAGAGGAAGAAGAGGATGAAGATGTGGATCTGGCCCAGGTACTGGCCTATCTCCTCCGCAGGTAACTTACCCTTTGGTGTGACCTTACCAGGTGTCACCACAGTCCATTGATCTCCACTCCAGGCAGGAAAAGTACAGAGGATAGGAAATGGTATTAGCTCAAGACAACTGTTGTGTTTGTGCAGAACCACCATTCCCTGCTGGACACGCATGGCACTGAGCTTCCTTACCCGGAACACTTCTCACCTAGGCCAGGTCATGAACACCCTCTGATCTTGTGTTTGAGGGGCTACTCAGGGACGCCTCTCTCACTGTAACAACATACATTTTTGTCTCTGTTTTCCAAGTATGTAAAAGATGGGGGGAAATGACCTAGATGGAAAAGGAGAGGCATGGAAGGTAAAGAGTTGAAAAGGGGGAGATGTGAAATCATTTGCCATATGATATGAAGCTGTGTGGATTTACTTGAAAAACAAGGTTAAATGGACCTAACTCTAGCCCTATTCTTAAAGAAAGAATGCCTTGAAGGGAGTTGACAACCAGGAACTGCTGAAAAGGGTGAACCTGGCTTTGTTGGTTTACTTATGCTTCCTTGGGAAAAAGAGGAGCTTGAGATCTCTTCGGAATATTGTGTTCTACACTATGAGGGCTGGTGTCAATTGTCAACTTGACAGGCTCTGGAATCTTCTGGGAGTTGAAGCTCCAAGCACACCTATGAGGAAGTATTAGCCTCTGGGCGGGCCTGAGGGATCACACCGATCAGGTTAATTGAGACTAGGAGACCCACACTAAAAGTGGGGGACGCCATTCCTTGTGATTGGGTCCTGGACTGTACGAAAAAGGAGAAGGCTAGTGGAGCAGCCACTCGTCCCTCTCTGCTCCCAGACTGTGGCTGTAATGTGGCCAGCTCTTTCAGGCTCCTGCCTCCATGATAGACTCTACCCTTGAACTGGAAGCCAAAATAAACTTTTTCTCCCTCAAGTTCTTTTGTCAGGTTATTTGATCACAACAGGAAAGGAAACTGAGCTTAGATGGAAATGCTCTCATAATTTTTAGCTTCGGGACATAGTATCACTAAGTGTTTACCTAGGTGAAATCCCCAGCTTTTTTGGTGGGGGGGATGTTTAGCTCCCTGGGAAGACGGTTTAGTAGCTCAGTCTTCATGACCTGTGTGAATTCTGTGCTCTTGTTCTAAGAGTACAAATTAGTTTTCTGTTTCTTATAAGAGACTTAAGATAACAGCCAAAGTCTAGTCTACCTCAAACTTCAAAATGAGAACCAAATGTCCTAAGAGCTAGATAGCCAGTGACTCTGAGTTTGGTTGGATGGTGGGGAGGGATCCCCTCCTTTATAATGGGGGTCTCTTCACAGAGGCCAAGTGAGGTTGGTGCAGGGAGGAGGTGCAGCAAATTTACAACTCATCCAGGCCCTCTCGGACTCGGAAGAAGAGCATGACAGTGCTTGGGATGGTCGTCTTGGGGATCGATACAACCCACCTGGTAAGAGGAAAACTGACTCATTCTTAATGTTGGAAGATGTTTACTAGACCACTTCTTTTTTATTTTTTTTGAGGAGGAAAGGTTTATTTGTGCTCATGGTCTCAGAGAGTACAGTCCGTCATGGCCTAGGAGGCATGACGGCGGGAACAGACCCCTTCTCCTTTTAAAAACCAATCTGCTGAAGTCTGATAAGTCATATTAAGAAGCTAATGCATGCTGGGCGTGGTGGCGCATGCCTTTAAGCCCAGCACTCAGGAGTAGAGTCAGGTGAGTCTCTGTGAGTTCAAGGCCAGCCTGGTCTACAGACAGAATTCCAGGCCAGCTGGGGCTGCAGGGAAACCCTGTCTCAAAAAAAAAAAAAAATCATGCTGGGGAGGAGTCCTTGAAGCCACCCACATTGGTTTGGGCACAACTTTGCTAGCTGTCTTCTGAGCTGGAAGATCTAAAACTGAACTACTTTTTGCTACTCACAGTGGATGTGACCCCTGACACCCGGGAGCTGGAATGCAATGAAATCAAGACACAGGTGGAATTGGCCACAGGGCAGCTAGGACTTAGGAGGGCTGCCCAGGAGCACAGCTTTCCTAGAATGTTATACCAGGTAGGCTTTTCCACCTCTAGTCTGCCTGGTAGTACACTATGGAGGCTAGAAGTTCTCCTAACCCCAGAGAAAAAGGAAGTAAACTTCCCAAGCGTGAGGGCTGGAGTGTGTTAGCTAGCCTGCTTCTGGGACCTCTGCTTCTGTACCAAAAGCACTGTCATTGGAGAAGGGGGGCCTGTATGACCGCAGTAGCCTCTGATTCTGCTAGCAATATCCCCCAATCCTTTCCATTTAGAGAGAGCGGGGCCTCTGCCACCGGGGAAGCTTCTCCCTTGGAGAACAGTCTCAAGTGATGTCTCAGTGAGTATGGGGTTTGGTGGAGAGACTCGAAGGGCCAGCTAGACCATTTCTCCTAACTTTTGAAGGGGCAGGTGTTAAAGAACCCTTGGAGACACTAAGGCTACATTAAAGTGAGTTGAAGCTTTGAGAGTAAAAAAAAAAAAAGAGAAAAGTATAGAGGATGCTGGTGATAAAAAGAGATTATATGCTGGGCGTGGTGGCACATGCTTTGAATTCCAGCATTCCAGAGGCAGAGGCAGGCAGATCTCTGTGAGTTCAAGGCCAGCCTGGTCTACATAGCAAGCTCCAGGACAGCTGGGACTAAAGGGAGACCCTGTTTCAAAAATAGAAAAATACAGTTGGTGTGGTGGTGCACGCCTTTAATCCTAGCACTTGGGAGGCAGAGGCAGGCGAATCTCTGTGAGTTCAAGGCCAGCCTGGTCTACAGAGTGAGCTCCAGGCCAGCTGGGATTTAAAGGGAGACCCTGTTTCGAAAATACCAAAAAACCAAAAACAAAACAAAAAAAAAATAGAAAAATACAAAAAAGGGGGGGGTGGCTATACATAAAACCAAAAGAGAATGGACTGCCATCCCATTCTGCTAACCCTAACCGGAATCTTCCCCCCTGAGCTCCCCTTCTCTTTCACTCTGCTTCTCTAGCTTTTTGCCCAATGATCTGAGCTTCACTGATACCTATTCTCAGAAGGCTTTCTGTGGCATCTACAGCAAGGATGGTCAAATCTTCATGTCTGCTTGCCAAGGTACCAGACTGGGTCATATTTACTGCCTCAACCTAGAGCAAGGAACATTCTCAACTTGTCTAGAAGCCCCAGACCCAGGGAGCTCAAAACCCGGCTTAGAGATGCTTAACCTAGAGCACAGTTCTCACTATAAAGGGGAGACTCCACAAATGTACCAAGCAAAGGAAGCTACAAGGAAGGGTATTCCATAATTTTCCCTGCGCTTACTTTACAGATCAGACAATTCGACTATATGACTGCCGTTATGGCTGTTTCCATAAATTCAAGAGCATTAAGGCCCGGGATGTAGGTTGGAGTGTCTTGGATGTGGCCTTCACTCCTGATGGGAACCATTTCCTCTATTCCAGCTGGTCTGATTACAGTGAGTATGTACCAGACTTAGGGTTCTCTCCAGCTTGGGACCTGAGAACTTCATGTACTTTTCTCTGCAATAAGGCACCATGCTTTGTTTTGGAACAGTTCCTCACAAGGCTCTCTAGCATCTTTGCCCTTTGCCCTCTCTTCTAACATTCTCTTTCCCCTAAACTCTGAAAGAGTATTGTTTCTCTTCTCTTAGTTCATATCTGCAACATCTATGGAGAAGGAGACACACATACTGCCCTGGATCTAAGGTATTGGCTTTTTCTTGTCATACTTATCAGAAGGAAGGCTTTCTGGAAGCAACCTCATAAATGGGAATGCCCACCTAAGAGGGAAAAGGACAATGGTTGCAAATTCCTCTGTGTGGATTCCTGGGAAAGCACTGCTTATCTTGTCAGCCATGTTGAAGGATTATTTCTGGGTTCTCACAGAGGTGATCTGCATACTAGCCTGTGTTGACGGAGTTACTACATGCTCTTCATACTCCTTGTCAGATGCTTTGTAGACTGACAGTGAAAGGACATCCACTTAGCATGGCTCCTCCCTTGCTCTTTAGGCCAGATGAGCGTCGCTTTGCTGTCTTCTCCATTGCTGTCTCCTCAGATGGACGAGAAGTCCTAGGAGGGTGAGTATTGTCTTCCTTCATTAATGAGTAAAAGATCTTCCAGAGATAGTTGTGCTGTTACAGAGATTGCACTAGGGGCTATGAACAACCAGCCTTCTCCACAGTCAAGGTTTACCAGCTGCTTCATCCCTTGCTCACCATTGCCCTGAAACGAGGCAGCAGGCCTCAAGCCTCCCTGAAAATTAAGCTGCTACTTCTGCCTTCCATGAAAGAACACATGTGCTCACCCTCTAGTAAAGCTTCTCATCAGGGTTCTCCAGAGCACACAGACCAATAGTCCTCCCAGTCCTGGTTCTGGGACCTTCCCTATCTTTTCTCTTTCAGAGCCAATGATGGCTGCCTGTATGTCTTTGACCGAGAACAAAACCGGCGCACTCTTCAGGTATTGTTCCTGAGACTAGAACCTCTACCTCCTGCTCATTGACCATTTTAAGACTAGAAGAACCTTGGCTTCCTTCTCTAGATTGAGTCTCACGAGGATGATGTGAATACAGTGGCCTTTGCTGATGTAAGCTCCCAAATCCTGTTCTCTGGGGGAGATGATGCTATCTGCAAAGTGTGGGATCGACGCACCATGAGGGAGGATGACCCCAAGCCTGTAGGTGCACTGGCTGGACACCAGGACGGTATCACCTTCATTGACAGCAAGGTGAGCAAGGAAGCAGGATTGTCCATTTGCCTAGTAAAGGTTCTGCTGCCCAGGAGGGCATGAAAGTGGACTGGTATGGAAACTTAACAAGTTCCTCCTTAGGGTGTGCAGGAGCTGGAATTTAGGAGAGAGCTAAAGCCAGAAAACATGAATTCCTCCTGTACCCACCACTCCGCAAGGATCAGAGCAGGACTTTATAAGAAAAGTAAAGGACAGTTAATCCAAGTTAGAACAAGGGCTATAGCTAGTACACCATGCAAAGAGAAGAAATCCTCGGGGCAGGGATATCTGAAGCAGAACATCAAACGTGAACTCACCTAGATCAAGGAAGTTCAGCAGACATGTTCCTACCCCTCAGCTTTAGCAGGGAAACTCGACCTACAGGCACTGATGTTGGCAAGCTCTGATGCATCGGTCCATCTTTGGATTCCTAGGGTGATGCCCGGTATCTTATCTCTAACTCCAAAGATCAGACCATCAAGCTCTGGGATATCCGACGCTTTTCCAGCCAGGAAGGCATGGAAGCCTCACGTCAGGCTGCTACACAGCAAACCTGGGACTATCGTTGGCAGCAGGTACCCAAAAAAGGTAAAAGTGGAAGTAAATAAAATAGATCTTGAGCTTGAGAGTCAGAGTGGTAGATAAAATACTTACACTATAGGTATAGCCTGAAATAGGCATAGTGGGTTTGTCTGTCGCCAGGAAGTCCTGGAACCCTCCTCTCAGTTCCCTCTTCTAGACACTACCCCTATTGAATCATGGGATCAGTGAGTTGGTAACCAGGGGTTCCCAGGCTTGGGAGCTGGAAATCACATAGAACCAAACAACACAAAAGTATTTTAGTATCACGATTATCAGCAAGTGAATATTGTCTGACTATCATGGGGAAAGTCAACAGTTTAGGGCTAGATTGGTATGTATTGATCTTAACCAATGTCTAGTTGGTGCATGACAATCTAATAGAAACTCCCTGCTGTAAGGCTCATCTCTAAGTCCATGCATCTTTATCCAGCCTGGAAGAAGCTGAAGCTCCCAGGGGACAGCTCCTTGATGACTTACCGGGGCCATGGTGTGCTGCACACACTCATCCGCTGCCGATTCTCTCCAGCCCATAGCACTGGCCAACGATTCATCTACAGCGGCTGCTCCACTGGCAAAGTGGTTGGTAAGGATTTTGTGAGAACAGAGGCCTCAGGAGGGGCAGACATGTTTCTCTGGCATTCTACCTATAACCGCAGTGACTGCCTGAAAAAAGTCAGTAACAAGTACAAATGAAATTTAGCATGGAGCAAGAAAACCTTAAAGAACTAGAAAGCATTTTGTTTATGAGCAGTTTTGTTTTGTTTTGTTTTGTTTTGTTTTGTTTTGTTTTGTTTTGTTTTGTGACAGGGTCTCCCTGTAGTCCCAGCTGTCCTAGAACTCACTCTGTAGACCAAGCTGGCCTTGAACTCACAGAAATCTGTCTGCCTCTGCCTCTGGAGTGCTAGGATTAAAAAGGCATGCGCCACCATACCTGGCTCAAAGATGGTTCTTAGCCACCATGTGGGTGCTGGGAATCGAACCTGGGTCCTTTGCAAGAGCAGTCAGTGCTTTTAACTGCTGAGCCATCTCCAGCCCCCAGGAGATTTTTTTTTTTTTTTTAGTTTTTTTGTGTTTTGTGTTGTGTTGTGTTTTGTTTTGTTTTGTTTTTGTCTTTTTGAGACAGGGTCTCCCTATAGCCCCAGCTGGCCTGGAACTCACTCTGTAGACCAGGCCTGGCTTTGAACTCACAGAGATCTGTCTGCCTCTGCCTCCCTAGTGCTAGAATTAAAGGTGTGCACCATCACACCTGGCTGAGAATTTTTAAATAAGAAAGAGAACATAGAATTCTAGTTACTAAATATAATACATTACCAAAAACATAATTGGTTCTGTTATTTTGAGCCAAAGAAAGGGATTGTAGATGCAAGGTAGGAGGAAACAGAGGCCAAAGGAATGACAAAAAGACAGCATCAGTCAGTTGTCGGACATGCTGGCTCATGCCTGGAACTCCGTCATTTGAGAGGCTGAGGAAATAGGGATACTGTGAGTTTAAGACCAGCCTGAGCTACATAGTGAATTCCTGACCAACTCGGGATATAAAATAAGACCCTGCCTCACAGAACATTGAGCAGTAAAGGACATACAGCCACTGAAGACGGAGGAATGCAAGGGTAGGGAGATGGCTCGATTGGTAAAGTGCTGAAGTATAAGCATGAAGACCTGAATTCGATCCTCAGAGCCCACTTATAAGCCAGGCGCAGTGGTGCTTCTGTAACCCTATGAGGTGAGGCAGAACAGGAGGATCGATCTCTAGAGTTCACTAGCCAGCTAGTCTAGTGTAATCACCAAGCTCCAGGTTCAGTGAGGACCAGATACACCCTTAAACCCAGCACTGGGGAGGCAGCAGCAGACAGATCTCTGTGAGGTTGAGCACAGCCTCCTCTACATAGTGAGTTCAGGCCAGCTGGGGGTACAGGGAGACCTTGTCTCAAACCCAAATTGATTGATTGATTGATTGATTGACAGATTGATTGATTTAAAAAGAGTGATGGAGGGGGCTGGAGAGATGGCCTAGCGGTTAAGAGCACCGACCGCTCTTACAGAGGACCCGGGTTCGATCCCCAGCACCCATATGGCGGCCGAGAACCGTCCAAAACTCCAATTCCAGGAGAACTCCAGTTCCAGGGGAATCCGAGACCCTCTTCTGACCTCCGCGGCATTGCACGACACGGGTGCACAGACCTGCATGCAGACAGTACATACATACACATACAAAAGTAAATAAAATTAAAAAAAAAAAAAGAGTGATGGAAGAAGCTAGGCAACATTGACATGTGGCTTCCACATATAGTTGTATACTTACATGTATGCATCTGCTCACAAACATAAACATGAATTTTTAGAAGCAGAACTGCAGTGCTGACAGCATGTTGCAGGTAAGTAGCTACTAAGGTAGAGACACATAGATGTAGCCTGTCAGACAAGGAACAACAGGTGCACACATCTGTCACAGTCTGGAATTCACTTTTGGTACCTTCCATGTCTCCCTGAAAGCTTTAAAGCCAGTGTATTTTCTTGGTTGGGTTAAGCTGGGGTTGAGATAAGAGTGTGTAATCAGGCTGGCCTTGAACTAATTATGTATCCAAGAGGGGCCTTCAACTCTGATCTTCTTGCTTCCCCCCCCCCCAAATGTTGAGATTATAGCAGCACCCTTACTGGCTTTCCAACACTTTTTTTTTTTTTTTTTTTTTTTTTGAAGACAGGGTCTCCCTAATAGCCTTCAGCTGGCCTGGAGCTCAGTCGTAGACCAAGGCTGGCCTCAAAATTGGATGCCTTAAGCTGAGATCCAACTGCCTTGTCCACCTGAGTGCTGAGATTAAGGTGTGTGCACCACTTGGGGCTTAAAGCCGTTCTTAGCTGCCATGTGAGTGCTGGGAATCAAACCTGGGTACTGTGAAAGAGCAGTCGGCATTCTCTTTTTTTTTTTTTTTTTTTCTGGTCTTTTCGAGACAGGGTCTCCCTGTAGCCCCAGCTGTCCTAGAACTCTGTAGACCAGGCTGGCCTTGAACTCACAAAGATGTGCTTTCCTCTGCCTCCCAAGTGCTAGGATTAAAGGCGTGCACCACCACGCCCGGCGAGCAGTAGGCATTCTTAACAGCTGAGCCATCTCTCCAGCCCCCCCCATATTTTCTTAACTATAGGTCTATGAATTCTAGCAAAGGGTTAGGGATACTCACACTCCACTCCATACCCTCAACCCAAAAGAAGCAGACAAACCATCCTCTGAGGTGGGCTTTGCTCCCAATGGAAAATGGGATGCTACCTGAGAGGCAGGTCAGTGGTACCACTTGGGGATCTGAGGGATGGTTTGAAGGTACTATGGCAGCCCCTTTCTACTCTGGTCTTTCCTGGACAGTATATGACCTCCTAAGTGGCCACATTGTGAAGAAGCTGACCAACCACAAGGCCTGTGTACGTGACGTCAGTTGGCACCCCTTTGAAGAAAAGATTGTCAGCAGTTCGGTAAGGTGGCAAGGGTTGGGAGAATCTAGCATGTTTCTGGGTTTTGGACCTGGGAAAGGACACATCACTCCCTGACTATGTGCCACCTTCTGCCTTGCAGTGGGATGGGAACCTGCGTCTGTGGCAGTACCGCCAGGCTGAGTACTTCCAAGATGACATGCCAGAGTCTGAGAAATGCTCCAGTGCTCCCTGTCCGGTGTCCTGCCCATCTGTGGCCTTTTCCTCACCTCAGCAGATCTGACCTCCAGTTCTGTACAGGGTGAACTCTCAACATACTCTTTGCCTCCTCCTCCTCCTCCTCCTCCTCCTCCTCCTCCTCCTCCTCCCTTTCTCCTTCTGGGGAATAATGTGGAGGATGACTGGCATTGGGTGGAAAGAAACAGAAGCCTGGGCTTTGAAATCAAGCTGAGTCCTGGAAGTTCCACCCCACTGGGCTAAGTGGTCTCCTCATGAATTCACACTCAGTTTGCTTGGGTTCCTATTTCTAGCCAGAAGTTGGCAGAACTGCCATTATCTGGGGTTCTGCCAACAAGACAACTTCCCCAACTGTTTTTAATCATGTTCTGATGTTAGGTATTGACTCATAGCATAGATACCCGAGGCCAGGTCTGAACAGACCTATCAGCTGTGCCTTTGCCCAGGTCTTCACACTGAAAATTAGATTGGCCAAAGAGCCAGTCGTCCTGGTCTTTCTTCCTGAGGTCTTTGGGGGAGGGCAGAGTTGGTAGAAGTGTTTTCTCAGTACCCCTGGGTACTGGGATGGGAACCATGTCTTCTTTCATACCTGGGTCTTTGGGGTTGAACAAGCTATGAAGTGAGAGGTAGGAGTCTCCAGAAGGTATATATGGTCCGACATGGCCCAGGCCCATAGGATTTTTATCATGCTGGTAATCAGCAGCTTCAACAAAGGAGGTTAAACTAGGACTTCATCTTCTCACTGGCTTTGGGTCTCCTAATAAACTGTCTCTGGGAATCTGGCTTTAAGTCTGTGTCACTCCCCCCGCCCCCCAGGTCTTTCATCTTCTCATTTCAAGGAAAGAGTTTTGTTTTGTTTTGTTATTGTTTGGGGTTTTTTTGTGTGTGTGTTTGTTTTGATTTGAGACAGGTTCCTGTAGCCCCAGGCCTGGAACTCACTATGTAGACCAGGCTGGCCTTGAACCCAGAGAGACTCTGCCTCTTCCTCCACTGGGATTAATGCTGGGATTAAAGGCATGCCACCACACCCAGCTTTCAAGGAAATAGTTTTAAGGGGCAGAGGGATACTGGAGGGATGGCTCAGTGGTTAAAGAGTGCTTACTGGGGCTGGAGAGATGGCCTAGCAGTTAAGAGCGCCGACTGGTCTTCCAGAGGACCTGGGTTCTATCCCCAGCACCCACATGGCGGCTGAGAACCGTCTTTAACTCCAGTTCCAGGGGAGTCCGACACCCTCTTCTGACCTCCTCAGCATTGTACAACACGGGGACCCAGACCTTCATGCAGACGGTGTAAATTCATAAAAAAAAATTTTTTTTTAAAAAGAGTGCTTACTGCTCTTGCATAAGACCCAAGTTCAGGGGGCTGGAGAGATAGCCTAGCGGTTAAGAGCACCGACGCTCTTGCAGAGGACCCGGGTTCTATCCCCAGCACCCACATGGCGGCTGAGAACCATCTGAAGCTCCAATTCCAGGAGAACTCCAGTTCCAGGGGAATCCGAGACCCTCTTCTGACCTCCGCGGCATTGCACGACACGGGTGCACAGACCTGCATGCAGACAGTACATTCATACACATACAAAAATAAATAAAATTAAAAAAAAAAAAAATAAATAAAATATCCTTCAACACGGGCTGGAGAGATGGCCTAGCGGTTAAGAGCGCCGACCGCTCTTACAGAGGACCCGGGTTCTATCCCCAGCACCCACATGGCGGCTGAGAACCATCTGAAGCTCCAATTCCAGGAGAACTCCAGTTCCAGGGGAATCCGAGACCCTCTTCTGACCTCCGCGGCATTGCACGACACGGGTGCACAAACCTGCATGCAGACAGTACATTAATACACATACAGAAAAAAATAAAATTAAAAAAAAAAAAAAAAGAAGGTATACAGTACTCTATAGAAGAAATTACTCCTTTGATATAAAACCATTTAGTGAGACTTGTAGCAGGCTTTCCCTCACCAACCTCAAAACTTCCCATCAAGTAGACCTGAAGCTAGTGGACAATAAGCACATTTTGTTAGAGCCCAAGAACACCTGTGCCAGATGTGCCCTGGAGCTGTTCCAGTGCATATAAGAGATGGTCCATTAGGCCGGGCGTGGTGGTGCACGCCTTTAATCCTAGCACTTAGGAGGCAGAGGCAGGCTGATCTCTGTGAGTTCAAGGCCAGCTTGGTCTACAAAGTGAGTTCCAGGAAGCTGGGGCTACAGAGAGACCCTGTCTGGAAAAAGACCAAAAAGAAAAAAAAAAAAAAAGAGATGGTCCATGAATGAAGAGCCAGCAGAGAGCGTGGCCAGCACCAAGAGCCCCAAGCTCTAACAGAAGCCCAGGGAGACGGCGTTACAGGCAGCAGCGCCTAGCTCTTCCCCTCACATCATGCTCTGCAAAACAATTTTCAAGCCAGGGTATACATGCAAGGGTGCTCATGAACTTTCACAGCCATATAAATGGGGGCAGATAATTTTTATTTTGAAGGGGTCCTTGCTATGTCCCCTGGGCTGGTCTTGAACTCCTGTGCTCAAGCAATCATCTTGCCTCATCTTCCTGAATAGCTAGCTAGCATGGCAGACACATACTACCACGCTTGGCCCCAAATAAGTAATATTTTAAAAATAATAATTAGGGGCTGAAGAGATGGCTTAGCAGTTAACACTTATTTTTGCAGAGTAGCTGGATTTAGTCCCCACATGGCAGCTCACAACTGTCTATAACTCCAGTTCAGGGGATTCGACACCCTCTTTTGACCTCCATGGGCTCCTGCACACACATAGTATACATCCATACACCCAGAGAAAAAATTTTAAAAATAACTCCTCAGGGACAATGAGATGACTCAGTGGGTAAAGGTGCTTGCCACCAAGTGACAAGCTGAATTTGATTCCTGGAACTGACATAGTCGAAGGGGAGAAACTACTCATGCAAGTTGTTCTCTGACTTCCACATGCACACTGTTGTATACACCTGCCCTCCACACACAAAATAAATGTTAAAAAATTTTAAACTGTCCAGAGCTGAGTATACAGCTCAGTTGGTAGGATCTTTGCACTATATTCAGGTAGTCCCCAGCACTGAATACATTGCCACAATGGGATGTGGTAATGCTTGCCTATAATCTCAGCCTTTGGTAGATGGAGGGAGAAGGATAACAAGTTCAAGGTCTTAGCTATAGAGCAATTTAAAGCCAGTCTGGGCTATATTAGAGATCCTCCCTCAAAGGGGGGAGGGCAGAGACCCTCATGTCCTACCTGCCTTTCCATCCCCATTCTCATTTCCTTTTTGTTGCTATGATAAAACATTCTGACCAAAAGGGGACTGGAGAGATGGTTCAGTGGTGATTGTGCTTGCAGAGGACCTGGGTTCAATTCCCAGTACCCACATGGTGGCTGAGACTACCTGGAACTCCAGTTCCAAGGGATCCAACACCCTCTTCTGACCTCCTCAGGCTTTGCATGACATGGATGCACTTACATAAAATAAAAATAGCCAGGCATAGTGGCACATATCTTTAATCCCAGCACTCAGGAGACAGGCAGGTAAAGCTCTGTGAGTTCAAGACCAGCCTTGTCTACAGAGCAAGTTCCAGGACAACTGGGGTTTCTGTGTATGAGTGTATTGACCCCATGTGTGTAAGTGCACCTGTTTCATGCAATGCCCACAGAGGTAAGAAGAGGGTGTTGGGTCCCCCAGAACTGGAGTTACACACAGTTGTTAGCAGCCATGTGGGTGCTAGGAATCAAACTGGATCCTCTAAAATATTAAATAAACAAAGTTCTGACCAAAAGTAATTTGGGGGAGGAAACGATTTATTCAGCTTACACTTCCACATCACAATCTATCACTGAGAGAAGTCAGCAAAAACTCAAGTGGGAACTTAAAGGCAGACACCATCATAAACTGCTTGCTGTCCTGCACATCGTCTCAATTGATTTTGTTTTGTTTTGCTTTTTTTTTTTTTTTTAGACCAGGCTAACCTTGAACTCACATAGATCCACCTGCTTCTACCTCCCAACTGCTTGTTTTGCATTTTGAAATATGGTCTCACTGTGTAGCCTGCCTGGCTGGGAACTTTGTAGACCAGGTTGGCCTTGAGAAATACCTGCTTTCCAAATGCTGGGATTAAAGGTATTCACCACCACACCTGGCTTTATATTGGGTAGTTTTTTTAAAGATTTCTTTTTATTTTTTTTCTTATTTATTTATTTATTTATTTTTTGTCTTTTCGAGACAGGGTCTCCCTGTAGCCCCAGCTGTCCTGGAACTCACTCTGTAGACCAGGCTGGCCTTGAACTCACAAAGATCCACCTGCCTCTGCCTCCCAAGTGCTAGGATTATATTTATTTATTTTACTTTTTGTCCTTTTACTAAGATCTCAAGTTTTATACCTGAAGTACAATTTCTCAGGACTTACTACTTATTTATTTCTGGTTATACTTTCCTTTTGGATGTTTAAAGCCACACAGTTAGCCCAGATTAACCAAGGTTTTTGTTTTCTCAAGGTCAGTTGAGGATCTGGTCCTCAAGGGTCATTCAGGTTTTTTGTGGGGGGAGGGAGCCCCTGGTTCCTTCTGGCTTTTCAATCACCAGTTCCATCCACTTGAGGACAAAGTCAGGTCTTGCTAGACCAGGCTTCCCTTTTTGAAGCATGAGCAGACTTTCCTCTTTAAAGACTGGATTATTTATTTATTTTTGGTCTTTTTGAAACAAGATCTCCCTATTGCCCCAGCTACCCTGGAACTCACTATGTAGACCAGGCTGGCCTTGAACTCACAGAGATCCTCCGCCTCTGCCTCCCAAGTGCTGGGATTAAAGGTGTGTACCACCACACTGGGCTAAATATTTTTTATGTACATGAACATTTTGCCTGCATGTATATAGGGGCACCACATACATGCAGTGCCTGTGGATGCAAGAGGAGGGCATTGGAACTCCTGGAACTGGATTTAAAGTTGTGAGCCCCATGTAGGTGCTGGGAATAGAACCTGGGTCTTCTACTAGAGCAGCAAATGCCTAAATCCCAGCAGGAGGCAGAGGCAGGTGGATCTCTGTGAGATTGAGGCCAGAAGAGGGTACTGGATCCCTTGCAGCTCAAGTTACAGGCACTTGTAAACCACCTGATATGGGTGCTTGGAACCAAATTCAGGCCCTCTGAGAGAGTTGCAAGTGCTCTTAATCTTAAGCCATCTCTCCAGCCTGTACTGGCATCTTTAGCTAGCTTGCTTATATAGCTCAGGACCACCTGCCCAGGAAATGATGCCACCCACAGTGGACTGGTCCCTCCTATATCAGTTATCAAGACACACATACACCCATGCCCACAGGTCAATCAGATCTAGGAAATTTCTCAATCAAGGTTTTCCTCTCAGATGATCAGTTTGACAAAGCTAATTAGAATAGTCCCCTCTGCCATTTACCCCTAAGATACCACCCATCTCTCCTAGAACTTGTATTCCAAGGTGCCACATTTAGAGACAAAATTAAAACTCTCAGAGCCTCATCTGCTCAAGGCTCCACAGAATACCCATTCTCAGACATTTCTGTAGAATCCTGTCAACAAAATATAAATGGTTGTATTAATCATTTATGTACTACTAATAGTTATAGCAGGGATTCAGTACAGAAGAAGAAAAATTAACTTAGAGTTTATGGTCCCTAGGATTTTTGGTTTTTTTTTTTTTTTTTTAATTTTTGNGGGTCCTCTGCAAGAGCAGGTGGCGCTCTTAACCACTAGGCCATCTATCCATCCCTAAAAAAAATTTAAAAAGGGAAGAAAGCCAGGCATGGTATCACATGCCTTTAATCCCAGCACTTGAGAGGAAAAGACAGATCTCTATGAGTTGGAGGCCAGCCTGGTCTACATAGCCAGTTCCAGGTCAATACTACACAGTGAGGCCATGTCTAAGAAAAATAAATAAATAATGCCTGGCATGGTGGCGCACACCTTTAGTCCTAGTACTCGGGAGGCAGAGGCAGGCAGATCTTTGTGAGTACAAGGCCAGCCTGGGCTACAGAGTTCCAGGACAGCTGGGGCTACAGGAAGACCCTGTCTCAAAAAGACAAAAAAAAAAAAAAAAATTAGGCTGGGTATGGTGGTCCACACCTATTAATGGTAGCATTTGGGAAACTAAGGAGCATCGTCACAAGTTCCAGGCCAGGCAGAGCTGCAGAGTAAGACCATCTCAGAAAAGGACCAAAGATATAGCTCAGTTGATAAAGAACATAGCTCTGGGTTCTATCTCTAGTACTGCATAAAGCTGGTCAGGGGGACCAGCCAGATGGCCCAGCAGATAAAAGGCCTTATGTAAACCTGACAGTCTGAGTTTAATCCCTAGAACCTGCAATGGAAAAACAGAACCAACTTCCAAAAGTCCTCTCCTCCACATGCACCTGTGCCCTTATACATAGTAATAAATAAAATTAAAAATAAATGTAAGTAAAAAAATTAAAAAACAAACCAGGCATGGTGGCACAAGCCTTTAAATCCCAGCACTCCAGTGGCAGAGGCAGGTGGATCTCGTGAGATGGAGGCCAGCCTGATGCATGTAGTTCCAGGCCTGTCTCAAAAAAATAAATTGCCGGGCATGATGGCACACATCCTTAATCCCAGCACTCAGAGGCAGGGGCAGGCAGATCAGATCTTTGTGAGTTCAAGGCTGGTGTACATAGTTCCAGGACAGCTAGAGCTACGGGGAGACCCTGTCTCAAAAGGACAAAAAATAAAAAATAAATTAGGGGCTGGAGAGATGGTTCAGCAGTTAAGAGTGCCAACTGCTCTTGCAAAGGACCTGGGTTCAATTCCCAGCACCCACATGGTGGCTAAGAATCGTCTTTAAGCCAGGTGTGATGGTACACTTGGGAGGCAGAGGCAGATGGTTTTCTGTGAGTTCAAAGGCCAGCCTGGTGTACAGAATGAGTTCCAGGCCAGCTGGGGCTATAGGGAGACCCTGTCTCAAAAAAAAAAGTTTAATTAAATTAAAAACAAGCAAAAAAAATGGTACATGGGTATGGTGGCACATGGGTATCCCGGCACTCAGTCATTTAGGTGGTGGAAGTAGGAGGATCAGAAGTTCAAGATCTTTCTCGGCTACATGGCAAGTTTGAGGCCAGTCTGGGAAACATGAGACCCTGTTTCAAATAAAAAAATGGAATAGAAGGGGCTGGAGAGATAGCCTAGCGGTTAAGAGTGCCGACTGCTCTTGCAGAGGACCCGGGTTCGATCCCCAGCACCCACATGGCAGCTAAAAACCGTCTGTAACTCCAATTCCAGGAGAACTCCGGTTCCGGGGGAATCCGACACCCTCTTCTGACCTCCGCAGCATTGCACGACACGGGTGCACAGAACTACATGCAGACAGTACATTCATACACATACAAAAAAATAAAATAAAATAATTTTAAAAAATGGAATAGAAAAGGAAAATAAGCATTGGAGGATGTTGGGGATTTGCTCAGTGGTAATGTACTTTCCCTGCATGCTTGAGACCCTGTGCTTGAATCTCCAGTACGACAAAAGGAGGATAGGGATTGTTTGGTTTTCCTAAGTCACATCAGGGCACACAGGGTGTCCCTGCTTACTCATTCCTTTCACTATTTTGTGGGCTTCCACTGCTCTGAAGCCCCACTGCCAGTGTTAAGGAATGAGAAAAGATGACAGGTGATCTGCTAGCAAGGAACAGGGACTTCCTGGATAGGCTGCCCTTGACTCTCCTGCTTTGACCAGTGATCAGGCTGAGAGGCCAGTGTGTGTGAACCACGAGCCCCAGGGTAGTTACCAGAGACAGACTTAAGGTTTTGACGGATGCCAGACTGGGAATTTTTTCCCCTACAATCCTCTCCATCCATCACCTGAGGAACTGGAGCTTAGCTAAGCTGCTGAGGTCACCATGCATTGAAGTGGACAGCCCAGCTAGTATCCTTCCATGCATACCTGAGGCAGACAGTGAGTGCTATGTCTGTGTGTACCTGCCTTGCAGCTCAGAGCCCCAGGAGAAGGACCCACATCTGGTGATAAGATAGATTCAGTTTGTTTTTAATGACTTCTTAAGATTTGGTTTTATGACCCAGATCTCCTTGTAGAACACAAACATGGTAGAGTGAGATGGGGCAAGTACGGGGGCTTCAGCTGGCCAGAATAAGACCAGCAGACGCAAGCAGGCTATGGACAAGGCAGCCCTGAACAGCAGGCCTGGCCTGAGACATGAACTAGAGTGTGGCCCAAAATGAGGACACAGCTAACAGTAAAGGACTCAGGGCCATTAGGACACACTTCCACAGACCAGAGGCCAGGACCATGCTGATGTGTCAGCCTCACCCTGGTCCCTGGCTGCCCTCCCACCCCTCTCCCCTCCCTGCCAGCTGCCAACAGGGATCTGCCCTGTGTCTGTCGCACCTGTCACTGCCTGTCCTCGACTGAGGGGGGTATAGCCCCTCCTCAGTCACCAACGGAGCAGGCAGTTAGTGGGGAGGGGAGGGAACATGGAGCGGGGGCCGGTGGTGGGGGCAGGGACAGGGGCCGGGACCCGAGTCCGGGCCCTGCTGGGATGCCTGGTCAAAGTACTGCTCTGGGTGGCCTCTGCCTTGCTATACTTTGGAAGTGAACAGGCTGCCCGGCTACTAGGCAGCCCCTGCCTACGGCGCCTCTACCATGCTTGGTTGGCAGCAGTGGTCATCTTCGGACCTCTTCTGCAGTTTCATGTCAACTCTCGGACTATCTTCGCTAGCCACGGCAACTTCTTCAACATGTGAGTTCACCCAAGACCACGGGAGCTGTCTCCCCACACTCAGATCCCAGCTTCTTTCCTCAGCTTCTGTTCTCCTGCCAGTCTGAGCACTAAAAATAGCCTAGGAGGTTGAGAAGGTCAAAGGGAGGGGGAGGGGAAGAAAGCCTGGGGGTTCAGGGGAAGCAAGGAGAAGGAATGAAGAGGAAATGTGGACCCTAAAATGTGGAGTGGGCTTCTCAGGAGATGGCAAAGTTGAGATCACAGAGGGTATAAAGGGTACTGGGAAGGAACTATGATGTGTGGGACAGGGCAGTGCTGAGAACATGGACCTGGGTGCAGAGATGGGACTGGGGGGCTCTTACTGGCCTTTTCTCTCCCTGCCCACAGAAAGTTTGTGAATTCAGCATGGGGCTGGACATGCACCTTCCTGGGGGGCTTTGTGTTGCTGGTGGTGTTCCTGGCTACACGACGTGTGGCAGTGACTGCCAGGCACTTGAGCCGACTGGTGGTGGGAGCAGCTGTATGGCGGGGCGCTGGCCGGGCCTTCTTGCTCATCGAGGACCTGACTGGTTCCTGCTTCGAGCCTCTGCCCCAGGGCCTACTGCTTCATGAGCTGCCTGACCGACGGAGCTGCCTGGCTGCTGGCCACCAATGGCGGGGCTACACTGTCTCCTCCCACACCTTCCTGCTCACCTTCTGCTGCCTACTCATGGCTGAGGAAGCAGCAGTGTTTGCCAAGTACCTGGCTCATGGGCTCCCAGCTGGTGCCCCCTTGCGCCTCGTCTTCCTACTCAATGTGCTGCTGCTGGGCCTCTGGAACTTCTTGCTGCTTTGCACCGTTATCTATTTCCATCAGTATACTCACAAGGTGGTGGGTGCCGCAGTGGGCACCTTTGCCTGGTACCTTACCTATGGCAGTTGGTATCATCAGCCCTGGTCTCCTGGAAGCCCAGGTCATGGGCTCTTCCCTCGAGTTCGCTCCAGCTGCAAGCATAACTGAAAAAAATAAAAGCACATCAGGCCTGGCTCTGGTTCCTCTTATGTTTTGGGGGCCTGGAAAGGGTGGGAAGTGTAAGAAAAGGGTCTGGGAGACCCTGGAGTCCCTTCCTCAACCGTCTCTGGCAGTCCTGGATCTTGAATGGCCTTTTCTTTACATGACCTCCACCCTTTCAGTCTCCTGGCTCTGCAGACTGAAACGCCTGGAGCTGTGATCTCAAGGAATGGTGCTTACTGAAACATAATTGTCCCTACGTGTGTGCATCATCCCCCTGCCTTCCTCAGGAGTCTCATTTTCCAGGGATCCCATGCCAGGACCCTTTCTACCTCTGTCTCATAGGGGATCTGTGTATGCTTATTTATTTATCAACTGTTGAGCCAAGCATACTTCTATGCTGTGTGAATAGAACATACAAGGTAGCATATACCTCCACACAGAAAAAGCAAGGGAGAAACACAGTAGTAAATACTTAACATTGTGCTTGCTTATGTCAGGCAGTAGTCTATGTGTATATAAGTTATTTATATAAGCAAATATGTTTAGAAGCATGAGAGATAGCTCAGTTAGTAACATGCTTGCTATTCAAGCATGAGGACCTGAGGTTGGAGCCCCAGCACCCAAGTAAAAAGCCAGGCATGGGTAGCATGCATCTGTTATCCCAGTGCTGGGGAGCTAGACTCCTGTGCTTGCTAGCCAGCCAGTTTGGCCTATTCTTTTTTTTTTTTTTTTAATTTATTTTATTTTATTTATTTTTGTATGTGAATGAATGTACTGTCTGCATCCAGGTCTGTGCACCCGTGTCGTGCAATGCCGCGGAGGTCAGAAGAGGGCGTCGGATTCCCCTGGAACTGGAGATAAAGACGGTTCTCAGCCGCCATGTGGGTGCTGGGGATCGAACCCGGGTCCTCTGCAAGAGCAGTCGGTGCTCTTAACCGCTAGGCCATCACTCCAGCCCCAAGAGACCCTTTTCAACAAATAAGGTGGAAAAGAGATTGAGGAAGACACTGAACATTCACCTCTGGCTTCCATGGACTTGTGACCACATTCAGGTCACACACACACACTACACTAGTTAACACATTTAGTCCTCATGACAGTAATGTTATGAGGTGAGTTAGTAGCATTTCTATTGTACAGTTGTGAAAATTTAGGCACAGAGGTTAAAATGATTTGTTCATAGTTAGGAGATGAGATAGGATTACAAGTCCAGGCAATAAAGCTGAATTGTCTTGTTTTCTAAACCAGGGATTGGGAAATGACCACTCCTCTATGGCCAGTTTTTGTAAGTCCTGAAAACTAAAAATAGTTTTCACAATTAAAAAAAAATATTCTATTTTTATTGTATGTGTCTGAGTATATTGCTTGCCTGTAAGTGCAAAATGCCCAAAGAGGTCAGAAGAGGGCATCAGATACCCTGGAACTGGATGGTTGTTAGCAGCCATGTGGGTGCTACAAATTGAACCTGGGTCCTCTGAAAGAGTAGCCAGTACTCTTAATTGCTGAGTTAGTTGTCCAGCCCTCACAATTGTTTTGTTTTGTTGTTGTTTGTTTGTTTGTTTGTTTAGTGGGTTTTTTTTTTTCTTTTTTAGACAGGGTCTCCCTGTAGCCCCAGCTGTCCTGGAACGAACTCTGTAGACCAGGCTGGCCTTGAACTCACAAAGATCCGCCTGCCTCTGCCTCCCGAGTGCTAGGATTAAAGGCCACACCTGGCCACAATTGTTTTTAAATGTTGAAAAACTTCAAAGAATATTTCTTGACATGTGAAAAATGAAAAGTGTGGTGGCCCAAGCCTTTAATCTCAGCACTTAGGAGGCAGAAAATTATATGAAATTCAAAATCTAGCATCCATAAATCAAGTTTTATTGAAACTCAGCCACATTAATTCATTTTCATGTGCTGCTTTCCTGTCACAATGGCAGTTGATTATTTGCTACAGAAACCATGACCCCCCCCCCCATAACTGAAATAGCCATCATCTGACTCCTACAGAATAAGTTTGCCCTTCCTTGGTTTATTTATTTACACATTACACATTATACTGTCTTAAAGCTAAACAAAAAATTTGTTAATAACAGAGAGATGAATGCTATGGAGATACTGAAACAAAGTAATTTGTAGTAGAACTGGTGGGGAAGGTAGTTTATGGAGACTGATGTGTCTGAGAGAACTGATTGAGGACATCCAGGGGAAGAGTGTTTCAGGTTCTCCAAGCACAAAGTCCTTGAGGCAGGAATGAATGCTACCTACAAGTGTTTGCGTGTGTAACGAAGGGGGGGGGGGGGGACAGCCACTTTGAAGGGACAGGTGTCAGGCAGGCTGTGAAAGAAAGCTCCCGATTTTACACTGGAGGCCTGAATCCCTTGGTCTGGGGAGAGCCCTCTGGGAGAGGGATGGTGCCAACGTGAGTGTCTTCGCTCCGAGGGACAGGGCATGCCCATGGACCCAGGGACGGCTCTAGAAAGCAGAGACCAGATCAGAAAGGATGGAATACCCCCTACACACACACCACCCCAAGTAAGGCTTACCACTGTCCTGGCCCAAGCAGAAAAGGAGAGCAGGTGGCGGGGAGGGGCAGGCCAGTAGGAGGTGGGGCTGGGGAGGAACAGAGGCAGAAGGCTTGCCAGTCCAGAGGTTGGCAGAGATGCAAACGCTGCCAGGCAGGCCGTGGGAGGCGGGCACCGAGGCTGGGCGGAGAGACAGAGGCACAGGCGGAAACGCTACCCGGGAGCCCCCGCCTCGGCGTGGCTTCGCGGCCCGCCCCCTGCCTTTCTGCCTGCTGTCCCCGCCTCCTCCAGTCCCTCCACTCCCCATACCCAGGAAGGTCGTGTGGGTTTGAAGCCCTGCTTTCGCTTTCCCTTCCTGGTACCCACTCCTGGCTCCTCGTGCAGCGCTAGGCCCCCGGCCCCGGCCATGGCCACACTCAGAGTCCAGCCTGAAGCCCAAGCTAAGGTGAGCACTGTGGATTCAAATTGTGTGTGGAGGGAGGCATTAGAGAGGCGTGGCACGGAGAGGATGGGGCTCCCCAGACCGTCCCTACCCAGCACCTAAGTAGGGGTCAGCTAGCCAAGCCTACAAGGCTGGAGCACTTGAATCCCCGAGTGTTGGTGAGGCAGCTGTGGTTCAGCGGGGTGAGGTGAAGCCGAAAGCCGGTGTGAAGCCTGCTGGCTCGGGGCCTGGGCCACACACAGACCAGGAGTGGGACTTCCCCTGCACTGCCTCTTTGGGATCTTTCCTTCAGAAAGGGCACCTGGACTCACTACCCGGGGCACCCAACCTCTGCCCTCTCATTTTCTTACCCTCATCGTGCAATCCAGGTCACTCCAGAGATGAAATACTCATTGGCCACCAGGAACGTCTTTATCCCCAAATCTCCCCATCCCCCACCACTCCACTCTCCCCAGATCCAGCCTTAGTGGAAGCTATACCGCCCTAGGCCACCCTTCACAGGGACCATCTGGCCTCCAGGTGTGGTCTTAGAGGGATCCACTGCATTCAGGTTAGGCCCTAAACAACATAAGAGAACTGATCTCAAATGAACGGCCCTTAAAGCCAAGTTTCTGAAGGGTTGCCTGTGCCCCACAGGTGGATGTGTTTCGAGAAGACCTGTGTAGCAAGGTAAGACCAACCTCACCAGCACCTCCACCTTTACCCTGCTCCTGCTAGGCACTGAACCCGGACTTCACTGCCTAAGAAAGGGCATTCGATTCTAACCCCATCCTCTACTACTCACAGACAGAGAGCCTGCTTGGGAGCTATTTCCCCAAGAAGATTTCTGAGCTGGATGCATTCTTAAAGGTACTGGGGCCAAGCAAGGAGCCAGGAGGAGACTGGGGCGGCTGAGAGGGAGATGAGAGGGACACCCTCATGTCCAGTGCTTTCCCCACTGTACACCAGGAGCCTGCTCTCAACGAGGCCAACCTGAGCAATCTAAAGGCTCCACTGGATATCCCCATACCCGATCCTGTCAAGGAGAAAGAGAAAGAGGAGCGGAAGAAACAACAGGAGGCAAGCTGGGAGACTTGGGAGGAGGGACCCAACCATAGGTTAAATCAGCCTTAGTCCCGTCTCCCATGAGCTACTCCCTCCCTACAGAAGGAAGACAAGGATGAGAAGAAAAAAGGAGAAGATGAAGACAAAGGTACTTGAAACTACTGTGCAGGGAAAAGGCTTGGGGCACTCTACAGAACGCCAAAGTTCTGTTCTGCCCTCCCCCTTCCCACCCGTTGCAACCTAGGTCATTAACCATACTCTCTAGGTCCTCCCTGTGGCCCAGTGAACTGCAATGAGAAGATCGTGGTACTCCTACAGCGCCTAAAGCCTGAAATCAAGGATGTCACTGAGCACCTCAATCTGGTGAGCCCTTCCATTTTGACCCCCAGGCTTCAGGTCAAACCCTTTGTCTTCTTGGTCCCTGCCAATTATAGGATGGCACCTGTCAGGTATTAGGAGAGGGCAGAGTGAGCCAGGAGTTGCCTGAGGCTCAAGATGGACCTGGTATCCTCCATCCACTTTGGGCTGGGATGTGAGGAATAGGAACCTGGATTCTGGGGGTGTGACAGGGGGAGGAGGTGTGATGAAGCCTTGATGCCAGTCCTTTCCTCCCAGGTCACTACCTGGTTACAGCTACAGATACCTCGAATTGAAGATGGGAATAATTTTGGAGTGGCTGTCCAGGTAAGACCACTGCCCCCTTCCTCTCCGGCCCCCCACTGCAGCCCATGCTCCCTTCCAACCCCCAACTTTCTTTCCTCAGGAGAAGGTGTTTGAGCTGATGACCAGCCTTCATACCAAGCTGGAAGGTTTCCACACTCAAATCTCCAAGTGAGTGACTGGCCACTGCACACCCACCCACACCTACTCTCTGCCTTTGTTTTGGGACAGTCCTGGACTCCCTCCTTCTTTTCCTACTTCATACACACTACTTTCACTTCCCATAGGTACTTCTCGGAGAGGGGTGATGCAGTGACCAAAGCAGCCAAGCAGCCCCATGTGGTAGGTGAGGCCCAGGTCAGGGTGCACCAGGGAACACAATTCAAGTCAGGTCTGACCCTCACTTTCCACAGGGGGATTATCGGCAGCTGGTGCATGAGCTGGATGAGGCAGAGTACCGGGACATACGACTCATGGTCATGGAGATCCGCAATGCTTATGTGAGTAGGGCAGGGGCGGGCAGAGGCACCTTTCCTAGACCACCCACTTAATGACCCAGCAAGCTTGGGATGGAGGATGACAAAAGTCAGCCTTTCCGAAGCTAGAAATGGGACACTGTGGGCCCTGTGGCTGACTCCCACTCCTCCGTGGTCCTATAGGCTGTGTTGTATGACATCATCCTGAAGAACTTTGAGAAGCTCAAAAAGCCACGTGGAGAAACAAAGGGAATGATCTATTAAGCGCCTCCTCTCCCGTGTGATGGCTACAGCAGAGACCTTCCTGCTTTTTACCAGGCACACAGACGTGACCCTACCTTCCTCCTGCTGGGGTTCTCCCTCACTTTGCCTCCCAAACACAATAAATATATCACTGCCCACCAGCCTATCTCTTTATTGGAGTTTGAGCCTCCTAGCTTAGGCATTTCCATTGGTGGGACCAACCCACTGGGTGATTCGAGTGTTGAGCTTCTCATTGGTCCAATCCTGCCGAATGTCATCAAGATGGCAGTCAAAGTCCACAAGGTGCTGGTGGGCCCGGTCCTCCAACAGCACTCCTACCATCTGCCGTGACTCTTCCCAGTCTCTCCACATCACTCTGAAAGAAAAAAAAAAAAAAAAAATCATGTAAGTCAAACAGTTAGCATTGGGGCTAGACACAGACTTAACAAAGGTTCCATCTAGAGAAAAAGTCTTGGTGCAGGACCCAGGAGGCCCAGGAGTCTTGGGCTTCCAAGAAGGGACAGAGGTAGGGGGCACTCACAAGTTCTTGTCCTTGGGCACCCAGCGGAGACCTTGGTTCTCTAGGACAATGACTGGAGGTATACGAGGCTGACTCACTAGTTTCTTATTATCCAACTGGGTAGACAAAAGGTGAGAGTTTAAAGGATCCTTCTCCCCATGTCTCTCCTCCCCACTCTATAAACCAAGCCTCACCATAATAAGTACTGCATCAGGAAAGAATTCTGCAATTCGCCCAGCGATTTTCAAGGCCAGAGGCCCAGGGCTGTGTAGAGGGAAGATCAGAGTGAGGAGCCAACTGTGGGCAGACCCAGTCCATCTGAGGTGGGCCTCCCAGGTCTCATAGATGTGGGCACAGTTGTAGTCTTTCCCTGAAGCTGGCCTGGGAAGGATGGGCCTGCTTGATGTTTGATGCACGATTCCTTGATGCTTGAATGCTGTGGGAAACAGGTGCTCAGGTACTGCTGAGATACTCAGATACTGGTGAGAGTAGAAAGCAAAGGTGGTCTTTGGGGAAGGTGATTTGCTTAAGTACCCAAATTAAAACTAAGAAAATTTGGCCAGGCATGGTGGCACACACCTTTAATTCCAGCACTTGGGAGGCAGAGGCAGGCGGACCTCTGAGTTCAAGGCCAGCCTGGTCTATAAAGTGAGTTCCAGGACAGCTGGGGCTACAGGGAGACCCTGTCTCAAAAAGACCAAAAAGAAGGGGGGGGCGAGAAAGAGAACAGGGTAAGATGCCTGTCATGGTGGCGCACGCCTTTAATTCCAGCACTTGGGAGGCAGAGGCAGGTGGATCTCTGTGAATTCAGGGCCAGTCTGGTCTACAAAGTGAGTTCCAGGCCAGCTGGGGCTAAAGGGAGACCATCTCAAAAAGATAGAGAGCCAGGAGTGATGGCACACGCTTTTAATCCTAGCACTTGGGAGGTGGAGGCAGGAGGATCTCTGTGAGTTCGAGACAAGCCTGGTCTACATAGAGAGTTCCGGGCTGGAGAGATGACCTAGCGGTTAAGAGCGCTGACCACTCTTGCAGAGGACCTGGGTTCAATCCCCAGCACCCACATGGCGGCTGAGAAGCGTCCGTAACTCCTATTCCAGGAGAACTCCAGTTCCAGGGGAATCCGACACCCTCTTCTGACCTCCGCTGCATTGCACGACACGGGTGCACAGACTTGCATGCAGACAGTACATTCATACACAAACAGAAATAAATAAAATTAATTTTAAAAAATTAAAAAAAAGAGAGTTCCAGGCCAGCTGAGACTAAAGGGAGACCCTGTCTCAAAAAGACCAAAAAAAAAAAAAAATTGCCGCTAATGCTTAAGGCATTAATTATGGTATGTCCTTATTCACACTATACCCTGTTGGGATAAGATAGATCTTGATGTGGAGATGGAAAGATAAATTACCTATTTAATTAGGGGAGAGAGAGCAAATTACAGAATAGATAATTACAGAATAGATCTAAGTGATCTAATATCAGATGCATTTGATATCATATATAAATATAAAGTGGAAGTTGTTTTTAAGTTGCTGGTTACACTTTCTCTGTTTTTACAACATTTGGGCGGGGCTGGGGGGTACCTCAGTTAAAATCAGTCTGTAATCTGGAAATACTGCTGTCCTTCCCACTCCCACTGCAGCCCCTCCTGCTCCTGGGCAGGCCTCTGTCATACTCATCTTTGGTATCTCATACTCGGTATAATCCCTGGTGTGTTGCTAAGTATTCGGTAGAAAGAATGGCCTTGGTTCATTTGCACCCACCCACACTGTCTTAATCCTCTACCTTCTGCCTCTGGGTACTCACCTCTGGTCATCCAAAGCTGCATTGGCATGGTAGTATCCAGCTACCACTAAACCGGCCTGAGCGCCCCACACATCCACCTGTCGTAAAAAAAGAGATCGTCAGTAACTAAATCGCACCTCTGGCTTGGTGGGTGCACGCTGCTGCCAAGCGGCTAAGCTTGGATTTGGGCTAGGGATTCTAGGAGGACTGGCGAGGCGAGTGGGGATGTGGGGAGCGAGGTTCCGGCCGGGAGAACCTGGTTGAGCGCGACCTCCAGCATGACGGACAAGGCCAGGTGGCTATGGAAGAGGGGCACACAGTCGGTGAGGCAGAGGCATTCTCCGGACCGCGGCGCCGGCGCCAGCAGCAGCCCGTTGACCGCCGCGTGCGGGTACCGAGCTGCATGCAGGCACATCTTTCCGTAGGCCCGAGAGGAGATCTCCACCTCCCCCATCGTGAGCCGGCCCGACTGGACGCAACAAATCCGATTAGTGCCGCTTCCCCACCCCGCGCCAGGGAGCGAGGCCTTGCCCTGTGCCTCCCCAGGCTCAAGATAGCTCTAACCCGCCGTGACCTCTGCTGCCAGCCCGCGGGGCGAGGGGTGGGGGGAGGTCCAGAAGTTAAACCTAAGGCAGCCTGCAACACCCAACTCCGCCACCTCTGGCCACTCCTCTGCGCCTGCTTCTAGCTGTGCCCTCCCCGGGAGCGCCCCCTAATTCTCTTTGATTTGATTGGGCTAGAGGTTCTTACTTTGTCCAATCCAAAAATTTTAATTTTGTTTTGCCCCGCCTTTGTCTAGAGCCAACTGGAAAGAAGACAAAATGGCAAAGGAAAGAAAATCTCCCCTACTCTCATTAACTAGGCCACCTGACCTCTGCTTTATTATTATTGTTTTTTAAGGGGGACAGGGTCTCAGGTAGCTAGCCCAAGCTGCCCTCAAACTTAATGAACTTTTTGCTTCCATTTCGCAAGGCAAAGTGCTGGGTTTAGACCGCGAGCCACCACACCCAGTTCCTGATTTAAGGTCATTGTAGGTAGGCTTTGCTTGTTTATGCGCACAGCCCGCCCCCACAGCCTTCAGATTGAGCCACCTAGGTGAAGAGCTGGCCCATAGTTGGGTGTTATGGAGCAACTTGGACACGCTTTGCTCCTCGCTTCTACTGGGTAATGAGTGGGTCTGCACGGTAAACTGTCACTAACCGCCTTATCTTCCCAAAGGTCAGATAAAAAAGTTTTATCTGACCTTTGGCTTCCTTAATGCAGGATAGCACCTTTAATGTAATATCAAAGTCCATGGCCCTTGAAGAATTAAAAATATATGCTCATGGACCTCCAAACTGTCAAGTGCAAGCCAGCCATTCTTTTTTTTTTTTTTTTTTTTTGACACAGTCTCCCTAATTCCAGCCCACATGGAAGTCACAATGTGGACCAAGGTGGCCTCAATCTCAGACCAGTGTGCCTGCCTCTGCCTCCTAAGTGCACCACTACGCCCAGCTTAAAGACGGTTCTTAGCCGCCATGTGGGTGCTGGGAATCAAACCCGGGTCCTCTGCAAGAGCACTTGGCGCCCTTAACAGCTAAGCCAGCAGTCCAGCCTCGGCAGCACATTCTTTTTTATTTTTTAATTTTATTTATTTTTGTATGTGTATGAATGTACTGTCTGCATGCAGGTTTGTGCACCTGTGTCGTGCAATGCTGCGGAGGTCAGAAGAGGGCTTCGGATTCCCCTGGAACTGGAGATAAAGACGGTTCTCAGCCGCCATGTGGGTGCTGGGGATCGAACCCCGGTCCTCTACAAGAGCAGTCGGTGCTCTTAACCGCTAGGCCATCTCTCCATCCCCTAGGCAGCACATTCTTAGCTAGTATTTTAAAACAGGACAAGGCCCTTGTGGTGGTTTGAATGAGTGTCCACCGTAGGCTTTAAGTATTCAGACATTTTGTCTTCAATTGGTGGCACTGTTTTTGGAGGTCTTAGAAGGTGTGGCCATGCTAGAGGAAGTATGTCACTGGCGCAGGCTTAGTGATTTTAACAAGCCCCATGGTTTCCAGTCGCTCTCTGCTTCCTGGTCTAGTGGGACCTCTTTGCATGGCTCCAGCCTGCCCATGCCTCCCGCCACAATGGACTCTAATTCCCTGGAACTGTCAAACGTAAAGCTCAAATTAAACTCTTCCTTTTATAAGTTCCTTTGGTCATGGTGGTTTATCACAGCGACAGAAAAGTGACTATACAGTTATTTGGTACCTAGAGGGGCTTTGTGGCTGTGAAGAACCTGCCATGTGGATGTTTGGAGAAAAGTTAGGAGACTTTGGCAACTTTGGGCTAGAAAAGTTGACTACCTAAGCAGAGCTTAAGTGCCATTTAGTAGAAGCTGGAAGAAAGCATGGCTGCAAAAAATGTAGTTCCAGAGGAAAATAAAGACTTAGGCAGCAACTGGGATATTTTGATAAAGAGTCTGGCAGCAGTTTGCCCACAGCCCAAATGCTTGCCTGATGCTAAGTTGAAAAGCAATGGACTAATGTCTTTGGCAGAGGATATTTCAAGACAGCCTAATGTAGAAATGGTGGTGTGGCTTTTAATGGTGAATATTATACAGATCTACAGTGAAAAAGAGCAAATGGGGCAGAAGGAAATGCAGAATGTACAGTTTGGATCTGAAAAGTACACTAGGAAGATTAAAGGTGTGGCCAAGGCATGTGAAGGGGAGGCTCCCTTTCATAAGGAGATTAAAGTGATTAAGGAGAGGCCTCAAGATTTACAAGTAAACAACAGAATCAATACCTTCAGGGCAAGACCACACCCAGCTAATCCTCCAACAAGTCCAGGGCAGAGAAAAATTGCAAATGTGGTTAAAGTAGGAGAGAGTCCATCCCCAACTTGCAGCCAGATTCTGCAATTTCATTCACGTGGTGCTGGCTTCAGAGGCATGAAGTTTGCAAGAGTGAAGGGGTCATCAGTTCTTCCTCCACGGTTTCAGAGAGTTACAGAGGCCAGGCAGAGTGCAGCAGGGGTGTCCCTGAATAAAGAAGGCCCTGATAGGCTATTGCATGAAGCTGTGAATGTGAAGCCTGGTTGGCAATGGAGACCCCAAGACATTCAAGATGCCAGACCTGTGAGATATTTGCCAAGCAGAGCTGCATACAGGAAATGGTACCAGCCCAAGAAAGAGATGTATGTTGCAAGCAAAGCTGGAAGAGCTGAGCCATCTAAGCCCTTTGGAAGTCAAGTCCCAGAAGTTGCACATGGAGCTACTGGACTTGGAGTTTGCCCTGCTGGTTTTCAGTCTTGTTTTGGTCCAGTATTTCCTCACTATGCCTCTATTCCTCCCTTTTGGAATGGGAATGTGTATTCAGTTCCACCATATGTTGGGAGTTTGTAATTTGCCTTTTGATTTTACAGGAACTTACAATTAGGAGATTGGCCCGAGTCTCAGAAGAGACTTTGGACTGTAAACTTTTGAATGGCATTGAAACTGGTAAAGACTATGGGGACTTTTTAAGGTTGGACTAAATGCATTTTGCATTTTATATGGTCAGGAGGCTATGAGGGCCAGGGAGTGGAATGCGGTGGTTTGAATGAGTGTCCCCCATAGGCTTTAAGTATTCAGACATTTTGTCTTCAGTTGGGTGGCACTGTTTTTGGAGGTCTTATGAAAACCAGGCTGGCCTTAGACAGAGATCCACCTGCCTCTGCCATGGTGTGGCCATGCTAGAGGAAGTATGTCACTGGGGGCAGGCTTAGTGAGTTTAACAAGCCTCGTGGTCTCCAGTCGCTCTCTGCTTCCTGTGCTCTTTGCGAGATGTGACCCTCAGCTTGCAGCTCCAGCTCCAGCCGCCATGCCTCCCACCACAATGGACTCTAATTCCCTGGAACCGTCAATCGTAAACTCAAATAAACGCTTCCTTTTATAAGTTCCTTTGGTCATCGTGTTTTATCACAGCAACACAAAAGTGACTAATACAGCCCTGAAATAAATTGCAGTCCCTAAGAGTCTAAAAACAACACAGCAGAGGAAGCCTTGTCTGTACTACCTCGGAAATTAATCCTGAGCTGAGCATGGTGGTACACACCTGTAATCCCAGCACTCAGAAGGTAAAGGGGGAATGGAAGTTCAAGGTCATTCTTGGCAACATAGTGAACTCAAGGCCAGCCTAAGCTATGAGACCTCATCTAAAAAAATAAAGCCAGGTGTGGTGGCCCATGCCTTTAATCCCAGCACTTGGCAGAGGCAGGTGGATCTCTGTCTAAGGCCAGCCTGGTTTACATAATGAGTTCCAGGTCAGCTGGGCTACAGGAAGATCCTGTCTCATGAAGACAAAAATAAAAATTCTCACGAAGACAAAAATTAATAAATAGAAATAAAATAAAATAAATAAAATAAATATAAATAACCACTTAAATCCCAGCAGATATAAAGACAGAAACTGGCTGAGGAAAGGAGACAAATTATCCTCCCTGTAATGCCCTATGGTACATTTCAGTGTGATGCCTTTGAAGGAGTTCTTCCTGCCAGCCCTGAGAACCCCAGGCTCACCTCATTCTCCCTGTAGGCTTGCTCCGAGCACGACTCTTCCTTTCTTTATTCCCACACCATAGCCACAAAGATTCCCCATCTGCTTAGAGCCTGATTCCTCCTATGTGGGCCCTGCTCAAATACCCCTTTACCATGAGATCACCATGAGATGGAAATACCCTTGTGGAGTTCCAAAATGTGGGTTATCTGCACAGCTGACCAGACATGCAAATTTCTACCCTCAAATTCATCTTTGCTTTCCTGACACCCTTTCCCATTTCCACTATCAAATTCACCTTCAGTGTTATAGGCATAGGTGATTCTCAATAATTGTTCTTTGAATGAATGACACACAGCAGAGGAATCCACACAAAGTATAAGTATTTATTTTCCTTCTAGTCTCGACTCAGTACATAGATGGCTTTTCTTCACCCTTCGGGTTGACAATTTTCTCTAGGTTGCTGATGATGATATGATAAAGCTCAGCCTGGAGAAAAACCATAGGAACAAGAGTTAGGTTCTTGCTTCCTGCACCCTTCCATCCGCCTCCCTCAGGAGCTGATTCCACACTCACATAGAAGGCCCTCAGGTCTAGCACCATGGTCCTGAGCGCTCCATAGGCTGCTTCATCTCTTTCATGAACCAAGGCCCGGTAATCCATCTGGGATGTAGGAGGCAAAGCTGGGTCAGCACCATGGGAGACTGGAACATTAATCAATTGTTTCCTCATGCAGAGAGTAAGTAACTTGAAGATAAGTCTCACCATAGGACCAACAAATGAGATGACACAGAATTAAGTAGAGAAAAGGGTCAAGAATACTGAAAGCCCTAATCAGTTTTTCTTTTGGCTTAAATATTGAGAAAGACTGAGAAAGAGATGAATAGCATGTTTGGCAGAATGCATGAGCTCTGGCGGGGTAGGGAGATGGGGGGGACATGGGTCTAGATTTGATAAAAAAAAATGTATAAATAAATAATAATAATAAATAAAAAAAGGAAAAAAAATTCTCCACTTTGTACAAGTCATAAAAAAGACAAAGAGAACCTTTTCTCCTCACTTCAATCCCACCCCAGCCAGCAATCAGCTGAAGACAGATGGATTATGTACTCACTACATGAGTCTCCTTGGAGGCCTTGGCCACAGCATCCCCACGTTCTGAGAAGTACCTGCCAGAAGGGAAGGACCACAGAAATATGTGTTCACAGTGATGCAGCCACATACCCTCCCTCACGCCTCCTATCATTCTGATAGAACTGCCTAGTTTCAGAAAACATACAGAAGGGTCCCTGGTCCCTGTAGCACCCTCTTCCCCCCATGGGTATTGTAGCTGCTCTCACTTGGAAATGGTTGTCTGGAAGCCTTCTACTTTGGTCTTGACAGCATTCACTCTCTCCAGCACCTTCTCCTGTGGTGACAGAGGCAAAGAAAATGCTCCATTTCCTCTTCTTTACTGTCTCCCTCCTCCTCCTTCATGCCTCATTTCTCTTCCTCACTCCCAAGTCTTTTCCCACTCTGTATCTCCAGTCACCCAATTCTTACTTGAATTGCTACCCCAAAATCATTTCCATCCTCAATCTTGGGGATCAGATGCTGGATCCATGTGATCACCTATATTAGAAGGAGCAATGAGTCAACAGACCTCTTGGATTTCTCCTATTATATACTACTATTTTTTTTTTTTTTTTTTTTTGGTTCTTTTTTTTTTTTTTGAGAAAAGGGTCTCCCTGTAGTCCTAGCTGCCTGGAACTCATTCTGTAGAACAGACGGGCTTGAACTCACAAAGATCCCTTGCCTTCTGCCTCCCAAGTGCTAGGATTAAAGGCGAGCGCCACCATGCCCTGTGATATCATTCTTTTTTTACTTTTATTTTTTTTTTATTAATTTTATTTATATCTTTTGTTTTGTGTATAAATGTACTGCTGCATGCAATTTGTGCACCCTGTGTCTGCAATGCCACGGAGGTCAGAAAGAGGATGTCGGATTCCCTTGGACGGACCCTGTGAAGTTTCCTGAAAGTGGTGAAGTTTTCAGACGGTTCTCGGCCGCCATGTGGGTGCTGGGGATTGAACCCGGGTCCTCTGTAAGAGCGGTTGGTGCTCTTAACCGCTAGGCCATCTCTCCAGCCCCTATATACTACTTCTTAACAACAGCTTTATCTGACAGCATTTATTACATGCCAGGTACTATGAATTATCTCATTTGATCATCAGTAATCTTCCAAAGCATATATTATTATTGTACCTACTTAACAGATGGAACAAATGAGCCAAAGAATGTCTAAGACAGATAAATGCTAGAATCAGGATTTGAACTTAGTTTCTTTCTAGAGTTTATACCTTCTTGAGACAGGGTCTCCCTGTAGCCCCAGCTGTCCTGGAACTCACTCTGTAGACCAGGCTGGCCTTGAACTCACAAAGATCCACCTGCCTCTGCCTCCCAAGTGCTAGGATTAAAAGCATGCGCCACCACGCCTGGCTCTAGAGCTTATACTTTCTAAAAAATTATATTTCTAATGGAACATAGAACAAGGGGTAAAGAGAACACTAATGCATCTCTCAGTTTTCATCAATGAAAAACTCCCTCAGGCATCAGAGGGCCAGGAACACAAAAGGTGACAAATGGCCAAAGCATAGAGAATAAGAGTCTGCAGAGTATGGGTCCTTGGACAGGGCTCCTATATTAAACTCCACCCTCCCAGGGTTCAGTGACCACCTCAGAAGAGAGGACAGAAAGACTGTAAGAGCCACAGAGGAAGTACATGACCATCTGGAAATAAAGAGTCCTACAGGATCATGGGACCTTGCTCATATGAACCTATAGCAATGGTGTCAGCATGCACAAGACCCATGCAAACACAAGCAGACAAAACCCAGCACAGAACTGTGTAAATGGGCAGCAAGAGCCAATCTTAGTAGGAGAATAAGAGACGGACTCTAGATAGGCTGACTAGAACCCAACTGATGAACCTGAAGTGAGTGACATCTGAAAACACTAACTTGACAACAGGCCTTAATAGAAATGACAGAATGCATGAATTCCAGTGGGGGGGGGGTATGGGAGGGTGCCAATGAGAGAGGGAGTATAAAGATGATTAAGCTGTTCTGTACAAGGGGCTGGAGAGACGGCTCAGTGGTCAAGAGCACTGGTTGCTCTTGAATAGAACCTGGGTTTGATTCCCACAACAACTATCTGCAACTCCAGTTCCAGGGAGTTCTTCTAACCTTCTTCTAACCTCCATGGGCACTGCGTGACAAGGGTGCGCTTATATACATACAGGCAATGCACTGATACACATTAAAAAAAAATTATTTTTTATTTTTGGTCTTTTCAAGACAGGGTCTCCCTGTAACCCCACCTGTCCTGGAACTCGCTCTGTAGAGCCTTGAACTTACAAAGATCCACCTGCCTCTACTTCCCAGGTGCTAGGATTAAAGGCGTGCACTGCCACGCCTGGCAATAAAATATTTTTAAAAGATGTTCTTATGAAATGCACAAAAATTCAATAAAAATTACAAATAATATTTTTTAATTTTTTTTATTAATTTTATTTATTTCTGTATGTGTATGAATGTACTATCTGCATGCAAGTTTGTGCACCCATGTCGTGCAATGCCACAGAGGTCAGAAGAGGGTATCGGATTCCCCTGGAACTGGAGTTCTCCTGGAATTGGAGTTTCAGACGGTTCTCAGCCGCCATGTGGGTGCTGGGGATCGAACCCGGGTCGTCTGTAAGAGCGGTCGGTGCTCTTAACCGCCAGGCCACCTCTCCAGCCCCAAATTACAAATAATATTAAAAATAAAAACCATCATGTTTATTATCTTATGTGTATGAGTGTTTTGCCTGCATATATGCAAGTCCACCAGGTGTGTACAGTGTCCATGGAAGACAGAAGAGGTTTCAGATCCCCTAAAACTGGAGTTAAGGATAATATCTGGACAGCCACCACATGGGTGCTAAGAACCCAACCCAGGTCCTTTGGAAGAGCACCAAGTACTGCTGAGCCATTTCCAGCCCCTGGCTCATACTTTCTTTTGTTTTTGTTTTTGTTTTTTTGAGGTAGGGTCTCACTATAGCCCCAGCTGGCCTGGAACTTGCTATATAGACCAAGCTGGCCTTGATCTCACAGAGATCCTTCTGCCTCTGCCTCTGGAGTGCTGGGATTAAAAGTGTGCACCAAAAATAAATAAATAAATAAATAAATATGTGCACCACTACACCTAGCCAGGCTCATCTATTTATTTATTTATTTATTTTTTTATTTTTTATTTATTTATTTATTTATTTTTTGAGACAGGGCCTCCCTGTAGCCCAGGCTGGCCTGGAACTAGCCCTGTAGACCAGGCTGGCCTTGATCTCACTGAGATCCTTCTGCCTCTGCCTCCTGAGTGCTGGGATCAAAGGCATGTGCCACCATACCCAGCTTAAAGGCAGTTCTTAGCCGCTATGTGGGTGCTGGGAATCGAACCTGGGTCCTCTACAAGAGCAGTCAGTGCTCTTAACCGCTGAGCCATCTCTCCAGCCCCAGGCTCATACTTTTATTTATTTATTTATTTTTTTTTTTAATTTTATTTATTTCTGTATGTGGATGAATGTACTGTTTGCATGCAAGTCTGTGCACTCGTGTCGTGCAACGCCGCGGAGGTCAGAAGAGGGTCTCGGATTCCCCTGGAACTGGAGTTCTCCTGGAATTGGAGTTTCAGACGGTTCTTGGCCGCCATGTGGGTGCTGGGGATCGAACCCGGGTCCTCTGTAAGAGCGGTCGGTGCTCCCAACCGCTAGGCCATCTCTCCAGCCCCAGGCTCATACTTTTAAACTACTCCACAGTATCACATAACCTCCATGGTATACCTAACACAATAGGTTCTACGATCATAGTAGTGGACAGTGCAGTGTCTCATTTTGGGGGCTGCTATTGTGATACCAGAGGTTGACCAAAATGAGAAGAACCAAGGGAATCTAAACGCAAGGGAAGATGATACAGTGGGTAGTATGTGCTGTGCACACAGGAGGACCTGAATTCAGATTCCCAGCATACTCTAAAAGCTGGACAGAGTGAAACATGTCAGTGCCGGGGGAGACAAATTACAAACAGGTCCTGGGAAGCTTGCTGGCCAGCCAATCTAGCCAAACAGCAAGGTCCAAGTTCAGTGAGAAACCCTATCTCAAAAAAATAAGGTGGAGCCAGACGTGTTGGTGCACGTCTTCAGGCAGATCTCTGTGAGTTCAAGGCCAGCCTGGTCTACATAGCAAGCTCCAGGCCAGCTGGGACTAAAAGGGAGACCCTGTCTCAAAACGACCAAAAATAAATAAATAAATAAATAGTGGAACCCAATAGAGGAAGACTCTTGACATTAATTCCACACATGCATGCACTGGCAAGTATACCTGCACACATGTACACACACATATACACACAAACAAATTAAAAAATAAACTCACTCACCGGATATGGTGGCGCATGCCTTTAATCCTAGCACTCGGGAGGCAGAGGCAGGCGGATCTTTGTGAGTTCAAGGCCAGCCTAGTCTACATAGTGAGTTCCAGGACAGCCAGAGCTACAGGGAGACCCTGTCTCAAAATGACCAAAAATAAATAAATAAACCTGAGGCACATAAAGAGGCTTCCTTATTTGAGATCAGGATGAAAGACCCACATTTCTGAAGACAGCACAACCCTGCTTCGCTTTTTTTCCCTCTCTTCCCACCTCCCCAGTTCCCAGGCTTACCAGAATGCACTTCTCTTTGAGAGTCCAGACTTCTGGCTTAACCACAGCAAGCAGAGCCAGAAGCTTCTCATTACCAGGGAGAAAGCCACACTTAGGGACTATGAGAAAGAAGGAATCCAGGCCTTTTGTTATCCCAGGTCAACGTCCCATCCCCCCCTTTCCTAGTCACCCAGTATCCATTACCTTCTTTCTTCTCCTGCTTATCTGTCTCCATCTAAGGTAAGGGAGGAAACATAGCTTTAGAAAACTCATGGGCTACCTACTCTCTCCACCGAGTTTATAGTTCAAGTTCTACCCCTTAAGTGCCTCACCTCATCATCTTTGGGTGGAGGATCTGGAATAGGGATGTCCATTGGAGCCCGGAGAGAGGTCAGGTCTGCCACATTGAGTGAATCCTCCTGCAGAGTTCACTCTCAGTCACTCTCCAGCTACCTCCTCTCACCCAGAGTCAAAGCCTCTACCCCTTTCCCCAATTCCATCTCCTCTCTCCTTCTCAACCTAGGCTCAGGCTTTACACCAGCCCAACTAACATTCCCTGTATGCTGAGATCAGTTGTTGGCTAGAGAGGATAAGTGGTTTGAGAGATGACAGGAGATGGAGAAGAGTCCCACTACTCACCTGCAAGAGTTGACTCAGGGATATGATTTTCTGTGGCAAGAATTTGCTGAGGAAGTCATCAGCCTGTGGGTTACATTACAAGAGTAATCATAGATGTCCAATGAGAAGATCGAGAAATGTGCTTTAGAAATCACTGAGTCCAAGATTCACAAATGAGGAAACAGAAGCCCTGAGAATAAAGGGACTTACCGGCAGGACCAAGGCTAGGACTGTGCTGTTCTGACTTTGGGACTTTTTCCCTCTTCATCAAAAGAGAGTAGGGAAGTGGCAAAGGGCACTGTAGTACTAAGAATGATCAGCAAGTAGAAACCGATCACCTTGAATGAGCTTGGTAAGGTTAGGCGAGATCAAAACAACGATGAGCTTGGGGGTTACTCAAAGGTTGTGACCCTCATATACTGCACTAAGATTCTGGGTCAAACTGAATGAATTCAAAGGCTTACCTCCTGGAAAAGATTTTGTCTGAAGACGTCCACCTGCAGAGAGTAGGATCCGGATGCTGGTTAGGGTTTCGGTTACAGAGAGTGAGATCCCACCCACCCCCCAAACAGGGTGCTCTAACTGTAGCTCATGCCTTTCCCACAAGTCAGTATTCCCTGGAAGACCCTGCTCAGTGCACAGACTGGCGTGAGAGGGCAGGACACTAGGAATCCCTGGGCAAAAGTGAAAGCCCTAAAGAAAGGACGGAGTTGTTCTCCGGCACCGCCTTGGGGCCCGGGAGCACCCAGCTTTGTGTCAGTCAGGAAGGCTCCTCAGCCCTTTCCTGGCCTCCAGTTCCCAGTTACCTGTTTGCGGGCTTCCCCACTCAGGCGCACCCCACAAGGCTTGGCCATGCTTTCCCAGGGGCTAACTCTCGGGTCTCTGGGGCTAACCTCCTCGGCTTTCGCTTTCACTCTCCGGGTGCAGACCCGCCCCTTCGGCCACTCCCCCTTCCTTCTTTTCCCCTCCCCCTGGCTGGCCACCCACAGCAAGTAGCCCCTCAGCCATTCCCAGCCAGAGGCCACTAGGAGGGGCGGTGCTGGCTGGGTCACAAGCCCAGGGGCTGTCCAGAGGAGGGACTAGAGAAAGCGTGGGACGGCGAGCCTGGAAAAGGGCGGGGCTTACAGCAAGGGGGGGCGTGGAGGGCTGGGAGGAGGGCGAGGGAACCCAAGAGCTGGTACCCAGGGCTGGGGGCTTCTGGAGGAGGTCGGGCTGTGAGAAGGGGCAGAGAGGGATCCTAGACCGTAGGAAGGACAGGAGGAGGGAACCCCAGAGTGGAGAAGGGCTGGAGGGATGTGGAAGAGGGCGGGCGCGGGGACAGTCCCAGGGAGGGGGCCTTGCCTGGAGCACCGACTGGAGGAGGGCGGTCGGGGCTCACTGCGCAGGGCTAGGGCCAGCCAGGGTCGGGTCCCGGGAGAGGCGGGACTTTCCCATTGGGGCCCGGAACCGAGCCACATGGTGGTAATATAGGAAAGCTGTGGGCTAAACTGGTTAGCCTCAGGCTGGGGTCCTTCCGGAAGGGGCGGAGACAGCGTAGAGGAAGGAGGACGGAGGAAAAGGGCTGAATCCAGACCGATGTGCGGTCGCGCCGAGAGAGGAGCCAGGGCTGTTTGCCTCCTCATTGGATAAGAGCTGGCCGCCCTCCCTTGCCTCAACGTAAGCCCCTCCCCTTCCTCTAGCGCTGGCTCGTAGTCCCGCCCTCCTCGCCAGTACTTCCTGCTCCGGGCTAACCCGGCTGTGTGGCTTAACGTGTAGGTGGCCGGAGTAGGAACCCCGGTGGCCGGGGGACGCAGTCCGGCGGCGAGCTGGACTGCGGGACGGCGGGCGGCGGCTCTGGGGCCGGGTGCAACCGGTGCCCGGGCCTGGCGGGCGGCGAAGCCGGGGCTGGCTGGGATCTCAGGATGCCGGGAGAAGGGGAGAGCGCCTTCCAGGCGGCGCGCGAGGAGCTGGCGAACGCGCTGAGGAAGGACTCTGCGCAGGTCTTTTCACTGGAGCAGCTCCAGCCGCTCCTGGCCTCCTCTCTGCCTGCAGCCGCCCGCTACCAGCAGCTGGATGCCGGGCGCCTAGTCCGCTGCAACGCTCATGGAGAGGTGAGGCCAGGCCTGGCTGGCGTGTGGTGCATGGAGACTCGGGTCCTGAGGCCAGGCGGGCTGGGCTCACAACCCTCCTCTCTGCTCTCAGCCCCGAAACTACCTCAACACCCTGTCCACCGCCCTGAACATCCTGGAAAAATATGGTCGCAACCTCCTCTGCCCTCAGCGGCCTCGGTACTGGCGCGCGGTGAAGTTTAATAACCCTGTCTTTCGAAGCACGGTGGATGCTGTGCAGGTGAAACCCTGGATCCTGATGGGAGAAGGGGACTAGACCTAGGGTGCGGTTGTCTAGAAGGGCGTGAGGCCGGGCTGAAATGGGGACGATCAACCTTACTATCTGGGCGGGGGAGTGGGCCAGAGGGCTGCTTGGCGGTGACCCGGTTGTGCGTGTGTGGCAGGGGGGCCGTGATGTGCTACGATTGTATGGCTATACCGAGGAGCGCCCGGATGGATTGAGTTTCCCTGAAGGGCAGGAGGAGCCGGATGAGCACCAGGTCGCCACAGTCACACTGGAAGTACTACTGCTTCGCACGGAGCTCAGCTTGCTGTTGCAGGTGAGATGCCCCTCTAATCTGAGGTTAAGTTCTAGACTGGGGTCAAGGCACTTGGACGATTACCGCCCCCCCTCCAATGCTATTGAACTGTTTGCTGCAGCAGTCCGGAAGCTTTTAGTGTTGTTTCTCCTCTTGAGTGTTAGAGCTTTGCTCAAGGTGGGAACTCATCTTGTTTGCAGAATACTCATCCAAGACCCAAAGCACTGGAGGAGCTGCTAAAAGACAGAGTTGAAGATGATGTAAGTAAGGCAGAAAGAGTGCTGTCAATCAAAGGAACAGGAGTTATAGGACTCGGTGTTCCTAACACTTGTCCAACTCTGCTGTTTCTTCCTCAGATACTGCAGCTTTCAGAGTTTCATCCCGTGTTGAGAGAAATTGTTCCTGGCCCCCTCTCCACATCCTCTGCCCCAGGTATTATTGAACACTGGTATTGTGATTTGCTGTAGACTTACATGTATAGTCTGGTCTTTCTTAATATTTTTTTTTAAAGATGGTGATTTTAACCAATCATGTTTCTTTTTTTATTTTTTTTATTTTTTTATGTGTATGAATATACTGTCTGCATGTAGGTTTGTGCACCCGTGTCATGCAATGCGTAGGAGGTCAGAAGAGGGTGTCGGATACCCCTGGGAACTGGAGTTAAAGATGGTTCTCAGCTGCCATGTGGGTGCTGGGGATCGAACCCGGATCCTCTGCAAGAGCAGTCGGCATTCTTAGCCGCTAGGCCATCTCTCCAGCCCCCTAATATTTATTTTTAATTATCCATATGTGTATAAGGGTATGTGCATGTGAGTGCAGGTGTCTGGAGACCAGAAGTGTGCTTCAGCTGGGGTTGCAGTTGTAGGCAGTGGTGAGCTGCCCATTGTGGGTGCAGGGAATCAAAATTCCAGTCCTCTGCAAGAATAGTAGGCACTCTGAACAGTTGAGCCATCTCTCTCTAGCCCCATAACCTCATCTTTAAAAAAAAAAAAAAAACTTGCTTTGGGGGAGGCTGGAGAGATGGTTTAGTGGTTAAGAGCACTGGCTGCTCTTGCGTCCTCGTGACCAATAACAACTGTCTGTAACTCCAGTTCTAGGATCCAATACCCTCTTCTGGCCTCCATGGCCAAAGCATGATGTTGATGTAGTTAACATACATGTAGGCAAAACACTCATGCATAAAATTAAATTTAAAACTTTTGGGGCTAGGACTGTAGGTACATTTGCCTAGCAGAGGCTCTTGGTTGGATCCCCAGCACCACAAAAAAAAAAAAAGGAAAAGAAAAAATTTAAAGATGATAGTTGTCTTTCTGTGTTGGACTTGTTTTCTTAATATGATGTCTTTCCCTTTCATTTCCAAAATTTTGTTTTTTTGTGAGTAAATAAATATTCCATGTGGTGTGTTATGTGTATCATAATACAAGTTACGTATTAAGTGTATATGTAATTCTTTAATGTTTTGTTATTTTTATTTTGTGTGTTTGAGTGTATTGCCTGCATGTGTGTAAGGTACCTGTGGAGGTCAGAAGAGGGTATCTGATCCCCTGGAACTAGAGTTATATATGGTTGTTAGCCACCAAGAGGGTGCTGGGAATTGAACCTGAGTGCTCTACAAGAGCAGCGTAGCCGGGCGTGGCGGCGCACGCCTTTAATCCTAGCACTCGGGAGGCAGAGGCAGCCGGATCTTTGTGAGTTCAAGGACAGCCTGGTCTACAGAGTGAGTTCCAGGATAGCTGGGCTACAGGGAGATTCTGTCTCAAAAAGACAAAAAAAAAAAAAAGAGCAGCAAGTGCTCTTCACCACTGAGCCGTCTCTCCAGCTCCATAAATATATCATTGCTTTCTTCATTTGTTGATGTGTACAGACTCTGATTCTGTATCTTGGCTATACTGTTATTCGTGTGTTTATTGGTGTGCAAGTAAAGAAATACATGTCTTATTCTATTTTTTGTTTCGTTTTGTTTTCCCCTTCAGCCTCCATTCCTGGACCCTGCTTTCTTTGTGGTTCTGCCCCAGGCACACTCCACTGTCCAGCGTGTAATCAGGCCTCATGCCCAGCCTGTGACCTTTTGTTCCATGGACACCCATCCCGTGCTCATCACCTCCGCCAGACCCTCCCTAGAGCCCTCCAGACCCCTCACCCAACCTCTAGGTAAAAGGCTTTCATTTCTGGTGAGAGTGAAAAAATTTAAGATCATTTGAGTAGCTATTTTGTACCAGGTTCTGTGTTAAAGACTTCAGTCATAGCTCTCAAGGAGACTACAAACACTAAGCAAGTGGCAATCACAGTAAAACATTATGATATATATATGTATAGTAGACAGACAACAGTCTGATCTGAAGGATCAGTTCAGTCAATTGGCAGTACTTTGAGCACCTAGCATGATTAAGGCACTGGGTTAGAGATAGTTACCTGGAAGAAGTTAGCTATATGTGGTCTATGGTCTAAACACTTAACAGACTGGATGCAAATGTTTAAGACAGAACAACATTTACAGAGGCCAGAGTCACATATCATTACCTAGACAACAGGAGATAAATAGGGGTGGGAGACTTGGTACTAGCTCCCCAAATCAATAGGCTATGTCTGCTTTTCTGTTACAGTTTACCTGCATCGGCCCAACCACGGCCCCACTCAACCTCCCTGACTCTGGGAGACAGCTCACTTTCTTCCCCTGATCCCTCAAATGCCTGTCTGCCCTGGCACTGTGCTGCCTGTGCCATGTTAAATGAGCCTTGGGCAGTACTCTGTGTGGCCTGTGATCGGCCCAGAGGTTGTAAGGTGCTGGGAATAGAGGGTCCCCAAGGAACTGGAGGTGTAGAACCTGAGCTTGCACGGGATCGGTGGGCCTGCCAGAGCTGTACTTTTGAGAATGAGGCAGCAGCTGTGCTATGTGCCATATGTGAACGACCCCGGCTAGCCCAGCCTCCCAGCTTGGTGGTGGATTCCCACAATGCTGGCTTATGCCTGCAGCCCCTTAAGGTAAAGGTAACCTATTCCTGCCTGCCCAGCTCTTTATTCATACCTGTTACCCCAAGCCATTTTCTACTTAACCATCCCCATTTTCCTTCAGTTCCCCCTGTTCCCTATCATTCTGTCATGAACCTTAGCTACCCAGTCAGTGGGCTAATTCTTTCTACTTTTCCAGCAAGGGGATACTTTGCTGTCATCTGCTCAGACTCAAGTCTGGTACTGTATTCATTGCACCTTCTGCAACTCGGGCCCTGGCTGGGTGTGTGCCATATGCAACCGGACTAGCAGCCCCAACCCAGTACAGCATGACCCCCAGCCCTATGCCATTTCTTTGGAAAAGGGACTCCCAAAGCCTGGGCCCCCACAACGCTTCAGTACCTCTCTACCCAGTTCCTGCGGAGACCCAGAGAAACAACGCCAAGATAAGATGCGGGAAGAAGGTCGCCAGCTAGTGAGCATGATCCGGGTGAGGATGGGGCTAAGCTGGTGGGGGAGAAGATGCTGTAGTTTGTTAACAGGAGTTCTTATAAAACTCATCATTGTTAGCTGCAGCTGCTTCATAGTGAATACTTCTTCCCAATGGTAGTTACTATGCACCCATTACATAATTAGCGTATTCTAGCTTAGCCGTTGTTGTTATCTTAGATCAGGCTGAGGGTAGATAGAAGGTTCTTTTCCTGATGTGCCCTCTGTCTCAGTCTGAATGTTCTTTAGGAAGGGGAAGCTGCAGGTGCTGCTCCAGAAGAGATCTTCTCAGCTCTACAGTACTCAGGCACTGAGGTGCCCCTACAGTGGTTGCGCTCAGAGCTGTCCTATGTCCTAGAGATGGTGGCTGAGATGGCTGGACAACAGGACCCAGGTCTGGGTGCCTTTTCCTGTCAGGAAGCCCGGAAAGCCTGGCTGGATCGTCATGGCAACCTTGATGAAGCTATAGAAGAATGTGTGAGGGCCAGGAGAAGGAAGGTACCTGTTATGCTAGGTATAATGGGGTTGAGAACCCCAGAGTCTCTTATGTCTTCTCTTACTTGTTTGTCCCTCTTCACTCCTCTCTTCTTCCAATTGGCAGGTGCAGGAACTCCAGTCCCTGGGCTTTGGGCCTGAAGAAGGGTCTCTTCAGGCATTGTTCCAGCATGGGGGAGATGTGGCTCGGGCCCTGACTGAACTACAGCGCCAGCGCCTGGAGCCCTTCCATCAGCGCCTATGGGACAGAGGCCCAGAGCCTACTCCCTCATGGGATGGGCTAGATAAACAGGTGCTGGGAGGAGGCAAGGCCCCCAAGAGCCCACTTAAAGGAACAAGAGAAGACCGAGGGAGGAGACCCTTAAGGTCTGATAGCCACTTCTGTCTCCTTCCAAATCACATTGCAGAGTTTGGTCAGACGGCTTTTGGCAGTCTATGCACTCCCCAGCTGGGGCCGGGCAGAGCTGGCACTGTCACTGCTACAGGAGACACCCAGGAACTATGAATTGTTGGACGTGGTAGAGGCCGTGAGACACAGCCAAGACCGAGCCTTTCTGCGCCGCTTGCTTGCCCAGGAATGTGCTGTGTGTGGTTGGGCCCTGCCTCGAAACAGGGTAAGTCCCTCCACCCTGTATCTGATCTTAGTCTTGAACTGCTTCCCACCCCAGATGGCCCTGTCCTCTGCCCTGTAGTTGTCTATGTACTCCTGCAAGTTTCTGAGAAGGAAAGTACAAGAATACCCTGTTTTGTGAATGTTGGAAACTTCAAAACACCAAAACTAAACAAGAGCCAGAAGTGGTGGTACACATCTTTGATCCCAGCACTTGGGATGCAGAAGCAGGCAGATCCCTGAGTTCAAGGCTAGCCTGGTCTACATAGCCAGTTCCAGGCCAGCTGGGGCTTCTACAGGAAGACCCTGTCTCAAAAAGACAAAAAAAAAAAAAAAAAAGTTGGAAACTTTAAACCACTGTATTAGCTTTGTTTTACAACAAAACTTTTTTTTTTTGAGACAGGGTCTCCCTATACCCCCAGCTAGCCTGGAACTCAGAGATCCGCCTGCCTCTGCCTCCCAAGTGCTAGGATTAAATGTGTGCACCACCACACCCTGCTTAAAGACGGGGATCAAAGGCATGCGCCACCACACCCAGCTTAAAGGCAGTTCTTAGCTGCCATGTGGGTGCTGGGAATGAAACCTGGGTCCTCTGTAAGAGAAGTCAGTGCTCTTTTTTTTTTTTTTTTTAATTTTTATTTATTTCTGTATGTGTATCAATGTACTGTCTGCATGCAGGTTTGTGCACCCGTGTCGTGCAATGCCGCGGAGGTCAGAAGAGGGTCTCGGATTCCCCTGGAACTGGAGTTCCCCTGGAATTGGAGTTTCAGACGGCTCTCAGCGCCATGTGGGTGCGGGATCGCAACCCTGGTCTCTGTAAACGGTCTGGGTCCGCTCTTAACCGCTAGGCCATCTCTCCAGTCATAGAGAAGTCAGTGCTGCGTAAACTAAAATGAGCCATTCCAGCCCCCAAATAAAACGTTTTTTTTTTTTTTTTTTTTTTTTTTTTTTGTCTTTTTGAGACATGGTCTTCCTGCAGCCCCAGCTGTCCTGGAACTCACTCTGTAGATTAGGCTGGCTTAAACCCATAGAGATCCTCCTGCCTCTGCCTCCCAAGTGCTAGGATTAAAGGAGTACGCCACCACGCCTGGCTCAAAGACGTCCTTAGCTGCCATGTGGGTGCTGGGAATTGAACCCAGGTCCTCTACAAGAGCAGTCTGTGCTCTTAACTGCTGAGCCATCTCTCCAGCCCAGTAGTTCTTTAAAATCAAAGTATCTAGTTGATAGACAGGCTTTTATTATGGCTTGAGCCCTCACTTTACAGAAGTGGTAGTTCTTCAGTAGAATACAGTTTTTTGTTGTTACTATTTGTTTATGTGTCTTAAAAAAGACCATGGGGGGTGGGGGTGAAGGGACTAAGAATGATAGCCAGGCTTGGTGCACATAGCAAGTTCCAGGCTACCTGGGGCTACAGGGAGACCCTATCTCAAGAAAAACAAAAGATAAAAGCTGGGCGTGGTGGTGCACACCTTTAATACTAGCACTTGGGAGGCAGAGGCAGGTGAATCTCTGAGTTCAATGCCAGCCTCGTCTACAAAGTGAGTTCCAAGCCAGCTGGGACTAAAGGGAGACCCTGTCTCAAAAAGACAAAAAAAATTAATAATAAAATAAATGAAAGAGTAAGAAATATACAGGTAGCATTAATTATATTATAGTTCTTCTTGTTTATGTATATGTAGGGTTTTATTTTATTTTATTTTATTTTTTGGTTTTTGGTTTTTGGTTTTGTTTTAATTATGTACCTGTGGGTATATGTACATGTGTGCAGGTGTACGTGTACGTGTGTGCACGTGTGTGTGCCTGTGGGTATGTGTACGTGTATGCACGTGTGTGTGCCTGTGGGTTTATGTAACATGTGTGCAGGTGTATGTGTATGTGTGTGCACGTGTGTTTGCCTGTGGGTATGTGTATGTGTATGCATGTGTGTGTGCCTTTGGGTATATGTACATGTGTGCAGGTGTACGTGTACGTGTGTGCACGTGTGTGTGTCTGTGGGTATATGTACATGTGTGCAGGTGTATGTGTACGTGTGTGCACGTGTGTTTGCCTGTTGGTATATGTACATGTGTGCAGGTCCCAGCAGAGGCCAGAGGCTTCAAATCCCCTAAGGCTAGAGTTACAGGTGCTTGTGAGCCTCCGTCACAACAAGCTGAGCTTGGGGCCTCTGAAAGAGCGGCATCCTCTCTAAACTACTGAGCCATCTCTCCAGACCCTCGTGTTTTGTTTTTGATATCACCCAAGCTGGCTTCAAACTTAATCTGCAACCAAGGATAACCTTGAACTTCTGATTCTCACCTCCCAAGTCCAAAGATAACAGATGTGAGCCACCAAGCCTGGTTAATGCAGCATTGGGTATGGAACCCAGGGCTTCGTACATGCTAGGAAAGTGCTAAACCAACTCAGCTATGTACCCAGTCCATCTGTGTTACTTTTGCAATTTACCCAAATATAGATTCATAGAATACCCAGCATAATCAAGATAAAGATTATAGCCAAGTTTGATATCACACACCATTAATCCCAGCACTCCAGAGGCAGAAGCAGAGGCAGGTGGATCTCTGTGAGTTCAAAGCCAGCCAGGTCTACATAGTGAGTTCCAGACCAGCTAGAGCTATAATATTAAGATCCAATCTCAGAAAACCAAAAATTTTTAAATATATGAGACACAGAGTATATCCATTTGTAGGTAATGCATGCCTACAGACCTAGCGCTCAGGAGGCCACAGCTAGAGGACTGGGGTTTAGTGGCCAGCCTAGGTTATATAATAAGACCTTGTCTCCAGAAACAAGTGTACAGATTTTTTTCATGCGACAAACCACCTTGAGCTAAATCTACAGTTACAGTCACCTACGCAACATTTCCTAAACCCACTATCTCCTGTTTATTTCTCTGTACTGTTGTCTTTTGCTTTTAATTGAATGTAAATGCCTTTAGTGACATTTTGCTTCACTTTAGCTCTCACCCTTGTCTGTTTTCCTCTCTCCACCTGTCTTCAAACATGTGGGTAATCTGCCTAACCCCTAGAGGGATTTAGAGTTGCTACCTTTGGCCATTTGATTAGACCTTAATTTTTCAGTGGTTCCCTGGCTACTGACCCTTCCCCAGACAAAGCTGCTTTTCCTCTTCCCCCCTCCCACTGCAGATGCAGGCCCTGATTTCATGTGAGTGCACCATCTGTCCTGACTGCTTCCGTCAACACTTCACCATTGCCGTGAAGGAAAAGCACATCACAGATATGGTGTGCCCTGCCTGTGGCCGCCCTGACCTTACTGATGACACACAGTTACTCAGCTACTTTTCCACCCTTGACATTCAGGTACTATAGCCCCTAGGGTTTAGGTACGCTAGCTTTGAACAGGAATTCTGCCTACCTACTACCTCTGCATCTTATTCCCAGCTCCGAGAAAGCCTAGATCCAGATGCTTATTCTCTGTTTCATAAGAAGCTGACTGAGGGCGTGCTCATGCGGGACCCCAAGTTCTTGTGGTGTGCCCAGGTAAGTGGCCTGACCAAAAGAACTATGGAGGGATGGGATGGTGCCAGGTCAGACCTTGAACAGCTTTATGCTCTTGCAATCACAGTGCTCCTTTGGCTTCATATATGAGCGTGAACAGCTAGAGGCGACATGTCCCCAGTGTCACCAGACCTTTTGTGTGCGTTGCAAGCGCCAGGTGAGTCACACTCATCCTTTCAGAAGTGTTGAGCCAGGTGTGGCCAAGTACCTTGTTAAGACTCTGAGAGTATGCCGGGCGTGGTGGCGCACGCCTTTAATCCTAGCACTTGGGAGGCAGAGGCAGGCGGATCTTTGTGAGTTCAAGGCCAGCCTGGTCTACAATGTGAGTTCCAGGACAGCTGGGGCTACAGGGAGACCCTGTCTCGAAAAGACCAAAAAAAAAAAAAAGACTCTGGGAGTATATTGGATGGCATGACAGTCAAGAACTGGGCGGGGTTGGGGGTTGGGACACTACATAGGTGGATCCCTGAGGCCTAGCCTGTTTGGTGAGTTCCAAGTCAGAAGAGACCCTGTCTCCAAAAAAAGATGGAGCCTGGCACAGTAGCACACATATTTAATCCCAGCACTCAGGAGGCAGAGGCAGGCAGATTGCCAGCCTGATCTGCATAGTGAGTTCCAGGCCAGCAGTGGCTACAAGTTGGCACATGCCTTTAATCCCAGCACTTGGGAGGCAGAGGCAAGCGAATATCTGTGAGTTCAAGGCCAGCCTGGTCTACAGAGTGAATTCCAGGACATCAGTGGCTACAGGGAGACCCTGTCTCAACAACAACAAAAAGACTTTGGTTCAAAAAAAAAAAAAAAAATCCAGGTGTGGTGGCATAGGCCTTTAATCCCAGCACTGGGAGGCAGAGGCAGATGGATCTCTGTGAGTTCAAGGCCAGCCTAATCTACATAGTAAGTTCCAGGTCAGCTGCAGCTACAGGGAGACCCTGTTTCAAAAAGATCAAAAAAACAAAGATTTGGGTGGCACTTGAGAAATGATACAGGACGTTATCCTCTGGCCTCTACATGTGCTACACACACAGGTTAAACTACCCCCTCCCCCCCCCAACCCCTACCCCACCCACATACACAGGGAGGAAAAGTTTACTAGGTAAGGAGCCAGGCTCAAGGAAAAAGGGAAAATGGAGGGAGGGGAAAAAAAGGAAGGAAAGGTAGAGGAAAGATTGGAAGAGGAGGGAGAAGATAACTATACATAGGTTGAAAACTCCATGAAGAAAACAAAGGAATGTAAGCTATGGTGTAACAGTATGGATATACTGAGAATAGAACAGACACACAAATTACATTTTTATTTTGTTTTGGTTTTCTGAGACAGGGTTTTGCTACGTAGTCCAAACAGGCCTGAAACTTTGTGCAGTCCTCCTGTCTACCTCCTGAGTGCTGAGATTATAGGTGTATGTAAGACTGGCCACCTGGTAGTTGGATAGGAGCCAGCTGCCTGGTGAGGTCAGCTTTTGAGGCCAAGTTTCAACCAGATGTGGCATATGCCACTTAAGAGGCAGAAGCAGGCAGATCTCTGTGAGTTCAAGGTCAGCCTGGTCTACATAGTGAGCTCCAGGCCAGCTGGGGCTATAGGGAGACCCTGTGTCAAAAAGAACAACAAAAAAAGTTGGTTTGAGCTGGGTGTGGTGGCTCACACCTTTAATCCTAGCACTTGGGAGGCAGAGGCAGGCAGATCTTTGTGAGTTCCAAGGCCAGCCTGGTCTACAGAGTGAGTTCCAGGACAGCTGGGGCTACAGGGAGACCCTGTCTCAAAAAGACCAAAAAAATAGAAAATAAAGGAGTGTGCCACAATGCCTGGCCACACGTTAAAAAAAAAAATAGTTGGTTTGATACCAAAATACTTGAACATGTGTCATAGAACAAAACAAAATGAACACCTATGTCCCTACCGTAAAAACTTCAAACTTAGCATACCACTAACACTGTTGAAACTACCTGACTTCTACATTGAAAGGCCTTTTGGTTGTAGTACGGAGACCAAGATATAGGAAAGAAGGGAAAACAGAACAATGCAAGCATGCATCTGAAGCAAGATCTAACAGTTGTGTGGAGTAGGGAGGGAGCAGTAGGAACAGAGAGACAGGATTGAGATAGGCTGGGTGGGAAAACCAAGATGCATTTATACACACACACACACACACACACACACACTTATGAGTGACTATATTTGATCAAAGGGTGAATAACTGACAAACTCAGCTGGAGACCACTGGATATGAGTAGTGAGACCAAGAAGGACAGGGCATGGGACAGAGCTTCCATGCAAAGCCTGCTTTCCTTCTAACAGTGGGAGGAGCAGCACCGAGGACGGAGCTGTGAGGATTTCCAGAACTGGAAACGTACCAATGACCCAGAGTACCAGGCTCAGGGTCTGGCAATGTATCTCCAGGAGAATGGCATTGGTAAGGTTACACTACCTGGCCTCTCAGCTCACGTCTGTATCATTGGCAGTGGCTTCCTTCTCAAGGGCTTTAAGTTACAGTGGGGACTCACCTTGAGCTCCTGTCCTCTTACAGACTGCCCTAAGTGCAAGTTCTCTTATGCCCTGGCCCGGGGAGGCTGCATGCACTTTCACTGCACCCAGTGCCGGCACCAGTTCTGCAGTGGCTGCTACAATGCCTTTTACGCCAAGAATGTGAGTTGAGAGAATAAGGAAAAGAAGTGGGGAAGCTGCCCCTGGGCTTGAGGAGCAAAGGCCATTAAGGAGCAGCCCGGGGAAAGGGAAGGGGTCAGCAGGGTACAAAGCACCTCCGTCCCCTTTTCCCCTTGGCTTGCCCCAGACTCTTAATGTCTCATCCCCTCTCACCCCAATACCCGTCACATGGGTTCTTGAGAGTCCAGGACCCCAACGACTTCCAACTTGTCTTCTCCCATCTGGGTTTTACCAGAAATGTCCAGACCCGAACTGCAGGGTGAAAAAGTCCCTGCATGGCCACCACCCTCGAGACTGCCTCTTCTACCTACGGGATTGGACTCCTGTTCGGCTTCAGAAACTGCTACAGGTTAGAGGCAGCCAGTCCGGCAGGGTGTTCAGGTTGCTAAGACAAGGGAGCAGGGTCCAGGATGGGCAAGAAGGGAAAAGGCTATATCCAAGGAAACTCAGCAGTGGCTGGACCAAGGGAAACAATGCCCATATGTCTCTACTTCTCCTTAGGACAATAACATCATGTTTAATACAGAGCCTCCAGCTGGGGCCCGGGCAGTCCCTGGAGGTAAGTGTCAGACAAGCCTCTGAAGTAGGGATGTGCTTGGATCTGGGGTCACTTGTGTGTTCTTTAGTAAGCTAAGTAACCCCTCTATGTCTCATTTCCTCCTGTGAAATGAAGGTAGCATCTACCTTGTGGCTAAGCTATATTACATAAGATATCATTAAAGCATTTGGTCCTTAAGTTTCTTTTCACATTCTCTAAAATTATGATTCATTCATTAACTCTGGATAGTTAGTAAGACTTGCTAGTTGTAGGGCACTGGTTTAGGTTCTACAAGGGCAACAAAAGTTATTAAATAAGGCTCCAACCATATAGATACAGATAAGATTCTACAGAACAAATGAACCATACAGAAGCTAAATAACAATTGTGAGAGCAGTGCTTAGCCAGGCATGGTGGCGCACACCTTTAATCTCAGCATTTGGGAGGCAGAGTCAGAGACAGGCAGATCTCTGTGAGTTCGAGGCCAGCCTGGTCTATATAGTGAGTTCCAGGACAGCTAGGGCTACAGAGACCCCCTGGCTCAAAAAGACAACAACAAAAAAAGCACTACTAGCTGGACGTGGTGGTGCACATCTGTAATCCCAGCACTTAAAGGCAGAGGCTGGAGGATCTCTGGAGGCCAGCCAGGTCTGCAGGTGAGCTGGGACTACAGGAAGACTATCTCAGAGTGGGGTGGGAGGGAAGAACATAAGAACCCAGTTTTGGGTCTTTTTTGTTTTTGAGGTACGGTCTCACTGTGTAGACCAGGCTAACCTCAAACTCAGAGATTCACCTACCTCAGCCACTTGAGTGCTAGAATTAAAGGCATGCATCAGTCACCACATCCAACAAAAGAGCAGTCTTAAGGAAGCCTGTAATTATGGGCCCAAAGCCATCTTGAGTAAAAATAAGGCAGCAAGGTCTCTATGTCTGAATCTTAATTTGCTCTGCCTCTGATTTCATCTCTCAGTACCTTACCGCCACCACCACTGGTAAAGCAGAATTTCCTGGGCTCAGACCCCTTCTTGGAGGCTGCCTCCCTCTGGATATCCCAAATCTCCAGTGGCCTCTTCCAATAGAATATTCCTTCCCTCCCTTACTCATAGGTGGCTGCCGAGTGATGGAGCAGAAAGAGGTACCCAATGGACTCAGGGATGAAGCTTGTGGCAAGGAAACACCACCTGGCTATGCAGGCCTCTGCCAGTGAGTGCTTGCCAGAGCATGGAGCATGGAACATGGAGTGTGACATTGGGGAGGGGTTAGGTTGCCCAAGCAGTAGGACTCACCCTTGAAAGCCTAGGAGGGAGGGATCTCTGGACAACGGTAGCAGCAACAGTATAGAGAAATTGGTTATTGCTTCCTACCAGTACAACAGGCTGAGGAGTTATTAGTCGTGTTCGTCTAAGAATCCTGATGGGAGCTGGTAAGATGGCTCATCAGGTAAAGGTACTTGCTAGCCAAGCCTAGGGACCTATGCTTAATCCCCTCAGCCCACATGATGGAAAGAGAACCAACTCTCAGAAGTTGTCCTCTGACTTCCATATGTGTGCACAAGTAAATGTAAAAATATTTTGTAAAAAAAAGATGCCCAAGGCAGGCGGATCTTTATGAGTTTCAAGGCCAGCCTGGTCTACAGAGTGAGTTCCAGGACAGCTGGGGCTACAGGGAGACCCTGTCTCAAAAAGACAAAAAAAAAAAAAAAAAAAAGCCCAGTGCTAAGCAAAATACTAAGCACACTTAGTTAATATTAACCAGAAGAATAAATATTTGGTTCCCTCATCTCCCCAGGGCACACTACAAAGAGTATCTCGTAAGCCTCATCAATGCCCACTCCTTGGATCCAGCAACCCTATATGAAGTGGAGGAGCTAGAAACAGCCACTGAACGCTACCTACATGTACGCCCCCAGCCAATAGCTGGAGAGGATCTTACTGCCTACCAAGCCCGCTTGTTACAGGTAAAACTGTCAGTCAGCTTTGCTTCTGACCTCACCCTTAGGAAGTCACCTGTCACAGCGTATTTCTGATTCCAGGTTTCCAGTATCATCCTCCCTTTCTCTTTCACAGAAGCTGACAGAAGAGGTACCCCTGGGACAGAGTATCCCCCGCAGAAGGAAGTAGCCAAGGGCAGGGTCCCGATGAGGCCCAAGACCCTACTTCCTCAAGACAGCTCCAGCACCAATAAAGAGGCATCTTACTGCCCATGCTTCTTGGTGGTCCTTCTTCCTGGCCTCACCATCTACGGGCATTAGGGAAAGGGGGGGACAGGGTGGGTGAACAAAATTTTGATGGAAGGGCCCCTTGCAGCCTCCTGAGCTTTAACTTCCCCTGGACGTCTGGCCAGGAAGAAATTAAATAGCATGGCTGGGCAAAGTAGACCCCCCCACCTGGCCTGGGCTTCTTCACCTTCCTTTTTATCCTTTCACTAAATTCAGCTGCTATTCAAGATCACCTAAAGTATACCAAGCAAACATTATTGGGGAGCACAAATCCAGAGACCCCAGGACTAGTCTGGAACTTGACCTCCCTGGGGAAGCTGCAGTGTCAACACAGGACGTGTACATGCGAGGAGTAGCCCAGGAAGGAAGGGGAAAGAAGCCTGCCAGGAGCTAAGCAGACTGGGCGGGCCCTGCTGCCTCGCTGAACTGACTGAGCTCAGAAGCTGCTTCCCTCTGCTGGTAACCACTTGCCCTGCAACTCAGACCACGTGATTTCTGGGAACTCACCTCCTGGGAGGAGAACTGAAACTTAGGGTGGGGACTGTAGAAAGGGGAGGAGAGATCAGAAAGCCTTTTAACCCGGAAAGGATCTGAGGCCTGCTGAATCCTGGACATCCCGGACTGTAGTTCAGGTAAGAGCAGCCCTAAGGGAAACGGGGGTCAGCCTGGTATCAGAGCCAGAAGGACTGAGATGAGGTGAAGACTCCAGGGCCTATGCTAAAGGAAGGATCGGACTAGAAGGCTTCTCAATCAGAGTGGGAGGTTTGGCCTGCAAGTGAGAAGCAGATGGTACCAGGGTCCAGTAGTCAGGGTATAGGCAGGAACTGCTATCAACTTAATCTGCGGAGGAAGGCTCTTGGCCCAGCATCAGTTGACCTTTGGGATTTTTTGCCTCTGGCCCTCTAGCCCTGCCTTCTTTTTCAGCTCCACCCCTGCCCCCAACTCTGCCCCACCTACCTCTTCTGCACAGGGAGAAGAGGGATGGGGGTAAAAGGATAGGTAGGTTGAGGCTGTGAGAAGAGAATTGGTAAGATGCCTTCAAAGCAAGTGTTGCCTCTGCAGATGGTTGGGAATCTAGACAGACTCAGCCAGAGCAGAACATCGGGGGAATTCCCCCAATTTTCTGAACTGCCTCAACATTAAGACAGATGGCCAAGATTTCTTTCTAGGTATCATAATTAGAATATTAAAAAGAAACTAAAAAACAATTGCTAGTGATGACAGAATTGAAGTAGCTCTGCCTCAAGAGAATGTTGAAATATGTTTAGATAGAACCAACAGGCAGTCAAAAGGATTGAGAGAGGGAGTGGGAGGGGTCTGTTGTGAGAAGCTGGCCCCAGTGATCAAGGTTTATTGGATTTTTTTATCCTGAACTACCAGTTTTCATGAACCCTGCTCCTTTTCCTAGGATGCCATCAGGCAGGCCACGCTGCACCAGAAAGCTCCGGGACTGGGTGGTACAACAAGTGGAGAGTGGGCAGTTCCCAGGGGTGTGCTGGGAAGATGCAGCCAAGACCATGTTCCGGATTCCCTGGAAGCATGCAGGCAAACAGGACTTCCGGGAAGACCAGGATGCTGCCTTTTTCAAGGTGAAAGGGCCCAGAAGCCACAGTCCCCTCCCAAGTAAAGGATGGTACATGCATTAGTGTGCTTACCCCCAGGCACTTTTTCTGCCTGGGTTTGAGGTAAAGGACATCCTGGAAAGTACTACCAGCTCTTTCATTGTAGAACCACGGTAAAAAAAATTAGGATTTCGGGGGCTGGAGAGATGGCCTAGCGGTTGAGAGTGCCGACCGCTCTTACAGAGGACCCGGGTTCGATCCCCAGCACCCACATGGCGGCCGAGAATCGTCTGTAACTCTAATTCCAGGAGAACTCCAGTTCCAGGGGAATCCGACACCCTCTTCTGACCTCCGCGGCATTGCACGACACGGGTGGACAAACTTGCATGCAGACAGTACATTCATACACATACAGAAAGAAATAAAATTAATAAAAAAATAAAATAAAAAAATAAAAAATTTAGGATTTCAAGATGGCAAGAGAATACAAACCCAGCGCAAGCCTATCTGAGCTCAAGCCCTATGAAAGTGCTTAGGCCACATAGCAGTGAGGCCAGCCTTTCAGAGGGACATCTGGAGACTATAAAATGTCTTTTCTTCACCTCATTTCTTTATTAGGCTTGGGCAATATTTAAGGGGAAGTACAGGGATGGAGACATAGGAACCCCTGCTATCTGGAAGACTCGTCTGCGCTGTGCCCTCAATAAGAGTCCTGAATTTGAGGAGGTTCCCGGGAGAGGCCGTATGGATGTTGCTGAGCCCTACAAAGTGTATCGGCTACTGCCATCAGGAACCCGTCCTAGTAAGTGTCCCCTTGGCCAACTGTTCTTGGAATGTGCAGACTGGCAAGGAAGAATGATGCTAACAGCCTTCAGTGGAGGTGACAAGCCTCCCCTACACCCCACAAAAGCCTTGTCTCAGATCCCCTTCCCAAACCTGCCCAGCTTTTATCTGCTTCAGACCACCTCCTACCATCTTTTTCTATGTAAGGCCTTAACCTTTCACTTGACTGAATAATTCCACAGCCCAGCCAGGAATCCAATCCCTCAGTTCTGTGTCATCTGAGAAGGAAGAGAATGTGGGCACGCCTAGTTACTCCTTCTGTCAAGACTCCCTTGATAATGTGAGTACTGGGGAAGGGACTAGGTGGGCCTGAGAGTGGGACAGTGACCAAAGGGAGAAGTGGACCAATGAGAGACGTTGTGTCTGCAGGAGGAGGCGAAGGCCAATGGGGTTGCAGACCACTCCGACAGCGGGCATAGCAGCAGCAGTCCTGAACCACAGGAAGGTACCATCTCTCTTGCTGTGCCCTCTGTCCCTTGGACTCCTCAGTCACATCAGAATGATGAGTGCCTTTGCCCCCCTTTCAGGTCCCAGCACAACTGAAGCCACCATTCAAGAGGATCCAGTGTCCATGAGGCATCTGCTTCCCCTCTACTCAGGTACTTGGCTTTTTTTTTTCTTAGTCTTTTTGAGACAGGGTCTCCCTGTAGCCCCAGCTGTCCTGGAACTCACTCTGTAGACCAGGCTGGCCTTGAACTCACAAAGATCCGCCTGCCTCTGCCTGTACTTGGCTTTCTTACCTTTTCCCATTTCCCTCCCCTCAACTCTGCTTCTTCTGACCTTGCCTGCCTTATCTACTCTGCCGGGGCTTCCAACAGACTGGGCCCTCTTTATTTTTCAGGCTCCATTTCTACTCATTGAGTATTCCATGTGGCAGATCATATACTTCATAAAGCTTTTTTTTTTTTTTTAAGCCTTCTTACTCTGTTCCCTGGATGTTGATATTAAGACATTGATTTCTTTTTTTTTTTTCTTCACATAAATTTATTTATTTTTAACAAATCTAGACCCGTGTTCCTGCTCATTCCCCCACCCCGCCAGAGCTCATGCATTCTGCCAAACATGCTTTCAATCTCTCAGTCTTTCTCAGTATTTTCCATGGGGAAGCTGACTGTTTTGAGCAGAAGTTCACCATCTCAGTTCTTTGATGCAGTCTTTTCTGTTGTTGTTGTTTCCAAAATGTATTATGCCCAACTGCTTTGTACAAAAGCTCAGGGGGCCCTACACAAGAAATACTTACAACTGGGTAGTTGGCACTAGCATCCACAGATGAGGGATACCATTCGTCGTTTGTTTTTCTGGGACTGTGTTACTTCACTCAGCATGATGTCCTCTAGCTCCAGCCATTTTCCTGCAAAGCTCGTGATGTCGTCTTTCTTTACTGCTGCATAGAACTCCATTGTGTAGATGTACCACATTTTCTCTATCCACTCGTCAGTTGAGGGGCATTTAGGTTGGTTCCAGCTCCTTGCTATTGTGAAGAGAGGTGCAATAAACATGGCCGTGCATGTATCTCTGTGGTGGCGTAAGTCTTGAGGGTACATGCCCAGGAGTGGTATGGCTGGGTCAGGTGGCAAGTTCATTCCAAGTCTTCCAAGGGTTCTCCACACTGCTTTCCACAGTGACTGTACGAGTTTACATTCCCACCAGCAGTGGATGAGTGTTCCCCTTTCCCCACAACCTCTCCAGCACTTGGTATCATTTGTTTTCTTGATCCTAGCCAGTCTTACTGGAGTAAGATGATATCTTAAAGTGGTTTTGATTTGCATTTCCTTAATGATTAGTGATGCTGAGCAGTTCTTGAGGTGTTTCTCAGACATCTCTAATTCCTCGCTTGTGAAGTCTCTGTTCAGTTCTTTACTCCATCTATTGAGCAGGTCATTTGTTTTCTTTTTTCTTTGTTTTTTGAGTAGTTTATATATTCTGGAAATCAATGCTTTGTCAGATGTATCTGCAGTGAAGGTTTCCTCCCACTCTGTGGGATTTCTCTTCACTTCCTTGATTGTTTCTTTTGATGTACAGAAGCTTTTGAGTTTGATGAGGTCCCATTTGTCAATTGTCGACCTTAATTCTTGTGCAGCTGCTGTCTGATTTAGGAAGTCTTTTCCTATGCCTATGTCTTGTAGTCTGCTGCCAACTTTTTCTTCTATCACCTTCAGAGTTTGGGGTTTCACGTTGAGGTCTTTAATCCATCTGGAGTTGACTTTTGTACAGGGCGAGAGGTAGGGGTTTAATTTCATTCTTCTACAAGTGGTGATCCAGTTTTGCCAACACCACTTGCTGAAGATGCGGTCTTTTCTCCATTGTGGTTTCTTGGCCCCCTTGTCAAATATGAGATGGCTGAAATTGTATGTGCTCAGATTTGGATCTTCGGTTTTGTTCCATTGGTCAACAGGTCTGTTTTTGTGCCAGTACCAGGCTGTTTTTATGACTATAGCCCTGTAGTATAGTTTAAAATCTGGTATAGAGATCCCTCTTGTGTAGCTCTTTTCACTCAGGGTTGATTTGGCTATTCGGGGTCTTTTGTTTTTCCAAATGAATTTAAGAACTTTTGTTTCCAAGCCTGTGAAGAAACTCTTGGGGATTTTGATTGGGAATGCATTATATCTATACAAGAGTTTTGGTAAAATGGACATTTTTACAATGTTGATTTTCCCAATCCATGAGCATGGGAGGTTTTTCCATCTTCTGAGGTCTTCTTCAATTTCTTTCTTTAAGGGTTTAAAATTTTTGTTGTAGAGGTCTTTGGTGTCTTTGGTTAGGTTTGTTCCTAGCTATCTTATTGTTTTTGAGGCTATTGTGAGTGGGAAGGTCTCTTTGAATTCTTTCTCCAGTTGCTTGTTCTTGGTGTAAAGAAAGGCCATTGATTTTTTTTTTTTCCATGTGTATGAATGTACTGTCTGCATGCAAGTCTGTGCACCCGTGTCGTGCAATGCCGCGGAGGTCAGAAGAGGGTGTCGGATTCCCCTGGAACTGGAGTTCTCCTGGAACTGGAGTTTCAGACGGTTCTAGGCCGCCATGTGGGTGCTGGGGATCGAACCCGGGTCCTCTGTAAGAGCGGTCGGCGCTCTTAACCGCTAGGCCATCTCTCCAGCCCCAGGCCATTGATTTTTTAAGGTTAATTTTGTATCCTGCCACTTTGCTGAAGCTGTTAATCGTTTCTAGGAGTTTTCTGGTGGAGTTTTTAGCATCCCTTAAGTAAACAATCATATCATCAGCAAATAGGGATAGTTTGACTTCCTCTTTTCCAATTAGTACTCCTTTAATATCCTTTTCTTGCCTTATTGCTCTAGCAAGTGTTTCAAGCACTATATTGAAGAGGAGTGGTGATAGGGGAAGACATTGATTTCTTTATGATCGAGAGCCCAGTCTCTGGGACCTTCTTGTAAGCTGCACAACTATGATGAGCATAGGCTCTGAGAGGGGTGACTCCTGAGTGACAGGCAAGCCTAATGAAAAGCCTTGGTCAGTAGAACGAGCATGGAGAGGGGAAAGGGGGCACCTTTGTCTACTTTTTTTTTAATGTTTTAATTTTTTGTTCTTACTCATTTGTTTTTTTGGTTTTTTTTTTTTTTGAGATGGTCTTCCTGGAGTCCCTGGTGGTTTGGAACTCACTATTTAGACCATGTTGCCAAGTTCTGTTTGCCCCTGCCTCTGCCTCCTGAGCACTGGGATTAAAGGCAAGCACCAACATGCCCAGCTTTCTTTTCTTTTTTGAGATAGTGTCTCATGTAGCCCACCCTGACCTAAAACTCACTAGGTAGCCAAAGGTGACTGAATTTCTGATCCTCTTGAATGCATGGATTACTGGCATATGCTGCCATGCTAGGGTTTATGCAGTACTGGGGATTGAAGCCAAGACTTTCTTCATGCTGTGGTAGGCAAGCAGTCTTCTTTTTAAAAAATTTTTTTATTGTTTTATGTGTATGAATGTACTGTCTGCATGTAAGTAGGTGTCGTGCAATGCTGTGGAGGAAGAGGGTGTTGGATTCCCCTGGAAATGGAGTTAAAGACAGTTCTTAGCCACCATGTGGGTGCTGGGAATCGAACCCGGGTCCTCTGCAAGAGCAGTCAGTGCTCTTAAACCACTGAGTCATCTCTCCAGCCCAAACAGTCTTCTTAATCCAGCCACATTATCAGCCCAGGGGCACTTTTCCTAACTTCAGAAGGTGTAGCAGCCAGGCATGGTGAAGCATCCATTTATTTATTTATTTATTTATTTATTTATTTATTTATTTATTTATTTATTGTCTTTTCGAGATAGGGTCTCCCTGTAGCCCCAGCTGTCCTGGAACTCACTCTAGACCAGGCTGGCCTTGAACTCACAAAGATCCGCCTGCTTCTGCCTCCCAAGTGCTAGGATTAAAGGCATGTACCACCATGCCCAGCCAGAGCATCCCTTTAATCCTAGCACTTGGGAGGCAGAGGCAGGTGGATCTCTGTGAGTTCAAGGCCAGCCTGGTCTACATAGCAAACTCCAGGACAGCCGGAGCTCCAGGGAGACCATCTCAAAAAAAAAAAAAAGGTGTAGCAGCCGCCCTAGCCCTACAGTTGTCTTTGTTTTTTCCCAATGCTTGTTTAGATTCCCTCTCTGAGCCTCAGTTTCCCTGTTAGCAAAATGAGGACACTGGATCTCAGCTCCATTTTCCTGAAGCCTTGTGCTAACAGTATACCACTGGGGAGAGGGCCTGTTACCAGCCTTCAGTCTCCTTCAGCACCTGGTACAGCTGTGCTGTTCTGTCCCCAGACTACTCGCTGCTGCTCACCTTCCTCTACAGCGGGCGCGTGGTAGGCGAGGCCCATGTGCACAGCCTGGACTGCCGTCTTGTGGCTGAATCCTCCAGCTCTGAGAGCAGCATGAAGCAGGTGGTGTTTCCCAAGCCTGATCCACTGGAGCCCACTCAGCGCCTGCTGAGTCAGCTTGAGAGAGGCATCTTGGTGGCCAGCAACTCCAGAGGCCTCTTTGTACAGCGTCTTTGTCCTATCCCCATTTCATGGAATGCACCTGAGGCCCCTCCTGGGCCAGGCCTACATCTACTTCCCAGTAATAAATGTGTGGAGCTCTTCAGGACTACCTGTTTCTACAGAGGTGAGGCTGCTCCAACCAGGCGCCTGGACACTACTCCCATTTCATTATCCTCTGGCCTGGCTTGGGTCCCACCACTACCCTGTCAACCAGCAGATCTTCATTACAGCCTGTGCACTTGTGTGATGCACATACTGTATATCTGTAAGTTCAGTCCTGGCAGTTCTTCCCTAGCCAGGGTCATAGAAGATGAAGTTCAGCTGGACACTGTCACAAAAGTGTCATATTTTGGGGAGCATTATCACATGTACAGTTAGTTATATGAATGTATGCAAACAAGTTGACAGATTTTAAGTTCTGTGACTCTTACACACATACACTGGGTCATATAACTCTGTTTGTGGAAGAGCCAGGGCACCTTACACACACTGGCCCTACTGGACCAGCTCTATCCAATGTAAACATCTCCTAAGAATTTTTCTTCCTCAGCCAGGCTTGGTAGCACACACCAAATCCTGTCACTTGGGAGGCAGAGGCAGGTGGATCTTTGTGAGTTCAAGGCCAGCCTGGTCTACATAGTTCCAGGCCAGCTGAGGCTATAAGGGAGACCCTGTCTCAAAAAGACCAAAAAAAAAAAGTCTCTTCCTTCTGTCCACTCTTAGAATTCCTGGAGTCGTGGGTATCCTAGTGTTGGGAGGGTATAAGCAAGCAACGGAGGGATTCATAGCCAGGGTTGCTCCCTATGAGGGCTCCAAACTCACCCAGCAGAGAGCTTTTTAGCTGCAGTGTCCACTTCTAAGGGGCTCCCTGCCCTGTTGTAAGCTCCTAGCATAGCTTCTGATCTGGCCTTGTTTTCATGCAACCCCATTCCTCCCTCTTTGCACCCTGCCTTCCCAGACATTCCCTCCTCCCCATGGCCCTCTCTACTTTTTTGTTTTTGTTTTGTTTTGCTTTGGAGACAAGTCCTCATTCTGTAGCTCGTACTGGCCTGGAACTCATTAAGTAGATCAGGCTGGTAATCCTCCTGCTTCAGCCTCCTGAGTGCTAGGATTACAGGCATACCCATGCCAGCTCTCTTACCGCTAATCTAGTCCTTGACAATTTTTCTTTCAGATTTTGAACGGTATGTCCATGGCCAGGGCCCCCCACCCAAGTTCCAGGCAACGCTGCATTTTTGGGAGGAGATCCCTGGCTCCAGCCATGCACAACAGAGTCTTATCACAGTACAAGTGAGTTCAGGGCCAAAGCCAGGTACACTGTTGGGAAGGGAGAACTGTCCCAGAAGGAGTCTGTCTGTGGGGAAGGAGCCTCCTGCATGTACTGTCTGCCCCTGCTCTGCTCACTGAGCCATGTTCTTCATTTCTTCCGGTACAGATGGAGCAGGCGTTTGCCCGACATTTACTGGAGGAGATTCCAGAGGAGCAGGCAGCCGCTTTGGCCCTGGTACAGAGCCCAGAACCCACTGCTTTGCTTCTCTCTTCCCCTGGATTATATTGAAGTAGACTCGTTCTCCGCACTTGGTCTGCCTGCCTTTGTGATGATTCTCATCACTGTCTGTGGCTTATGTCAGACTCATTATGCAACCTGTGATAGAGAAAGCAAGGGCCGGGCGTGGTGGCGCAGGCCTTTAATCCTAGCACTTGGGAGGCAGAGGCAGGCGGATCTTTGTGAGTTCAAGGCCAGCCTGGTCTACAATGTGAGTTCCAGGACAGCTGGGGCTACAGGGAGACCCTGTCTCGAAAAGACCAAAAAAAAAGAAAGCAAGGATAATATTTATCCTTAAAAAACATTTTACTAAAATTGGAACGATACAGAGAAGATTAGCATGGCCCCTGTGCAAGGATGACACGCAAATTCGTGAAACGTTCCATATTAAAAAATAAATAAAAATAAAAATATTTGGGGGAGCTGGATAGATAGTGTTTAAGAGTACTGGCTGCTCCTGCAGAAAACCCAGGTTCAAATTCTAGCACCCACGTGGCAGCTAACAACTGCCCATAACTCCAGTTCCAGGGGATCCGACAACCATCTTCTGGCCTCTGAGGACACTATGACGTGGGCTCATTTACATACATGCAGGCAGTACGCTCATACACATAAATTAGCAAAAAAAAAAAAAAATTTTTTTTTTTTTTTGAGTCATGCATGGTGGTGCAAACCTTTAATCCCAGCACTTGGGAGGCACAGGCAGGCGAATCTCTCTGAGTTTGAGGCCAGCCTAGTCTACATAATTCCAGGCCATCCAAGTTTACATTGGTGAGACACTGTCAAAAGAAAGAAAAACAAGGCTTGATAAATGTTTATAATCTAAGCACCTGAGAGACAGACTGGATGTTCCAAGACAACTTGGAAGACACTTATTTTTTTTCAGACAGGGTCTCCCTATAGCTCTAATTGGCCTGGCTCTCACTCTGTAGACCAAGCTGGCCTTGAACTCACAGAAATCCACCTGCCTCTGCCTCCCAAGTGCTAGGATTAAAGGTGTGTGCCACCATGCCCGGCTAAAAGACTGTTCTTAGCCACCATGTGGGTGGTCCTCTGCAAGAACAATCCACACTCAACCTCTAAGCCATCTCTCCAGCCCCCCCCTTTTTTTCTAATTAAAGATATATCCTCTTTCATCTCTAAGCACCTGAGAAGTTCCAAATTGTATGAGCTGGGGGAATGTTCCTCTCCTCAGTCGCTGACTATAAAGTCAAACACTTTATATTTTCTCCTAGGTTTTTACTGGCATTTAAACTAAAACTTAATGCTGTGCATGGTGGCACACGCCTTTAATCCTAGCAATCAGGAGGCAGAGGCAGGTAGTTCTCTTGAGTTCAAGGCCAGCTTGGTCTACATAGTTGCAGGCCAGCTGGGGCTACAGGGAGACCCTGTCTAAAAAAGAAAATATAAAATTTAAAACAGGTATGGTGGTGCATTCCTTTAGTTCTACCACTAGAGAGGCAGAGGCAAGTAGATCTGCATGTTAGAGGCCAGCCTGGTCTACATTGTGAGTTCCAGGACAGCCAGGACTACATCCTAAAGGTCTGTCTCAAAAATAAAATTCAGCAGGGTATGGTGGCACATGCTTGTAATCCTAGTACTTAGGAGGCAAAGGCAGGAAGATGATGAGTCCAGCCTTGGGGACAAAGACCCTATCCCCCAAAAATTCAAATAAAATTTTGTTTAAAAAGGAGAATTGATGTCTAATTTGTTGGGAGAAGATAGCAGGGATCACAGGAATTGTAAAGATATAAATTAGGTACCTGGCAACTGAGATTGGGGAGTGTTTGGGTCAGTAAGAGAGGCATTAACCTATACATATATACACCGTGGCCACCAACTTCACATAGGGAAGCCAGGCTCCACAGCTCTTCGCTAGAGCCTCCTGCTTTGGGCCTCAGCAATAAGCCTGAGATGGGCCCTGGACTAGAAGTCTTAAAAAAGGAGAGACAGCGCACACCTTTAATCCTAGCACTTGGGAGGCAGAGGCAGGCGGATCTTTGTGAGTTCAAGGCCAGCCTGGTCTACAAAGCGAGTTCCAGGACAGCCGGAGCTACAGGGAGACCCTGTCTCAAAAAGACAAAAAAAAAGGAGAGACACTTGAGGTTGACCTGAGACTATGGTCTGGAGGCCCTGGGACATAGGAGGAGAGTAGAAACTAGAGGGGGGCTGGGGAGATGGCTCAGCAGTTAGGAGCACTGACTGCTCTTCCAGAGGACCCTGGTTCAATCAGGCGGATCACTGTGAGTTCAAGGCCAGCCTGGTCTACATAGCCAGCTGGGACTAAAGGGAGACCCTGTCTCAAAAACAAACACACAAAAAAAACAACTAGAGGGGACACTTGATGAACAACTATGTCCCTAACACTGAGGACAATTAGACCTTGGAGGCCCATCCTCAACCCACTGTTACCCGAGTGAAGGATACTTCCAAATTGGATTCCTCTGTCTGAGCCTTACAAAAGGCAACTAGCCTAGGCCAACCTTGGTGGTAAATGGCTATAATCCCAGTACTTGGGAAGCAGAGGAGGCCAGCTTGGGCTATGTGTTACCAGCACCCTTTTCACTGATTTTTGACTGCTCTTAATTGACTGATGTGCCTCTATTTTACACCATTTCATTTATCAACAAGCAGGAAGCTTTTTCCTTTACAAAGCCACTTGGTACCTGCTATTCTACCAAACTAGTTTCAATTCAGGTCACTGCTCACCTGACTGCCACGGCCTCCAGCTTCCCTGTTCCTGCACATGACAGCAGGTTTGCTTTCCAGATTTCTTACCATATTATACTTCCAAACCTTTCAGAGGCTCACCTACATGGATCAAGTCTAGATGCTTGGATCCTCCTAAGGATATTGCCTTTTTCAGTCATGCCTTTGTACCTTTCTGCCTCCTTGGGGCCTTTTTCTCCCTTTCAGTTTTTCCCTTGCCTTTCTCGGAAGCCAAGACTCTAAACAAGGAGTGAAGTACTCAGTGCACAGGTGCACAAACCCTTTAGTGGCCTCAATTTGCTGAAATCCCCTCTTGAACCTTTTTTTTCTATCTGTTCTAAATTTTATCTTTGTCTTCCATCCTTTTTTCTCACACCCTACATCTAAGCCATCAGTAAATGTCATTCTTCCTTCAAAGGGCTGGTGAGATGTCTTAGTGGATAAAGGCACTAAGTTTGGGTCCTAGGATTCACATGGTGAAAGGAGAGAACCGACTCCCACAAATGTTCCTCTGACCTCTACACACACACACACACACAGAGACACACACACACACACACCACACACACACACAATGTGACTCCTGCCCTTTGCTTCAGATGCAGGAGAGAGTTCTCTGGAGGTATTACCGGAAAAGGGCCCATGGTGAAAAGTACAAGTTACTTGAATATGTTCCAGTGAGAACAGAGGGTGGGGTTAAAAAGAAGATGAGGGGTTAAAATGGCAGAGTCTGGAGCACTGAGAGAATGAGTAAAGGCTTGTAATCAGGCATGAAATAAGCTAATCAAGAGGTGGACAGGGTTCTAAGCCAATGAGGACAGGCCAGTCCCCCTCCCCCGAAAGGCCTTGAGCAACATGTGCAAGGGACTTACATTATTTTTTCTTTATAAATTTATTATTTGCCTTTTTTTTTTTTTTTTTTTTTTTGTTTTTGGTTTTCTTTTGAGACGGGTCTCCCTGTAGCCCCCACGTCCTGGACTCTATGTAGACCAGGCTGGTCTTGAAGAGATCCACCATTAAAGGCATGTGCCACCACACCCAGCTTATTTATCTTTTTATGTGTATTGAGTGTTTTTTGTCTGGATGTACGTAACTGCACCCATGTCATACAGTGTTCATGAAAGCCAGAAAAGGGTGTCAGATGCCGGGCGTGGTGGCGCACGCCTTTAATCCTAGCACTTGGGAGGCAGAGCAGGCGGATCTTTGTGAGTTCAAGGCCAGCCTGTCTACAATGTGAGTTCCTGGACAGTTGGGGCTACAGGGAGACCCGTCTCGAAAAGACCAAAAAAAAAAAAAAAAAAAAGAAAGAAAAGGGTGTCAGATCCCCTGGAACTGGAGTTAAGGACAGTTGTTAGCTTCTGTGTGGGTGCTAGGAACCAAACCAGGTGCTCTGGAAGAGCAGCCAGTGCTCTTAAACCACTGAGCCTCCTTATCAGCCCCGACTTTTATATTCCTGATTCTAAGGAAGCTAGTGAATTGTAATATATTTCATTGCAAGTAAGAATGGCTTCTGGGGCTAGAGAGATGGCTCAGCAGTTAAGAGTACCAGGTGCTCTTGCAGAGGACCTGGGTTCTATTCCCAGCACCCACATGGCAGCTAAGAACTGTCTTTAAGCCAGGCATGGTAGCACGAGCCTTTAATCCTAGCCACTTGGAGGCAGAGGCAGGCAGATCTCTGTGAGTTCAAGGCCAGCCTGGACTACAGAATGAGTTCCAGGCCAGCTGGGGCTAGAGGGAGATCCTGTCTCAAAAAAAAAAAAAAAAAAAAAAAAGAATGGCTTCTATCAAGAAACTTCTGCCTAGATGACCACCTCAGATCACTTCATACACAAGGAGATAAATGTGAGTTAACCAAGAAAGAGGCTGTGATAGAGTGAACTAGAATGGTAAAGCTACAAGTTCATTGTGTGGCAATGAGAACAAAGAGAACATATTATAATTAATTAACAGCACTTGAAACAGTGAGAGGGTAATAACCCTGGTCAAGTGACCACCAACTAGCAGACAATGACAACAACTAACAAAGCACAAGTCAAAGATGGACAGAGAGAGGGCTTCTAACTGGATGGGCAGACCATGATTGTCTCCCTGATTGCTCCAAGGAGACATGCATAGAACAGGTGCACCCTCCATTGATTTGGTCTGAGAGCTGACCAGTCTCATAGCAATTACCTCAACCTTTGTAGCCCTAAAAAAAAAACCTAGTGAAGGAAGATAGTGACTTTTTCGTCTCTTGGAAACCCTTCGCAGTCGTGGGAGTTTTACTTTTCCTTAATGTCCCACTTCTGCAATTCTTTAAGATTTATTTTTCTTTTTATCCGGGTGTGGTGGCATATGCCTTTAATCCCAGCAATCAGGAGGTAGAGGCAGGTGGATTTCTGTGAGTTCAAGGCCAGCCTGGTTTACATAACCAGTTCCAGGCTGTATCTTTACAACAGTCTGTGTCTTTACTCTTCCTTGTCATGTCACTGCATACTCAGAGCTCAGGTTGTCTTACCTTGACTTTTAGTGACAGTTAGTTTCTGACACCTTAGGACTCTCTGGGCCTAGACCAACAGAATTGGGCCAGGAGAGTTCCTATCATGCTCAAAAACACTATCATCTCCACCACCACTACCACTTTGGAGCCATCATCATTCAAATCTCTTCTTTCAGTTTCCTTCCATGTTGCATCTGTTCCCATTCTTGACGACCTTCAGCCTGTTCTTGGGGCAGTATACAGAGATCCTCTTAACACAAATCTGATCATTTCACTCCTCTGCTCAAAACTCTACTTGGCTCCCAACTTCCTCAGAGTAACAACCTAGACCCTTGACAAGAATTGAACACTGTTGTACAGCTCCCACCTCCCCTTTAGCCCCCACCCCTTACCATGCTTCCCTCTGCTGCTTTGTTCCAGGCTCCTTGATCCCACCAAACATTGCTATGTCAGAATTTCATTTGTGGGACCTGGAGAGATGGCACAGCGGTTAAGAGCACTGGCTGCTAGGGGGCTGGAGAGATAGCCTAGCGGTTAAAAGCGCCGACTGCAGAGGACCCAGGTTCGATCCCCAGCACCCACATGGCAGCTGAGAACCATCTGTAACTCCAACTCCAGGAGAACTCCAGTTCCAGGGGAATCCGAGACCCTCTTCTGACCTTCGCGGCATTGCACGACACGGGTGCGCAATCCTGCATGCAGACAGTACATTCATACACATACAGAAATAAATAAAAAATTAAAAAAAAAAAAGAGCACTGGCTGCTCTCACACAGAACCTGGTTAAGGTTCCCAGCACCCACATGGCGGCTAGCAACAGTCTGTAACTCCAGTTCCAGGAGACCCAATGCCCTCTTCTCAACTCCACCAATATTGCATGACATAGGCGCACTTTCCATATATGTAGGCAATACACTCATATGCAAAAAATAAAAAAATATTTTGGGGGGGCTGGAGAGATGGCCTATCAGTTAAGAGCGCCGACTGCTCTTACAGAGGGCCTGGGTTCAATCCCCAGCACCCACATGGCGGCTGAGAACCATTTTAACTCCAGTTCCAGGGGAATCCGACACCCTCTCTGACCTCCACTGCATTGCAGGACACGGGTGCACCAACCTACATGCAGACAGTACACTCATACACATACAAAAATAAATAAAATTAAAATAAATAAATGGCTAGACATACCTTTAAAAAATATATTTTTTGGTCTTTTTGAGACAGGGTTTCCCTTTAGTTCCAGCTATCCTGGAACTCACTCTATAGATGAGAGTGGCCTTGAACTTACAGAGATCCACCTGCCTCTGCCTCCTGAGTGCTAGGATTAAAGGTGTGGGCCACCGCACCTGGCAAAAAAAAAATTTTTTAAGAATTCCAAACCTGGAGCCAGGCATGGTGGTGCACGCCTTTAATCCTAGCACTTGGGAGGCAGAGGCAGACGGATCTTTGTGAGTTCAAGGCCAGCCTGGTCTACAGAGTGAGTTCCAGGACAGCTGGGGCTAAAGGGAGACCCTGTCTCGAAAAGACCAAAAAATTTTGAAAAACGGTCTCCCTGTACCGCCTCAGCGGTCCTGGACTCACTAGTGTAGGCCAGGCTGGCCTGAACTCAAGTCTCAGAGATCTTGCTTGGCCGCCTCCTGAGTCTGAGAAAAAAGGCGTGTGCCACCACACCTGTGTGGGAAAGCCCTTTCTTTTCTTTCCTTTTTCTTTTTTCTTTTTTTTTTTTTTTTGGTCTTTTCGAGACAGGGTCTCCCTGTAGCCCCAGCTGTCCTGGAACCACTCTGAGACTAGGCGCCTTGAACTCACAGAGATCTCCCTGCCTCTGCCTTCCATTTGTGGATCTAGTGAAATTTATAAATAAAAGAACAAATAAATGGATTTATTTTTGGTCTTGAGACAGGGTTTCCTTGCTGTTTGCCTGGAACTCACTGTGTAGACCAGGTTGGCCTTGAATTTACAGAGAGCCACCTGCCTCTGCCTCATGAGTGCTGGGATTAAAGGCATGAGCCACCCGACTGCTCTTGTAGAGGATCCACATGGTGGCTAAGAACCGTCTTTAACTCCAGTTCCAGGGGAATTCGATGCTTTCTTCTGACCTCCACGGCATTGCAAGACACAGATGCACCAACCTACATGCAGACAGTACACTCATATGCATAAAAAATAAGCAATAAAAAAATTTTAAAATTAAGCCATGACCACACCCCCAGGTTTTTGAAATTCTTTTTTTTTTTTTTTTTTTTTGGTTCTTTCGAGACAGGGTCTCCCTTAGCCCCAGCTGTCTGGAACTCACCTGGAACCAGCTGGCCTGTGAACTCACAAAGATCCGTTCTGCCTCTGCCTCCCAAGTGCTAGGATAAAGGCGTGCACCACCATGCCTGGCCTCCAGGTTTGGAATTCTTAAAAAAATTTTTTTTTTGCCAGGTGCGGTGGCCCACACCTTAATCTAGCACATCAGGAGGCAGAGGCAGGTGGATCTCTGTATTCAAGGCCACTCTCACTATAGAGTGAGTTCCAGGATAGCTGGAACTAAAGGGAAACCCTGTCTCAAAAAGACACAAAAAATAATATTTTTTAAAAATATTATTATAATATTTATTTATTTTAATTTTATTTATTTTTGTATGTGTATGAGTGTACTGTCTGCATGTAGGTTGGTGCACCCGTGTCCTGCAATGCAGTGGAGGTCAGAGAGGGTGTCGGATTCCCTGGAACTGGAGTTAAAATGGGTCCTCAGCCGCCAAGGTGGGTGCTGGGGATTGAACCCAGGCCCTCTGTAAGAGCAGTCGGCGCTCTTAACTGATAGCCATCTTCTTCCAGCCCCCCAAATATTTTTTTATTTTTGCATATGAGTGTATTGTGCCTACATATATGGAAAGTGGGCCTATGTCATGCAATATTGGTGGAGTTGAGAAGAGGGCATTGGTGCTCCTGGAACTGGAGTTACAGACGTTGCTAGCCGCCATGTGGGTGCTGGGAACCTTAACCAGGTTCTGTGTAAGAGCAGCCAGTGCTCTTTTTTTTTTTTAATTTTTTATTTATTTCTGTATGTGTATGAATGTACTGTCTGCATGCAGGATTGCGCACCCGTTGTCTGCAATGCCGCGAAGGTCAGAAGAGGTCTCGGATTCCCCTGGAACTGGAGTTCTCCTGGAGTTGGAGTTACAGATGTTTCTCAGCTGCACATGTGGGTGCTGGGGATCGAACCTGGGGTCCTCTGCAGTCGGCGCTTTAAAACCGCTAGGCTATCCTCTCAGCCCCCTAGCAGCCAGTGCTCTTAACCGCTGTGCCATCTCTCCAGGTCCCACAAATGAAATTCTGACATAGCAATGTTTGGTGGGATCAAGGAGCCTGGAACAAAGCAGCAGAGGGAAGCATGGTAAGGGGTGGGGGCTAAAGGGGAGGTGGGAGCTGTACAACAGTGTTCAATTCTTGTCAAGGGTCTAGGTTGTTACTCTGAGGAAGTTGGGAGCCAAGTAGAGTTTTGAGCAGAGGAGTGAAATGATCAGATTTGTGTTAAGAGGATCTCTGTATACTGCCCCAAGAACAGGCTGAAGGTCGTCAAGAATGGGAACAGATGCAACATGGAAGGAAACTGAAAGAAGAGATTTGAATGATGATGGCTCCAAAGTGGTAGTGGTGGTGGAGATGATAGTGTTTTTGAGCATGATAGGAACTCTCCTGGCCCAATTCTGTTGGTCTAGGCCCAGAGAGTCCTAAGGTGTCAGAAACTAACTGTCACTAAAAGTCAAGGTAAGACAACCTGAGCTCTGAGTATGCAGTGACATGACAAGGAAGAGTAAAGACACAGACTGTTGTAAAGATACAGCCTGGAACTGGTTATGTAAACCAGGCTGGCCTTGAACTCACAGAAATCCACCTGCCTCTACCTCCTGATTTGCTGGGATTAAAGGCATATGCCACCACAGACCCGGATAAAAAGAAAATAAATCTTAAAGAATTGCAGAAGTGGGACATTAAGGAAAAGTAAAACTCCCACGTGCGAAGGGTTTCCAAGAGACGAAAAAGTCACTATCTTCCTTCACTAGGTTTTTTTTTTAGGGCTACAAAGGTTGAGGTAATTGCTATGAGACTGGTCAGCTCNAAAAAAAAAAAAAAAAAAAAAAAAAAAAAAAGAAAGAAAGAAAGGGCTTCCTTGAGTATCTAACATAAAATAGCTCTCATCTTCTGTTCTCGCTCCCCCTGTTCCCCCATTAATCTTTGTAGTCCTGTTGCCTCATATAATTCTACTTACTTATCATGTCTCCCTTCATACTCCCTAAGAATAAAGAATAGGGTTCAGAAGACCAGGCATGGTGGCACACACCTTTAATCCTAGCACTTGGGAGGCAGAGGGAAGTGGATCTCCGTGAGCTCAAGGCCAGTCTGGTCTACAGAGTGAGTTCTGGGAAAGCCAGAGCTACAGGGAGACCCTGTCTCAAAAAGACAAAAAAAAAAAAAAAAAAAAGGCTCCAGTGCTCCTTATGTACAGATAATGGCTTAGAGGAGTGCTTGGCATGCAGCAGGCACATTAGAAATACTGGTTGAAGTGAATGGATACACAAATGACTCTGTGTTCCCGATGTGTCTCCTAAGGCAGGACTCACAAGGTGGGAGGAGAGAACTGGCTGTGGCACACGTACACCCCCCCCCCAACAATTAATACAGAAAAAAAAAGGTTTAGGGCCAGGTGTGGTGGAACATATATTTTAGCCCAGAATTTGGGAGGCAGAGGAAGGCATTTGTGAGATTGAGGCCAGCCTGATCTTCATAGCAGCATAGTAGGGGCTACAGAAGACCTTGTCCCGAAAAGACCAAATAAAAAATAATAATAATAAATTCCTGGTTTTTTTTTTTTTTGAAACAGGGTCTCCCTGTAGCCCCAGCTGTCCTGGAACTCATTATGTAGACCCAGGCGAGATCGGCCTGCCTCTGCCTCCCAAGTGCTTGGGATTACACGTGTGTGCCACCATGCCTGGCTAACAAATTCCCGTGTTTTTTTAAAGAAATATTTGAGGAGCTAGAAAGATCACTCATTATTTAAGAGCACTGGCTGCCGACCGCTGTTACAGAGGACCCGGGTTCGATCCCCAGCACCCACATGGCGGCCGAGAGCCGTCTGAAACTCCAATTCCAGGAGAACTCCAGTTCCAGGGGAGTCCGAGACCCGCTTCTGACCTCCGCGGCACTGCACGACACGGGTGCGCAGACCTGCATGCAGACAGTACATTCATACACATACAGAAAGAAATAAAATTAATAAAAACAAAAAGAGCACTGGCTGCTCTTGCAGAGGACTTGGTTCAATTCCCAGCACTCACATGGCAGCTGACAACCATCAGTAACTCCATTTCCAGGGATCAAATGCCATCTTCTGATTTCCTCTGGCACTGCATGACACAGGTGCACTTACATACATGCAGACAATACATTCATACTCATGAAATAAAATACATATTTTAAAAAGAATTATTTGAAACAAATTGTTATTTATCTTATTTTATTACTTTATTTTATTTATTTATTTTTTGGTCTTTTTGAGACAGGGTCTCCCTGTAGTCCCAGCTGTCCTGGAACTCACTCTGTAGACCAGGCTGGCCTTGAACTCACAAAGATCTGCCTGCCTCTGCCTCCCAAGTGCTAGGATTAAAGGCGTGTGCCACCACACACAGCTATTTTACTTTTTTATGTGTATGAATGTACTGCCTGCATGTAGGTCTGTGCACTCATGTCGTGCAACGCCTCAGAGGTCAGAAGAGGGTGTCGGACTTCCCTGGGACTGGAGTCAAAGATGGTTCTCAGCCGCCATGTGGGTGCTGGGGATCGAACCCAGGTCCTCTGCAAGAGCAGTTGGTGCTCTTAACTGCTAGGCCATCTCTCCAGCTCACAAATTGTTATTTATAAGCTAAGCATGTGTACTGCTTTTAAAATATCTTTACTTTTTTTTTTGAGACAGGACTTATTAGCTCAGGTGTTATGAGAAAATTGAACAGCAAAAAGATCAAGCATTCAGCTGGAAGAAAGTCTGGAAAGCTTGTTTATTCCTAACCCACACATGAGAGTCCCAGAAGGAACAAGGGCTTTTGGATTCTCTGGGACCCTGAACCAAGTCCAGATGAGAATTATATAGTCAATTTTAGGTCATCTCATAGTGCCTGGGCCCTATGCTTCTTTTCATGATGGGCCATGCTATCCCAGGAAATTCCTCCTGGAGTTTACTCAGCCAATGTGGTTTTCAAAGTAGACACCCCAGGGCTGGAGAGATGACTCAGTGGTTAAGAGCACCAACTGCTCTAGCAGAGGACCCGGGTTTGATTCCCAGCACCCATATAGTGAACTGTCTTTAAGCCAGGCATGGTGGTGCACACCTTTAATCCTAGCACTCAGGAGGCAGACAGATCTCTGTGAGTTCAAGGCCAGCCTGGTCTATAGAGTGAGTTCCAGGACAGCTGGGGCTATAGGGAGACCTTTCCCCTCCTCGCCCCCCCCCCCAAAAAGCAAAGTAGACATCCCAGGCGTAGGTCAGAACATCTACTCTGCCTTTTGATCTATAACTAAGCTAGGCTACTTGGGCTAGGTTCTGATCAAATGGTTCTTTCAGTTCACAAAAGCAGGTCTCATTGGGAAGAAGTTCAGTTTTCTAAGATGTTTGAGCTACATCTTTCTTGGACTAATTGGGGTAGGTGCCATATAAAACCATTTGGTGAACTTTCCATTCTCTTCGTTTTTACATCTTTATCAATAGGCATAGTGAGTGCTAAACACCATAAAGCTTCAAGACCTTAGTGCAGAGTAATAAAACATCTCAGAGTAATGCAAACATCACAGAGCAATAATACATCTCTGAGCATCCAAGGGTTAGAATTCAAACTTAAAGAAGATTAACAAACCTGGGTATGGTGGTGCACGCCTTTAATCCTAGCACTCAGGAGGCAGAGACAGGCAGATCTTTTGTGAGTTCAAGGCCAGCCTTGTCTACAGAGTGAGTTCCAGGCCAGCTGGGGCTACAGGGAAACCCTGTCCCAAAAAAAAAAAAAAAAAAAAAAAAAAAAAAAAGATTCATAACAAGCTGGTGTCAAATTCCCTACTGTAGCGAAGGCTGCCCTTTAACCTCTGATTATCCTGCTTCTGCTTCCCAAGTACTAGATTACCAGTCTGCAAATGCCTCGGGTTTGAGTTTGTTTGTCTAATTGCTTTTTTTGCCATTTTTTTAAGTCTTTTTGAGACATGGTCTCTCTGTAGCTAAAGCTGGCCTGGAACTCTCTAAGTAGACCAGGTTGGCCTTGAACTCACAGGGATCTGATCACCTCTGCCTCCCAAATGCTGGGATTAAAGTGTGTGCCACCGGGCCCAGCTGTCTGATTGATTTTTTGTTGTTGTTGTTGTTTTGAGACAGGGTCTCCTTGTGGCCACCCCAGCTTGTCCTAGAACTCTCTCTGTAGACCAGGCTGGCCTTGAACTCACAAAGATCTGCCTACCTCTGCCTCCCAAGCATTACGATTAAAGGAGTGCACCACCATGCCCGGAAGCTGTCTGATTGCTTTTAAAAACTGTTTTAAATTTATTTTTTGTGTCTGAGTGTTTTACATGCATATAAATTAACTACATGTATGCCCACAGAGGATCTGAAAAGGATATCTCATCCCCTGGAACTGGTTTTAAGGGCAGATGTTGGCTGCTGTGTGGGTGCTGGGAACTGAACTTGGGTCCTCTGAGAGCAGCCAGTGCTCTTAACCACTGAGCTAGCCATTTCTCCAGCTGCACTTCCTTGCTTGCTTGCTTGCTTGCTTGTTTGCTTTTCAGATAGGGTCTCATTTTGTAGCTATGGCTAGCCTCGCATTCACAATATAGACCAAACTGGCCTCAAACTCGGAGATCTGCCTGCCTCTGTCTCTCCAGGGCTGGGATCAAAGGCTTGTTTTGTTGTTTGTTTTTGCTATATTTGAGACAGGGTCTCCCTTTAATCCCAGCTGGCCTGGAGCTCACTCTGTAGACCAGGCTGGCCTTGAACTCACAGAGATCCATCTGCTTGTCCCTCCCAAGTGTTAGGATTAAAGGCATGCGCCACCATGCCCGGCTTGTTTTGTTGTGTTTTGCAGTACTAAGGGTTGTACCAGGGCATTTCATATGCTAGGCAAGCTCTATACTAGTGAGGTACATCTCTGGCATTGTTTTAATTGTTTTTATTTAGAGATAGTGTCTCACTAAGTTGCCTAGGCTGGCTTTGAATTTGTGTTTTTTTTTCTGGCCTTTATTAAACCGAGCTCCCTTTGTTGTTTTCTTTTTCTTTCTTTGACCTGTGGCAGTTCATTTTTTTTGTTGGTTTTGTTTTTTTGGGGGGACAGGGTTTCACTGTGTAGCCCTAGCTAAGCCTGGAACCCACGGACATCTGCCTGTATCTGCCTCCGCCTCCCGAGGGCAGGGTGATCTGTGGCAATTCTAAGGCCACCTCACATTGTTTCTACCAATTTAGCACAGAACAGACTCTTGGACCCCAAATCACACTTGGGAACTTGGAGGTGAGAGCAGTCATATGGGCAGGCCGGGGAACTCACACCTCTGCACCCCAAGTAGGGTCAGGACATTTGCCCTTGACATGACCCCATCTTCCATACTAGTAGAGACCCTGTTAGCAAGCTGTTGCCAGGGAGAGGCTGGGTTTGCTCCCCGTTTATTGGTCAGCGGGGCCACTTAGTTCTTGTTGCTATAGGAGAGAATGAGCGCCTATTGGCCAAGACACCTCACAATGCCACAGCAGCCCTCAGGGTTTTTGCGATTGGTTCACAGCCAGTCTCTAGACCCTATAGCCTGGAACCCAGTTTTGCTAATAGGCGCCAGGAAGCAACGCTCTCTACTGACACGGCTGCCCATTGGCTGTCCAGGACCTGGAGCTAGGCTTTTGGGAGCACGCTCCCCGCAGCCCTGCTAGAGGGCGACCTAAACCTCAAGCAACACGTAGAAACACGACCTTGGCCCTCCCTAGGAGTTCCGGATCTCTAACTCAACACCAACCCTGAAGGTAAATTACACGCATCCGCGTGACGTGGAAATCTACTCAAGGATGGCAGAATGAAGGGGTATCCCAGTGCCTGCATTTAACTACCATTAGTTGGTCATTTCATTAATTGGGCTTTCTGCATCCACTTGCCTGCCACCTGCCCAAATCCTTACTTTCTTCCCAACAGGGCTGGGAATCTGGTGTCCTAGAGAATTCAGATTGAGATCTGAACCAAGGACTGGTGTTGGGAGTGAAGCCCAGAGCACGATGTTTTACTATCCCAACGTGCTTCAGCGCCACACAGGATGCTTCGCCACCATCTGGTGAGCGCGGGTCTGATGGGTGTGCAGGGAGCCGAGGACCGGAGTCTCAGCTTGACCCGCCATATTGTCATATTGGCTCCTATCCTCCAGGCTGGCAGCGACACGGGGCAGCCGGCTGGTGAAGCGCGAATACTTGAAGGTGAACGTAGTGAAGACCTGGTAAGACCCAGAAAGTGGGGGTTAGGGGTGTGGAGTGTTCTACTTCGGGGGCTGGCAAGGCTGTGGGGCCATTGTGGGCGCAGCATTGATCAGATTGATCAAGGCGCCTTATTTTCCCAGCGAGGAGATCCTCAATTACTTGCTGGTACGAGTGCAACCCCCGAAGCCCGGGCTGCCTAGACCCCGCTTTTCCCTCTATCTCTTGGCCCAGCTGCAGATTGGTGTGATAAGGGTCTACTCTCAACAATGCCAGTACCTTGTGGGTAAGGTTGGGAACCCTAAAGGTGGGCCAGGGCTGAAGGACCCATGGTTAGGTTGGTTATTTTGCCCTCCTTTCCCACAGAGGACATTCAGCACATTATAGAGCGTCTGCACCGTGTCCAGCTGCAGATTCGCATTGATATGGATGAGGCTGAGCCGTGAGTGTTCACCAGGGACTGGGACCTTCCAGAAGACCAACCTGCTTGGCTTCGGCTTACCTCAGCCTGTCATGGTTTTTAGTGGGTGGTGGTTGTGTCTCCACATGCATGTGGAGGTCAGAGGACAACCCCAGGGCATCAGTTTTTCTTTCCATAATGTGGTTTTGTTCTTTTTGTTTGTTTTTGTTTTGTCATTTTGAGACAGGGTCTTCCTGTAGCCCCAGCTGGTCTGGAACTATGTTGACCAGGCTGGCCTTGAACTCACAGAGATCTGCCTGCCTCTGCCTCCGAAGTGCTGGAATTACAGGCGTGAGCCACCACACCTGGCCATAATGTGGTTTTTAAGGTCATACACAGGACTTGAGCCTTGGCAACAAAGGCCTTTACTGGCTGAAGATTTCCTCACTGAAGAGTGACATCCCCACTGTCCTTGACATCCCACGCTCTCTTCCAGGTCTAATCTGCTTCTTCCCAACTGCCTGACCATGATGGAGACCCTGGAAGATGCTCCAGACCCTTTTTTTGGGATGATGTCTGAGGATTCTCGACTTCCCAGTCCCTTTGAGATCCCTCAGGTAGGGTTCATTCTCCTGGAAACACCTCAAAAATCACAAGTTGACAGTGTAGAAAGAGCAGTGGCATCCTTGTGTCAACCTGACGCAGGTTTGGGAAGGAATCCTGCTACAGGGCTTCACTGACAAGGGACAGGGAAGAGGACTGCTTGGTGGGCCCATACAGGAAAGATCCTGGTCTTGTCCACTCAGAAACAGTTTGATAGGATGGTCTCTCTAGAGGCAGTTCCCCCAGCTCCACAGTTTCCTCATCTACATGATGGTCTTCCTTCCAGTTGTCCTCCATCACACCCACAGCACAGATGCTGCTCCATTCCTTGGTCCCCCATTCAGTCAACTGTTCCCAGATGCCTACAACATATTTATGCTTAGTGTCTGGATTTAGGGTTGGCCATCTTCTTCTCCCTCCCCTAGCATCCCACATGTTCATGCTTGGTGTCTGGATTTAGGGTTGGCCATCTTCTCTCTCCCCTAGCATCCTAGCATCCTTAGTACCAAACCCAGTCATTAGAGATACCACATTCATTTCCTTGCTTGTGGAAGTTTCTGGAGTCTGTACGGGCAGGCCCTGCATACTCTTACGGACTTAGTTTAAATGCTATCCTTTACCATGGAATTACTGCACTCACAGCCAGAACCAAATGATGTTTGAAAGCTGAGCACTTCTCTAAACCTTGTCTTATCCTTTGCATTGACTCTTACTGAAAACACATATACATCTGTCCCAACTATAACATCTAGTTAAGAATCTTTTCTTGAGAAAGGAGAGAATAAAAATCCAGATGCTCAAAAAAAAAAAGAATCTTTTCTGCCGGGGGTGGGGTTGGGGGGGGTGGCGCATGCCTTTAATCCTAGCACTTGGGAGGCAGAGGCAGGCGGATCTTTGTGAGTTCAAGGCCAGCCTGGTCTACAGAGTGAGTTCCAGGACAGCTGGGGCTACAGAGAGACCCTGTCTCAAAAAGACCAAGAAAAAAAATCTTTTCTGTTCATCCCTGTCTACTGCAACAGCTGACACATGGATGCTGCAGTGCTTCTTGTACAACTGGCAAAGACTAATTTGGGGGTGAGGGGTGAGGTGAGGACAGGAGTGGGAGACTAGGTGGCAAGGGACTTACTGCATAATGGTGTCAAATGGCCCAAGAACTGGGTTTAATGCCAGGGTGTTACTCAGTGGTAGAGTATTCCCTTAATTGTACAAGGTCCTGGATTTGATTCCCAGTTCTACAGGGTGGGAGAGAGGCGGGGGGGGGGGTGTTAAATGCTAATTCCAAAATTCAAAAGTCTCAAGTAGGATTGTCAGGAGTTTGAGGCCAACCTGGGCTACATAGTGAGACCCTCAAAACAAAATGAAACAAAATAAAAACCAAGAAAGTATTAAGATTCTTAGATTAGGGTCTACTGATTATTTTGAAAGGAGAGAGGTGAAGCTGAACCTGTATTTTGTTCTCAATTCCTTCCTAAAGATTCGACATCTTTTAGAGGCTGCAACCCCAGAGAAAATTCCTAAGGAGAGCCCCCCTGAAATCACCACAGAACTGACGAAGCCAGGTCAGCCGGAAGAACCTTTCTGATTAGAGGCACAGAAAATCCCAAGACGTATTTAAGAGCTAGGCCCAGTGAGGCCTGGTGATACAGGCCTATAACCCCACTTACTTGGGAGGCAGAGACAGGAAAATTGCAAGTTCAACACCTGCAGTTCAAGGCCAGCCTGGACAACTTAAGGAAACCACATCAAAATTTCTTTAAAAAAAAAAAAAAAAGCCACATGTGCACCTCAAATCCCGGCACTCAGAAAGCGGAGGCAGGAAGTTCTAGAGTTCAAGGCCAGCGTAAACTGTAGAGGATTCTTGTAACAACAACAAGAACAACAACAAAACCCGAAACCAAAAAACAGGTCCTAAGGGAGGTTTGTATAATTTCATCACTGTCTCAAGAATCAAAAGGATCTGAAGAAATATAAAACAATAGAAAAGAGAAATATATTAATAAGACCCCCCCCCCAAAAAAAAGAATCAAAAGGAGCCTGGCATAGTGATAATATACACCTTGTCTGGAAAAAAAAAATCCAAAGGAAGGGTGGGAAGTATGGTGCACATCTGAGTCTGAGCACTCCTACTCGGAGGGCAGAGGCAGGGGATCTCTGTTTCAGACCAATCTGGTCTACATAGTTCCAGGTCAGTCAAGGTTACATAGTGAGACCCTATGTTAAAATAAATAAAAATGAGGTCAGAGTTCCCATTTTCTTGGTCTTTTTGAGACAGGGTCTCCCTGTAGCCCTAGCTGACCTGGAACTCATAGACCAGGCTGGCCTTTTTTTTTTTTTTTAGACAGGGTCTCCCTGTAGCCCCAGCTGTCCTAGAACTCACTCTGTAGACCAGGCTGGCCTTGAACTCACAAAGATCCACCTGCCTCTGCCTCCCAAGTGCTAGGATTAAAGGTGTGCGCCACCACGCCCGGCAGGCTGGCCTTGAATTCACAGAGATCCACCTGTCTCTGCCTCCCGACTGCTTAAAGGCATGTACCACAATGCCTAGCTCCATCTCTGTTTTAAGGATAAGGAGTGAGGCTCACAATGGTTTAAAAAAATGCACTTGTTGGGGCTGGAGAGATAGCCTAGCGGTTAAGAGCACTGACTGCTCTTGCAGAGGACCCGGGTTTGATCCCCAGCATCCACATGGTGGCTAAGAACTGTCTGTAACTCCAATTCCAGGAGAACTCCAGTTCCAGGGGAATCCAAGAACCTCTTCTGACCTCCGAGGCATTGCATGACACGGGTGCACAAACCTACATGCAGACAGTACATTCATACACATAAATAAAAATAAAATAAAATAAAAAGCACTTGGGCCAGGGATGATAGCACATGCGTTTAATCTCAGCACTCAGGAGGCAGAGGCAGGCAGAGCTCTGTGAGTTCAAGGCCAGTCTGGTCTACATAGTGAGTTCCAGGCCAGCTGGGGCTATAGGGAGACCGTCTCAACACAAAAAAGAAAAGAAAAAGTGCTTAGAGTCAAGTGAGTAGCCTGACTCTTGGCTCCAAAGTCCATGTTTTTGTCCCAGTGTCTTGGAAGAAGGCCCAGTATGACTTTTCTCCCTTTCTAGAGAGGGCCGTTCAGCCTGAAGCCATCACTCTCCAGGAGGTGGAGCCCATTCGCATTCTGCAGATTGCTGTGAGTTCCCCTAAACACAGGGCCTTCAGCTCCCCACCTTTGCTTCTACCTGTGCCAATAGTTCTGCCTTCTTTGCCTCTACACTGTCCCTAGTACCCAATGAGCTTCCTCCTGGCTGGTCTCATAAATCCACTCTCTTTTCTCCTTGCTTTTCCTCTCCTGACAGGGGGAGCAGGACCTCCCAGAAATCAGCCACAGAGACTTGGAACTGCTGATTGCAGAGGAAGATGAAGCCATCTTGTTAGAGGAATATCGGCAGCGTAGGGCTCTCCAGCAGCGGAGAGCCGCGGCAATTGATGGTCAGATCCCAGAACAGGCAGCCTGGTACTGGACAGTGCTCCTCTCCTCTCTGCCTTCTAAGTTCTGATCCTCTCTCTGCAGAATCCAAGGAAGAACCCCGGGCCTTGGAGGGTGAGGCTGTGGCCCCCTCCCTCACACCTCCAGTTCTTGCACAGTAAGGACAGGAATTCCTATACCAGGTATGGGCTCAGTGCTGAGAAGGGCTTCCTTAGGTCCTTTGCCTGTCTTCCTTCAGGGTAGAAGAGATAAGAGAAACACTTCCAGGACTGCTCGTCAGTCCTGAGGTCCAGAAGTTGGCAGGCTGGGAGCCTGGGCCCCCACTCGCTGGTGAGTGTCCACCAAAGCCTCAGTGCTTTCCAGGGAATACCTACATGGTTGCTGAGCCAAAGCCTTTATTCCAGTAGTCTGAGGGGACAGTGGGTATTCTTTTGCTGGTGGCTGTAAGGGTGAAGGGACTGACTAGTCGGTGTGGGAGTCAAACCTGTTATATTTATTTTTGAGGTAGGGTCTCCCTGTAGCCCCAGCTGGCCTAGAACACACTATGTACACCAGGTTGGCCTCAGACTCAAAGAAATCCTGCCTCTGCCTTCTGGTCCATATCTATAATCTTATCACCTGGGAGAATGACGCAGTATTGCCATGAATTTGTCACCAGCCTGGGCTGTAGAGCCAGACAAAAACAGCAGAAACCAATGAAAAGCTTATAGGTTATGGGACTATGGCACAGAGCCAGAATCTCTGTTGGTATTACAGAGGTGACACCACCTGTGGAGCTGCGACTGCCTGCACCACCTAGCCCGGCGGTAAGTACCGACTTCCCTCCCAAAACTGCTTGCCTGAGCCCAGGGCCATAGCTTACATGAGGCCTTTGTTTACATCATTAAAGGATTTCCTTTTCCTTTTTGAGATGGTCTCGCTGTAGCTGTCCTACTGGCTTGGAATTTACTATACAGACTAGGCTGACACAGGAACTCACAGAAATCAGCCTGCCTCTGCCTCCTAAGTGCTGGGATTAAAGGTGTGCACCACGACCCCTGGCTAAGATTTCCTTTTCTTTTTTTTGGTCTTTTCGAGACAGGGTCTCTCTGTAGCCCCAGCTTCCTGGAACACACTCTGTAGACCAGGCTGGCCTTGAACTCACAAAGATCCACCTGCCTCTGCCTCCCAAGTGCTAGGATTAAAGGCGTGCGCCACCACACCCCGCGTAAGATTTCCCTTTCTATACCCCATTGTGTATGGCCTCACTTAAGCTATGGGTTGCACATAAGGTACGGAAATCACCTAAGCCCCTTTCCTCAGGGGCAGAGTATGGGGCCACTAGTCCACCAGGCTGACATGAAAGGGGAAATGACTGACCCTCTCCTCCTTCACTACAGAAGCCCCCATCTCTTGAGAGACTGCCTGTTCGCAGGCGTCGCCGCCAGTTACTGTTCTGGGACAAAGAGACTCAGATCTCCCGAGAGAAATTTGAGGAACAACTGCAGACCACAGCTCACTGCTGGGAGTATGTAAGTACAGCTCGGATTCTCCCTAGGGAACAGAGGGATGCAGGTCAGGCTGGCTTCTAAACTCCTAGGGGAGCACTGGGACTCTGATGAAAAAAACCCTTTCCTATAATGCATGTGATATAGGATTACATACAGCCAGCTAGTCATACATGCCACAGGCACCAGGTTATAATGTGCCTTTTAGCCACCTTGGTAGGCAGGGCCATGAGCCTAAAAATGAGGGCAGAGGCCTGAGGAGAATGGATAGCAATGAAATGGGAGGAGTGGCTCCTTCATAAAGGGGCCTCTGGCTTTCCCCTACTTTTCAGCCAGCAATCCAACTTCCCAAGAGGATAATCACAAGCCCAGCAGAGCTCTTCAGAACTCCAACTCTCTGTGAGAATGGTGAAAGTTGGGCAGGTGGGATCTTCGGAACCCAGATTCCTTGTATTCCTTATAACTTAAAACCTTTTCCCTTTGTGTTTAGCTGGCTGGCTACCCCCAGAATTACTGGCTTTCTGGACCCACTGTGCCCAGTTATCCCCAAGAATGTTCAGGCCAAGACCACATGTAGAGAGGGAAGAGCCAGCTGAGGAGGAAAGGAGAAAGACTGAAGCTCTGAGTGAAATCGAGGTAACTGTACCCACCGCTTCCTGTGAAACCTCACGGCTCTGGTGAGCTCCAGCAGGCTTCTTCCTGACACTCACCAACTGCACCAGACTAGGACCTCGACCATGATGCTTGGGTCTCAATTCCTTTTCTCCCATCTGCAGGTCCTGAGGGAGGCCCAGGAGCCCAGTGGTCCCCTCATGCTGTCTTCAGGTAAGTACTTGCATGAGAGAGAACAGAGACCACTCCCCTAACCACTGTCCTAGGACGCGCATACCCCACCTACTGAAGGTGTCTGTAACAGTGAGGGAGCTTGCCTAACATCAAGTATAGATTGGAATCTCCAGTTATCTTACGTTGCTCAAGTCCATACTAAGCCTCCAGAATCTGGTTGAGGCTGGCTTTGGGAGACTGGAGACTGAATCTAATACTTTGTGTATATTAGGCAAGTGCCTTACCACTACCTCCCTGGCCTGGCCACAAGGTCCCCAACTAATTAGAGCCAATCAGACTCTTCCTCAGTGCTTTCTTTCCCTGCAACAGAACTCTCCCTAGAGGCAGCTGAAGAGGAGAAGTCCCGCATCAGTCTTATCCCCCCAGAAGAACGGTGGTAAGCAGCCAGGCTGGGTGCTTAGGGCGGCTGTGGCTATCATAACCACCACCCACCTTTCCTGTTCTGACTCCCATGGTCTCCTAGGGCCTGGGTTGAGACAGAGCAGGCAGAGCCCCCTGCATTGCCTGTGGTGCCTGAACTCCCTGAAGTGCCCATGGAGATGCCCCCAGAGCCTGAGCTGCTCTCTTTGGAGGCTGTGCACAGGTACCAGAGAGGGGTGTCCTCAAGGGCAGGCCTGGGCTAAGACCTCAACTAACAGGTCTCAATCCCCACAGGACAGTGGCACTGGAGCTGCAGGCCAACAGGAAGCCTGACTTTAGCAGCCTGGTGCCACCACTCAGTCCCCGGAGGTTGGCTGCCCGGGTCTTCTACCTGCTCCTGGGTGAGTGTGGGCACAGGAATGTGCACGTAAGGCAGGGACAGGCAGGAGAGGCTGCTACAGGGATTCTGTGTAACCTGCCTTTTGCTTTCTTGACCAGTGCTCTCTGCACAGCAGATCCTTCTTGTGGAACAAGAGAAGCCATATGGGCACCTGCTGATTCAGCCAGGGCCCAGATTCCACTGAGGGTTTAGAAGCCAGCTTCATTAAACCGTGTTCTGCCTCACTGGGCTTTGCTTGTCTTATTTCTGAATGCACACCTCTAGCATTCCGACTCTCAGAGCTAGTGTCCAAGCAGAAAACAAGCTGTCTTTATTACAGTATGATGCCAGAATCCACCTGTAACAGATGTAGCCCCAAGTAAGACAGCAAGCAGGGCTGACTTCAAATGGATACAATGCCCAGAATCTTCGGTAAGGCATGAGCTGGAATTGGGCCGGTTGGTGATCTTTGGGCCTGCAGGCTCTGCTCTCCCTGCCCAGCTGCAGCCTGTAGTCTAGGTGAGGCCCAGCGTAGCCTGGATTTCTTGAGCTTTGTCAGCAGGCAGTGAGCCCAGTGCTGAATGGAAGCTATCAGTGTGCTGTTTGGCAAGGAATGTCAGGAGCAGCAGTAGTGCAGCCTTAGTGTCTGGGTAGAGAGGAAGAAGTTCTGAGAGAGGAGGAAGTTCCTAAACCCTTACTGCCCCAAGCCCCTTGACCCTCACTGCCCGTCATTTTCTTAGTCCCTTAGCTCCTCACCTGGTGGGATCCTGTTGTCTGCCAGAATCAGGCTGCAAATGCGTAAGAGCTCAGGAGCCACATCCACAACCTATGTGAAAGAAGTGGTTAACCTGACACCCCAGCCCTGGGCCCTAGGACTAGAGTGGGTGGTTGGGACCAAGGACAGAAGAATCCTAGAGGACTGTTTGAGCTGCCACCCAACACAGTGACATAAGGAAACATGGTGGAAATTATCTTTTTTTGGAGGTAAGATGTGTGACTAAAGATGTTACTGTTGAAGCCCAGACAAGATATATGACAAAGGTAACAGAACACTAGGACAGGAGTCCAAATCCAGGTAGTTGCTGCATGCAAGATCATTCAGAAAGTGTGGCTTCTCTAATTTGAATATATGTAATGGTGGGTGGGCAAAGGGTATTCAGGGCTTCAGAGAGAATTGGTTTTCTAGCCCTCTTCTAGGAAATCAGCTTAGGAAATTGTGACTGCTGGATCAGCCCAGAGGGGCTACACTGAGAAGTCCCTTCTCTCCTATTACAGGATCATCTGCCAATTCTGTGGACAAATGGGAAAAAAGTTCAGGATAGAGCTCAATTGGTAGTGTCTGTTACCACAGAACTAGGGCAGTAGGGAGCAGAAGCAGGAGGATCAGAGGTTCAAGGTTATCCTTGGCTACATAAATTTGAGGTCAGCCTGGGATACATGAGACCCTGTCTCAAAAAGGGGGAAAAAGCGGGTGTGATGGCATACGCCTTTAATCCCAGCACTCGGGAGGCAGAGGCAGTTGGATCTTTATGAGTTCGAGAGAGGCCAGCCTGGTCTACATAGCAAGTTCCAGGACAGCTGAGGCTATAGGGGGACCCTGTCTCGAAAAGAACCCCCCCCCAAAAAGGGTAAAGAGTGTCTAAGGGTACCTGAAACTCACTGTGTGTTAGTCACCTCTGCCTATCACTGAGAATAAAGCCCAACACTTCTCTGTGAGACCCAGCATCAAGGTTACCTGGTCAGGGTTGCTCTGGTATAGGAAGCTTAAGAGCTGCCCTACAGTCACCCACTCCTCCATGTCTTCCCTCAGTGGCAGGGCATGTAGCAAGGTAGCCAGCACCTGGCATACAGACATACAGATACCTCAGGTCCACATGTCCAGTGCCTTCCACACCTTCCACACCTTGGCTTCCAGCCCTTGCCTAATGCCCCTTCCTTTACCTGGGGCTCTGGTTTCCTTCCTGGACTGGCCATCAACAGACGGGCAAGAGCCCCACAGATGTTATCACGAACACGATCATGTCGCTCCCTTGCCAGGAGAGGCAAAAGGAGGCCCAGTAGCTTGGGAAAGCGGCTGGTCCACAGTTAAGGAGTGCGTGCACACACTGGCCAACTTCATTACCCCACCCTGGGGATCCCTTCCAATCCCACCTTTCCCTCCTGGAAGCATAGGATACTCCTGAGCAGGGCGGCCCCCATGCTCTGCAAGTACACCCAACCCAAAGATGGCATTGCTCCGCACCTCTGGGTCTGCTTCCTGGGCAGAACTCAACAGTACAGGGAACAGCCGAGACACAAACTGGGCTGAAGCAGCACCCAGTCCCTGAATGGACTCTGCCAGTGTTCCCACTGCAAAGGACTTCTCTGCCACTGTGCAGCCCTGTTTCTATAGGGGAGGTTGAAAGAGTACAGGTTCGCATGGAGTGGGCTGGGGAGGTGCAAGCAGCAGGTGCATGGGTGGACTAGGATGTGAAGCCGGAGAAGAAAGCACTCACCGTCTTGCATAACAACAATGGCAAGAAGCTGGCAAAGAAGGGAGCGAAGGCATCTCCTCCCGCAGCAGAAGCCAGGGCAGGAATGGCCTCTCCAGCATGCTCTAGTAACATGGCGTCATACTCTGCCTGTGGAGCCAGGTTAGGGGCTAGAGTACCAGGGCCAGATGGGTGACTTGTTCTGCCAGTGGCTGCAGGTAGTTCTGAGGACTGCCCTTGATTCATGAGACTGACCAGGCTGGGGTTTTAGTTTTTTATAGCCAGGGCCTCCATCTATTACTCCCTCTCCTGCTCCCTTCTATTCTCCTTATCCGACCTCTCTACTGCCTTACTGCGATGAGGGTGGTGTCATTCTGGCCACCACCAAGTTCTCTTAGCAGCCTTGGCTCCTAGAGGTCGAGCTGAAAGCAGTGTTCACCACTGGCCCTATGGAGACTACTTGGATTGTCTAGCCTGTTTTTATTTATAGCTCTTACCTGATCATCTTCATCGTCCTCTTCCTCATCAATGTCCTGACAGGCTGTCTGTGGAAGAAGTAGTTCATCTGAGCCTGGACCCTCACCCTTTCTCCGTTCCACAGTGGGCGAGGTGCTAGAGCTAGATTTATAATGTCTGACAATTGACTCTTATGGGACCTGTCATCTCTTCCCACAGCCCCCTTTGCTCACCTTCCTCTGCAGCACAGTCTTGAGCATGCTGCAGAGCTCACTGAGGCGTGCAGAGGGCTGCAGTGTGAGATTCCCACAGCTGCGCAGCACCCCCGTCAAGGCCTCCAACACCGCCATCACCACTAGGCGTTCCTTCTCTCCTTTCACTGCCTGCATGTAAGATGGTACCACTCGAGCCAAGGCAGCCTGCAGAGCTGGAGACACGATGGGCCCAAGGCTTGGTCAGGCCCTGCTACTCCCCAGGGCTCCCAGCCTGCTGGCTTCTCCTCCTCACCAGCCTTATTGGGTTCTGAGGGGCAGCTTTGGCAGGCCTTATTCAGTGCACAGCAGAATTGACCTAGAGCTTCATGGGCTGCCTTCCGCACATTCAGGTAAGGACACTAGAACGAAAAGGGCGGTTATGTGCCAGCTGTGTGCAGGGTGAAGACAACCCTAGCTCAAGGACCCCGTTCACTGACTTACCTCCAGTAGCTTGAATACTTCTTCAAAAACATTCTCCATGTATGGAAGGAAGGCCACACTAGGGAAAGATACATAGCAATGGGAAAGGGCTTCTAGTGTGGTTCGCAGAGCAAGGGAAGGGCTAGTGCTTACCTGGTGTTCACAGAAATCTCCCCCAGGGCGGTGCAGGCATCTTCCTTCTCATCAAAGAAGGCATTCTCCACACTATATCTAGAGAAAGATAAGAGAGGCAGTAGTGATCAGATACCAGATCCAGCACTAGGCTCAGATCCAGAATCAAAGTCTGCATTCCTAAAAAGGGCAGTCCTCCATACCCCGAGATCTCAGCGTCGTCTTCTTCTGTATCTTCATCCATAAGTTCTTCCTCCTCCTCATCGCTTTCATCATCAAACAGAAGGAAGGAGTTGATTCCATCGTACTGAGGCTGGGAGGAGAAAGCAGAGCAGGGACTTTGGCTCAGATAGAACCATGAGATAAAGCCCATCACTGGGCTAGCTTTGTCTAACTGGCCCAATGCGCCCACCCTCTACTCACCACTATGCCCTCAGTGGAACGCAGTGACAACAGCATGAGTGTGGTAATTTGTGGCAGGTAGGGTGCCAGGCCCTCTCCCATTACTTCCGATAAGGCTGCAAACAGGCTGTACCTGGTAGAAGCAGAGAGAATCTATACAGGCTGTCTACTATAGCCAGACAAAATTGGAGAGCCCAGGAAACCTGGCTGTAGTCCAAAATCAAAGGACTGATATCTGGTGTGAGGACTGTCAATCCAGTGAGTGGGCAGGAGAAGGGACAGGCTGAGAGGTCACTCACGTGCAGCGCCGTAAGTCAGGATCATCTACATGGTCACATAAGTCCAGCCCCAGCTGACAGCAGTCCTCAGCCAGGGGCCTCATGGGCTCTCCTAGGGCGCGGGCCAGCACTCCCAGGGTCTCTGTGGGAGCAAGGGATCAGTGAGCACTAGGATATGGAGGTGGACTAGGGAACCAAGGGTGGTGGCTGGGAAGCGTTCAGAAATTCTACTCTACTTTTAAGTAGTATAGACAATACCTTCTCACCAAAGAAAGATACCCAACTGCCCTAAGACCTCAGTGAACATTAGGTGAACACTGACTGGCCTTTCCAGGACCCTGAGAACCCAGCCTGGAAGACCCTCACTTACCGAGGGTCTGGATCTGCACAGGCTGAAGGTCTTCATGGCCTGTCAGTAGGAACTCCTGTAGCTGTTCCATGATGGTGGGGAAGTAGGGCAGCAGGGAGGCTTGGGCAGCAGTGGCTGCATCATCAAACATAGTCACAGATGGAAGAGAGAGGGGGACTACCTGCCACCGGCTCCGGGTAAGAGAGGGGGACTACCTGCCACCGGCTCCGGGTAAGAGAGGGGGACTACCTGCCACCGGCTCCGGGTAAGAGAGGGGGACTACCTGCCACCGGCTCCGGGTAAGCCCCACCTACACCTTTGCCTCCTGCCCCTTCCTGCTCACCAATAGCCCCTAGGGCGCTCACAGCTAGTTCCTTGGCCCGGGGCTTGCTGGAGTTCCTCAGAGGCTGCAGCATACAATCCATGAGCTCTGGAAGGTAGGGCTCCACTTGGGGCCCTGTGGGAAAGTGTGCTTCTTTATCAACCAACTCAAGTCTCTGTCCTGCAAAACCCACCTCCCTCTGGCTTGACCCTCCATGTGGCTCTTCCACATCTCTCCCACCAGAGGGAGATGCACACTGTGCCTCCTTCAGCCAAAGCTGCTGTCCCCTCCCCTGCACTGTCCCCTGCCATCACCACCTAGATTCTCCACGAAGTTCTCGAGGGCATAGCAAGCCTTGGCCAGGTGGTGTGTGTGCTCTGGAGACACCGACTTCAGGTAGGCAAGGAGCAGCGGCATCACCTCCCCCGAATAGCTGCTGATGTGGGGCTGGGGGAGGAGGAAGCGGGACCGTGGTCAGGCTCACCTGAAAGGCACACCCTTGAGTGCCAATGAAAGCAAAAAAGCCTGAGGAGATGAAAGCTGAAGGGACAAGAGCCCCAGGATTTGGGGGAGGAGGGGCCCTTCCGTATCTGCATTCGACTTGCTAACCTGTAAGTTTGCTGAAAATTGGCCCAGGGCAAACAGTGCAGCATTGCGTACAACCTGTGAGGGGTCATCCAGGCCCTTGCAGACAACCTGCAGCAGTGGGGACAGCAATCTGAATGGGGCAGGACAGAAGAACAACAAAGTCTGAGGGACAGGATTTAAGCACCCTCATCTGACTTGTTCTCTTCCTTTTTCCTGAAAATGACCAAGGCTGTCTCTGACACTGGATGGTCCAAACCATCCTTTAGTCTCTATAACTGGAAGGTCACTTCATTTATCTTCCAAACCAGGCCACTTTCACAAGGCAGCAAATACTATGGCTAAGTAACAGTGTTAACAAACTCGACAAGTACAAGAGGACTGCCATGGCATGTGTAGGCATCCTCTTAACATGGCCCGCCACACCCTGGGACAGGGACTGAACGTGGTACCTTTGCCTGATGTGGTCACCAGCGCCATCCGACAGCACGGCCAGCACCAGGAGCCCTGCTTTGCGTTGGTACGGGCTCTCACTCTGCAAGGCTTCTTCCAGCATGGGTGTCTAGGGAGTACATGGCACTTTCCTGAAAGCCCAGCAAGAGCCTGTCTACTTTTTCCCAACATGCTCATGACACCTACCTACGCCCAAACATCCTTGGCCATAGGGGACTATACATAGGTGGGGAGGGGGGCAGCAAAGTCACACTTACCAGCTGGGAACAGAGCTTCTCAGGGGGAAGGTGTAGTGCTAACATGTCCACAACCTAGAAAAGTCAGGAAGACTTTGCTTGACTCCATCTCTGCCTCCTCAAACTGCTACAGTCACCCCAACACCTGCTCTCCCTGGGATGGGCTGGTTTTGTTTGTTGACACAGGACAGCCCAGGCTGTCCTCAAGCTCATATCCATACATCAGCCTTCCACGTGCAGGTAATATACCTGGCTGTGATGGTTGATTTTAATTATCAATTTCATTGGATTAAAAAATGCTTAGAAGACTGAGATGGCATTTTCAGAGTCAGTTATATCAGGAGGGCTCTGATCTAATGAACAGGTTAATCGGCTGATGGATCAATAACAGGCCATTATTAGGAGGTAAAGATAGGACGTAGAGCTTATTTGGAGGAAGCGGTCATTGGGGGCATTCCCTCATGGGCTAAATCTTGCCCTGGCCCCTCCTTCTATTTCCCTTCCCTGCTTCCTATCCATAATGTAAAACTGCTCTGCCTTGCTTCCTGCTTACTGCGACCTGGAACTGTTCTGTTTCACCATTCCTTCCCCAACACAGGAAACTAAAATCTCTAAAAACCCTGAGCTAAAATACTTCCTCACCTTAAGTTGTTTCTGTCAACTACTTAGTCACAGTGATGATAAAACTAATATATAGCCAGGCATGGTGGCACACAACTTTAATCCTAGCACTTGGGAGGCAGAGGCAGGAGGATCTTTGTGAGTTCAAGGCCAGTCCGGTCTACAGAGTGAGTTCCAGGACAGCTGGGGCTACAGGGAGACCCTGCCTCAAAAAGACCAAAAACAAACAACAAAAAATCCCTAATATATCACCTGTACAGCAAAGTGCTTGGGAGTCTCTCCCACCAGGCCACTGTCCACTTCTTCCTCTTCAGAATCCTGGTCTTCAGGATCCAATTGGCCCATGGGTGGCACAGCGGACATAATAGGGAAAAGGGTATTCAACAAGGGAGGCAGGAGATGATTCTTTAGTAAGGCCTTGAGAGAGAAAAGAGAACTGTCCTTGAGAATCTCCTCCCAGAATGGCCTCACATGAAAAATCTCCCACCTACAGGACCACAAAGAGTCTAGCGAGAGAGTCCCAATGTCCTAGGCAGGAATGGGATGAAGCAGGCCCAGGTCTTGAACCAGGGAACTTGCAGATGCCTTGAGAACAGGAGCAGAAATGAGGCTGAAGTTATGGTGGAACAACAGACACTACAGGGTACTCACCTTGCTTTTGACTTTGACCAAGAAAGTGAGGCAGCAGAGAATTCGTACACGTATTGCATCACCAAGGGCCACATTCTTAGCCACCTACCCAGATACTAACAAGAATCAGAAACAAGCAAGAAAACTTGCAGCAAAATAAGTAACAGGGGCAGTGCCCACCTCAGGCTCACCTCCAGGCAGAATGTGAGGACCTCAGAGAGGTAGGGAGTGATGATGGGCACCTCTGACTCCAGCAGCTCATCTAGGGCCTCTAGGGCCTCACAGGCCTTTACCTGATAGACAAGACATGAGCTTATTACACTCTTCTCTTCAGATGATTAGGTTACGACAGGAGCTCCCTTCCATCTGTAATCACCTCATCTACGGGGATCAGAGTCTTCACTGCCATGATAAGTTTGGGCACCAACATCCGTGCGAGAGGCTGGAGGACACAGGATGAGCTGAATCACAGAAAGCATGGTGCAGCCTAATCTCAGGCCCTAGAAGCTGGCGGCTCCCCCACACCTTGCAATCTAAGAAGGAGCCCAGGCACACTAGCCAGTCCTAGCTACCCACAGTATTTCCCTCAACTGTTAGAAAGAATAAAAACCTGAAGCAGCTTGGAGCAAAATTTTAAAGGTAAGGACATAAAGGTCAAGGGATCCAGAGCAGGGGAGGTGTTGGTCCATGTCTCACCATGTCATCAGTCTTGAGGTAGGGGGTAATGGCAGTCAGAGTGCGCAGGGAGTAGAAGAGTCCAGGAGTGCTCCCTTCAGCAAGAGTCTCATTCAGAAGCCGAAGAAGCTCCTGTTGGTGCGGCTGGAAGGCCTCAGGCTGGGAAGTCACCACCGCACTCAGCAGCAAAAGTCCCATCTGTCCAGGGATAGGGGATGAGAGGGAAAAGATTATGGTCTATCCAGTCTCTCAGGCCCTCTCTCCTCCCAACAGTTTAACAGTACCTCTCTCTCAGCGTTGTGGGGACTGTGAGTGCTGTGCTGAAGAAGATGCATGAGCTGAGGCCAGCCTTCCAGGCCTTCCTTTAGAAAAATGGTGGCTGAGAGCTGGGCCAGGCTGACGGTCACATTATGCCTAAAAAAGGGGAGATTTCCCCCATAATCACTCTCTAATATCTTTCCTTGCACACAATGCCCCAACCTCAGTGGAGTGGCCAAGAGAGACTCATTCAGGTGCTGGACAGAGCTTGGCAGGTGCTGGACAGAGCTTTTGCCAAGCTAGACCCCATAAGACAGCAACTGGGGGTGGGGCATGGCATTGTGCTCTCAAGAGTTCAGCTCCACGCAGGCTGAATTTCAGGCTCATTTTTCTGATTTAGGTTTGACATATTATCACATATTCTCAGGAACTTCAGTTTTCAACACAGACTTAGAATCTTTTTGTACCCTCTAGAACTGAAGTTTCTGTCCCCTGAGTTGGTCTGGGGCTGAAACAGGCAGCAGAAAGCTAGAGAGGATCTTAGCCGGGAGTCAGTTAGGATCCCCAGAGTGCTGTAGGTACTTACTCTGTCTCTCTCTGCAGGGCCGTTAGGACCAGGGACTTTAGGCTGGAAGACAAGTGACAAATGTTTGGTATTCCGCCTGCCAAAGGGGTTGATTTCACCTGGCCTCTCCCATCCCAGTGTCAGCCCACCTCTCCCGATGCTCAATTGCCACACGTCGCCAGCGGGTACTCAGTCGTCTGCGGGTCAGGACTGCTGCAAACTGGCGGATCTAGGGCGAGGCGAGGAGTTAGGCATGTGAGAATCTCGGCAGGAATATTATGAACAGACCGCAGGGGTGGGATGGGGCCAGGCCAGGGATTTCCTGTAGGAAGTTGGGCAGGGAGGAGCAGGTAACTCACCAGAGGGTCCGCTGCTGAGGCCAGCAGGTCGCAGAGCGCAGGCAAGGCGGCAGGGTCCCGAAGAGCGATCTGCAGCTGTTCTGTGGCCTGATGGGAGGCTGCGGGTCAAAGTCGGGCCCTTCCCGCAGCCTCCCTTTCTCCCGGCCCGGTCCCGCCTGCCCTGTACCCGGCGGATGCGCTCGGTGTCCGGCAGCAGCAGCTCCCGGAGGATCTGTTCCAGACCTGCAGGCTCCATGGCAGCAGCCGAGCAGCCGCTACGGGCTGGATGGTGGGGGGAGGAACGGCACGTGGAGACTGACACCTACTTCCGGCGGAAAGGGCGCTACTCCACGCCTCTCCGGTCGCCTGGGAGATTCAATTCACTTCCCATAAAAAGCTCAAGCTTAGCGGCTTCCCTCTGGCTAAGCTCCGGCTAAGCTCCAGAAACGGACCCCTGACAACATAGGTTCCCGGCGCTGAGAGTTCCCGAGCTCGCTTGGAGAACTCAGGTTGTGAACAGTGGTGGGTGTGGTGACTACAGGGCTCAGGTTTCCATAACCAGACCAAAACCTCCAACTACAGGATCTGTTTTTCTTAATAAATTTTATTTTAATAATTATAAAAAGAAAAAAATCAGGACCAAAATGGAAGGCAACTTAAAAAGTCCAAATATATATTCCTTATATAATGAGATTTTAAATTTTCAGGTCCTTTCTGAGGAAGGGAGGCCCAAAGGGCAAAGGGGAAGGCAACAATGCCATCACACAATTCCATCAGAAGAGAAGCTGTCAGGAGAGATCAACCGGGCATGAGAGAGAAGAGCAATAGCTCTATCATTCAGAACTCAGTCCATCTTGAGGTTAACATAGATATAACGGATGAACTTTAGGGAGGAAAAAAAGGAGATGGTTCCCAGCATGAGGAAGAAGACATAACCTGTGAGTAAAGAGTAGCCAAAGAACTCTACTGTCTGTACTGCCCCTGACATGTTGGAGCGCCGAGCATAGTAGAAAACTGAGTAGAGGAAGATGAAGAGGCCGGTGGAGCCAACACTTAGCACAGATCGCCACCACCAGCGGTAATCTTCCCCAGACAACTGGAAGTAGGTGAGTGCAATGGAGATGCAAGCTCCCACACTCAGCAGGATGGCGAAGACAAAGAAGAGGATGCCATACAAAGTGTACTGTTCTCGACCCCAGACTGTGGCAAAGATGTAGTATAGCTCCACAGAGATGGCACTGTGAAGAGAAGAGACAATACACAGCATTAAAGCGCTGTGCACTGCCAGCGCCATAGCTGAGCCAAATCCCACCCACATCTTGCCATTCGCAGTCACTGTGGAAAGCAAGTCTCCAAAGTTCCTAATTAGCTGCTCCCATTTCATGATATCTTCCTTGATAGACCGAAAGTAGAGATTTTAACTAGGTCAGTAGCATAAACCTGTAATCCCTGCTATGTGGGAGGCCGAGGAAAGGGGATTGCAAGTTAAAAGCCAGCCGGGGCGACAGAGCAAACTGAAAGCCGGTCTGGGTAATTTAATGAGACTGACTCAAAATGAATGATTTAAAAAGGGCTGGGGGGCTGGAGAGATGGCTCAGCAGTTATGAGCACCAACTGCTCTGGCAGAGGACCCGGGTCCGATTCCCAGCACCCACGTGGCGGCTAAGAAGTCTTTAAGCTGGGTGTGGTGGCGCATGCCTTTAATCCTAGCACTCAGGAGGCAGAGGCAGGTGGCTCTCCGTGAGTTCAAGGTCAGCCTGGTCTACAGAGTGAGTTCCAGGACAGCTGGGGCTATAGGGAGACCCTGTCTCAAAAAATAATAAATAAATAAGTAAATAAATAAATAAAAATTAAAAAGGGCTAGGCACTTGGGAGGCAGAGGCGGGCAGATCTCTGCGAGTTTGAGGTCAGCCTGGTCTATAGAGCAAGTTCCAGGCCAACTGAGGCTATAGGAGGACAATGTCTCAAAAAAAAAGGGGGGGGGGTAGGGATAGGGATCTAACTCAGTGGTAGAGTGGCTGCCAAACCATCCATGAGGCTTTAACTATTCCCCAGTACTACAAAAAAGGAGAAAGAAAAAGCAAGCAAGCAAAATCCTGTTTGTTTTCCACTGCATTCTCTAAAAGATACTTAACAAGCGCCGGGCGTGGTGGCGTACGCCTTTAATCCTAGCACTTGGGAGGCAGAGACAGGTGGATCTTTGTGAGTTCAAGGCCAGCCTGGTCTACAGAGTGAGTTCCAGAACAGCTGGGGCTACAGGGAGACCCTGTCTCGAAAAGACCGAAAAAAAAAAAAAATTATATATATATATATATATATATATATATACACTTAACAAGCTGAATGAGTAAACAAATAGGCTTTAAGCTCTATAAATACTAAGCAGAAACCAGGTCCTTATGTGGGGCTTAAAGCCCATGGGATTACTCTTTCAGTTCGAAAGGTAGGAGAGTGTCACAAGTGAGACTATCATCTGAAATAACTGGAGCTCGTTCCTGCTTTGGGATAGAAGGAATCATTTATGAGCTCTTGCCAAACTGGGGATCATTGATGGATTATAGTATTGAGTAGGTGGGGAAAGAGAAAATTGAACTGAGAACCTGACAATGGCTGGGTATATCACACAGCTACAATGCGAGCACTCAAGGCAGGAGCGTTTCAAGTTCTAGGCTCACATGAGCCAGACTGTCTCAAAGAACCACTCTAGTGTCAGAAAAACCATGAATGATGGCCATGATGGGATGAGAGAGGATACCTGAAAGGCAGGAAGCCTCCAACAGTCATGTGGATGAGAGTAGACTTGTACCAGGGTTGAGGTGGGATCTCGCGGGCAATATTCTTGGTGCGACAAGGTGCGTCAAAGGGGCTAGCGTTGTTTTTTCCGAAGATGCCTCCAATGACAGTGAGAGGAAAGCCTACCAGCAGCCAAACCGTCAGAAGCAGCAGGATGGTGGTAGCTGGTAAAGCCTGTGTCGAACCATTAGCCCAATGCACTGAATTCACCACACTCCACGTCAGGAAGAAAGGCACTGTGGGAAGGGAGGGGTCAGCACTAAGAGGCAACATCCCTGTGACACACACTCTGATTGGACCTAAACTGGAGAGGGGTGAAGTGGCCTGCCACTTACAAGGCCTGCCTATCTATGCTCCCAGATGTGACATAGTTGACTGACTTCATCTGTACCTTTCTATGGCCCACTGTTCTTTGTTCCTTATCTTGCTAATACCTGCTTTCCCTACCCAGTGGCATCAAGGATCAACACAACTGCTTCTTTGTGATCTGAGAGTAGCACAAATTCACCACCTTGAGAGACCTGTCTTGCCACAGCATTGGTATTCCTAGCATGAAACATTCATTGGGATTAAGGTCCTGTTTTCAGAAAGCTATGCTTCAAATATAAATGTGCTAAGATATAAATCAAACACATAAAACTGGGAACAAGCATTCAGAATATAGACTACTTCTGTCTTTGAAAGGACAATATGATATAAAAGCTAGAATGAACCTAACTCCAAAATAAAAAGAGAATCAAAAATAAATTTGAGAATGCTATTTAAGAGGGCTGGGAAGATGGCTCAAGCAGTAAAGTGCTTGCTACAAAAGCACAAAGACTTGAATTCGATTCCCAAGCTTCCACATTTTAAAAGTCAGGTATGTCTGGAGCCTATAATCCCAGTTCTGGGAAGGCAGAGACAGGAGGCTCCCTAGAGTTTGCTGGCCAGCCAGTCTAGTCAAATTGGTGAGTTCCCAGTTCAGTGAGAGATTGTGTCTCAAAAAAATACAGCTAAGAGAAAGGAAGACACCTGATATTGACCTCTGATTTCCACATGGACACAAGACAGTGCACACACACACACACACACACACACACACACACTCTTATTATTTAAACATAATCATTGAGGAACTGGGGAGATGGGTTAGATGATAAAGTTCTTGCCTTACAAACATGAGGACATTAGTTCAATCCCCAGATTCCACCTGAAAAAAGCTGAGTGGCTCATGCCTCTAACCTCAGTGTGGGGACAGTGGACAGATATCCCCGGGGCTTGCCAGCCAGCTGCCTAGCCTACTTGACATGTTCCATACCAGAGAGAGATGTTTTTCTCAAAATAAAGGTGGAGAGTGCCTGAGGAATGATACCTGAGGTTGTTCTCTGATCTCCACACAAAGGTGCACGCATGTGTTTGTACACACACATGCACCTAAGCGTGCTTGCATGTGATATGTGTACACACACATCTAAAACAGTGGTTGAAGCAAGGCATGGTGATATACACCTGTAAACCTAGAACCTGGAATGCAGAGGCAAGAGGACTACGGCCGAGTTAAAGCTTAACCTGGGGTATGTAGTGAAATCCTGTTCTGTTTCCTCAGCTGTGCACTGGGGACAATATTACCCACTTCACACAGCAACTGTGAGGATAAATAAGATGATCAACTACTTGCCATACTGCCTAGGCCATTTCTAAGAACTTAGCAAACTCCACACCCCCCCTTTGTGTTTTTGAGACAGGGTTTCCCTGTAGCCCCAGTTGACCTAGAACTCACTATGTAGACCAGGCTGGCCTTGATCTCAGAGATCCACCTGTCTCTGCCTCCCAAGTGCTAGAATTAAAGGTGTGTACCACCATGTCCAGGTTCTGATGGATTTTCCTTATTAAAAATTTCCCTCTATATTCTTTTCACTGTGTCTGGGGTTCCATGATGTGTTCTTAGTTCCCAAGTCTAAGCAGACCACCATGAAAGGGGAAGTTCTCACCAGAGAAGAGACTGGTGGTGAGAATGATGTTCCACACCCAACGCTCGCCTCCAATCTGCCGGTAGAAGTGGCTGGACACATAGCCAGAGATGCAGCAGGTCAGGGCATACAACAAGATGGCTGCTGAGTTAATAGCTCCATGACGGTGCACATTGAACATGCCCAGCAATGCCATGACAATAATGCCTATAGGGTGGTAGTGAAAAGCCCAAGTTAGGTCTCACTTACGCCTCTTCTCACAAGTTCAGAGGAATTCTCCTCCTTAACCCAGATCCAGGGCCTCAAGTGAAATAATTCCTCCCAGTTCTGCAGCCAGAAAAACCCATATATATCCTCACTAAAGCCACCATTTATGTATCTCTTGGGACTTCCCATCGCTTTGAAGAGAAGACTCACAGAACTTTTCTAACCTATTTACACTATGAGAGAAATCCCCAGTTCTTATCATTATCACCTCACCAGTGCCGAGGGCCAGAAACTGGGCACCCACGCCAAGCACGGCACACAGCAGGCCACGGTATGGAGGGAAGCGGAAGACATCTGTATGGATAATTTTCCAGCCATTATCACCCTGGTCAAAGTCATCATTAGAGCCTCCAGAGGTGATCTCTTCATCTAGGTTGTACCTTGCCAGATCATTTCGAAGCACACGCATTAGAATAACAGCCACAAAACCCACCAATAAAAACACAAGCACCATAGAGTTGATGATGGACAACCAGTGGATTTCCAGTGTTCGAGGAAAGAAACCACCATCATCACCTCGGCGCCTATCACTCCTTCGCTCCACTGAAGTCTCAGACCAGTGCACACTGTAAGTATGAGTAAGGCCTAGGATTTCGTCAGATCGTAACCCATCCAAGCTGTGGGGCTTGACATCCCGCACTGAAACATTGGCAAATATAATTCGGTCTCCATGATATTCTAGGTGGAAGTCCAAATGTGTCCAAAGTCCTATCTTGTGGCTGTGTGGCAGGAAGCCACTCTCTTCCATGTAGCCCACAAAACCACGGATTGGTAAGTCATCTACCACAAATTCAAAGTAATACAATTCCTCAATGGCTTGGCGCAGCTGCTCAACCTAGAAAAGAACAAATCAGGAGTTAGTTATACAAAGCCTCTCGGACATGGGTTAGAGCAGTGTTTCTTAAACTCAGCAGCACTCATATTTTAGGCTGGATAATTTGTGTTGTAGGGCAATGCTGACTTCCATATTGCAGGATTCAGCATCTGTGGCCTCTACCCACTACATATCAGTAGCACTCCATAGTTGTGACAATCAAAAACACCTCCAAAGCTAGACATGGTGATGAATCCCTGTTTTGAAAGGTTTGAGGCCAGCCTGGGCTACACAGCAAGAGCTTATCTCAAGAAACAACTGCCCCCCCCCCCCAAAAAAAATGACTAACCAAGTAAGGTGTCTCAAGACACTGCCAAAGTTCCTTAGGGAACAAAATTATCTCCTATTGAGAATCACTGGGATTCTAGTAGAATCCTCCAAAAGAACAAGTATGACTTTGGTACAACTAAGTCCCTCAAAAGAAATGAGACACAGTGTAAAAAAAGACTGAAGTGGATTAAGAAATGCCTGGAGTGTGCTAAAGAAAAAATGTAACAGAGAAGGTTAGACATAATGGAGCATATATGGAAGGAAAGGACTACATAGGAGAGATAGCTAGCTGGGGCCTTATTACACACAGAGAAGCCTGGAGTAGGAACCCTGGACTCTAATAAATCAGCTCTGCATTTCAGTGTTCATGTAATATTGAAAAAGTCACTTCTGAACAACTATGTAAGTACACTGGGTTGTAGTTAAAATCAAGATAAATAATTTGCATAGAGGGACAGTAAACCACAAATGTAATGCGCTCCTAGAACATAGGAAGGAGGGTTGTGATAGCCATGTGGAGAGCTGACCTGTGTAGAACTGAGCTGCATGTGGCACAGAATTTTCTTTTCCACATTCTCCCGAAAGCGGATCTCGTACAAAGACTCAGCCATTCGGTCCCCATCCAGTACTTCACCCAGGCTAAGGCTTTTGTGACGGATCTTCTCAGGGCAGCAGACTGGAAGCTGATAGTAGTGGTAAGTTTCCTGAGGGTTATGGTAGGGTCCCACTTTGTTGACATACAGAATGACAGGGTCGCCGGCCTTGTAGCGTGTCACACCTTCTACCCCTGGCCCGTGGCCTGTGCCCAGCAACAGTATCAGGACTGGCAAACACTGGCAGCTCCAACTTCGGGGATGCCCTAGGACTGTCATCCTTAAGGCAGCAGAACCTGTTTGGGGGAATCCTGCGGTTACAGAAACTAGGGATCAAATCATCACGCCCCAGGCCTGGTCTCTCAAATGCATATTGGTTCCGCCTCTTCCCCTGGGCCTCCCGATCCCCATACCGAAGGGCCTTCTATCCGAAGACCCGGCTCGAGCTCTGCTCAATAATCCAATGTGGGCTCACCTAAGCCTCCCCCACCCGGGGCCTACGTTGTGCGCGCCAACCCGTTTCTATGGCAACACCTCGCGGCCCTGCCGCCGGGGTCCCTCTTCGTGTCGCAGCTGCGGGGTCCTCTCTGCGAGGTGCGGGCTGGCCAGAGAGGCGCCAGCGGCCTCCGTGGCCCCCCGTAGCTGCTCTTGGGTTTTTGCCTGGGTCTTCCCCAGAGCGGCGCGGGAGCAGCGGGGTCGGAGAGGACCTGACGACGGAGCTCCGCGGGGTTGTCCGCCGCTGCGCCTGCCCGCCCAGGCTGCGGCCGCTCTCCGCTGGGCACCAGCCCCGGCTCTGCCAGATGCTGCTCCCCGAGCTCCCTCCAGCCAGGGGCCCGGCTCAGCCCGGGGAGGGTGCAGGGGGGCCTCGAAGCTCGGTGCTCTGTCCCCTCGGGTAGTGAAGTGGGGTCCTCCTGGCGAGCGGGACAGCAGCCCTGGGACACGTCAGTCCTACCACTTCCGCCCTCACCCGCAGGAACTCAGCCTGGTGGAGGATCCTTTCCTGGAGCAGAGAGGCCTCGCAAATGCTCCCGGAGGGTGCTTCCCGGCTGGGGCTCGCGCAGGGCCGGATAGAACACTGCGGAGCCTTCCAGATGGGAGTCGCCGCTGGGCCCCTCCAGTGGGCGCCGGTCCCGCTGGGCTCTGCCCGAGAGCCCTAGCCTAGGAGACGCAGTGGGCAGCGCCGCGTCCTCTGGGTGTCCGCGACCTTGGCGGACCCTGCACCCGCCGCTGAGCCGGGCTGAGTCGAGCCCTGGCCCGGGCTGCGGCGAGGCTTTTCGCGGCGTTCCCACGCGGCCGTTCTATGGCCCGAGTCTCACTCCTCTCCCCATGTCAAAAGAATAAACACACTGGTAAAGCGATCTTGAGAGGTTATCCTGGTAAAGTGATCCTCCTACGTGGCTACCTGGAGGCTCACCTGGGGCCACACACCTGTTTGCTCTGAGAGGTGTTTGCTGTTTACCCGCGGGTTGCGCGGCCTGACGGCGGCGTTATTGTTAACCGGAGGTAGGATCTTGTCCTTCCTCCACCGTAATACTTTTATTTTTGGTTATTTGAAACAGGATTTAGGTATGAAGTCTAAGCTAGCCTGGAACTTGGGATCTTCCTTCTTCCGCCTCCCAGATGGATTACAGGTTTGCCCCACCATGCCCACATGCCCGGTTTACATGATTTTGTTCCTATGTGTGCCTGTGGGTGTGGTTAGGGAGTCTGTCTAGTTTTTTCAGGTTCTTTTCAAAACATTTACTCTTATCTGTCTCAGCCATTTTTTGTTATTGTTTCGTTTTTCTTTTCTTTTTTCTCTTTTTTTTTTAGACAGGTGCTCCCTTCAGTTCTAGCTGTCCTAGTAGACCAGGATGGCCTTGAACTCAGAGATCCGCCTGCCTCTGCCTCCCGAGTAGTAGGATTAAAGGCGTGCACCCCCACACCTGGCTGTTTTTTCATTAAAAATTTTTAAAAAATTTTTATTTTCGTATGTGTATTAATGTACTGTCTGCATGCAGGTTTGTGCACCCGTGTTGTGCAATGCCGCAGAGGTCAGAAGAGGGTATCAGATTCCCCTGGAACTGGAGTTACAGACGGTTCTTAGCTGCCATGTGGGTGCTGGGGATCGAACCCGGGTACTCTGCAAGAGCAGTCGGCGTGCTTAATTAACCACTAGGCCATCTCTCCCGTGCTTAATTAACCACTAGGCCATCTCTCCAGCCCCTCATTTTGTTTTTTTTGGGACACTGTCTCACAATGTATCCTGGAACTTACTTTGTAGACTAGACTGGCTTTGAACTCAGCGAGATTCACTTGCCTCTGCCTCCCAAGTGCTGAGATTAAAGATGTGCAATACCACTTAACTACGTTTTTAAAAATTGATTGATTGATTTGCATTTTATGTATATTGAGTGTTTTGCCTGCCTATGTTTCAGTGTACCACGTGCATGCAGTGCTGATGGAGGACAGAGGGAGGTGCTGGGTCCCCTGGCATTCTCATTGCTGATGGTAGTTAGCCTGTCATGTGGTTGCTGGGAACTGGAGTCAGGTTCACTGGCTTTTGCACTCTGCAGGAGCAGCCAGTGCTCTAACTGCTGAGCCACCACTTCAGCCCTCTTGAGTTTTTACCTTTTTTTTCTTTTTGAGACAGGGTCTCCCTTTAGTCCCAGCTGGCCTGGAGCTCACTATGTAGACCAGGCAGGCCTTGAACTCACAGAGATCTGCCTGCCTCTGCCTCCCAAGTGCTGGGATTAAAGGGCGTGCACCACCACACCCAGCTATTTTTTTTTTTTCTAACATAGGGTCTCCCTGTAGCCCTAGCTGTCCCGGAACTCCCTATGTAGACCAGGCTGGCCTTGAACTCACAGGGATTCACCAGCCTCTGCCTCCCAAGCGCTGGGATTAAAGGCAAGCACCGTCATAATTGGCCTGAGTGTTTCACTTTTTAGAACAAAATACTGTTATGCTAGCTAAGTGAAGTAACACAGTCTTAGGAAAGCAAACAATGTATCCTTCATTTATGGATCCTAGCACCAAATCCTTATATCTAAGTCAAAGTGGGTATTGGTCAATAAAAATAGTACCACATTGACATCATCTCTATAGATATGCTTGAAGTATATTGCCGCAGGCTAACCCAATCGGATTTCTTTCACCTGCAGGAAATCAGAGTCTGTACAGGAGGGCACAGATTAGGCGAAATAATTGGACAAGACACCAGAGAGAAAGTTTATAAATCTAGTGCACCTTTACTGAGATCAAGTTAAGTTTTTATACAAGCAGGAAAAGCGGGCTGGGAAAGCAGGCAAAAGGGGGAAGGGCCGAGGTGGCAGGCAGGGGATTTGCATCTCCTCGAGAACAAAGGGTTTATTGCCTTAGGAACTCGCACCTGGATTGCAAGGCCAACAAGATAAGTCAATGAAAGTTTACTGCTCACACTGTCTTGATAAGCAATAAAACAGCAGTCTTAGAATCACGAGCCATTAACAGTCTTTGTTTCTTTTGAAGTTCCAATTTGATGTTTCTCATCCTTCCTGGGGCTAGAATTTTCCCAAGGCTGCTTGCTATCTCCAGGTTGTGATTTAAGCCACAAGCCTGAAAGGGCCTTTTAGCTCTTTATTAATTATACGGTGTTTTTCTTAAAGGAGAAATTCCCGCCATGTGCCTCTAACTAAGTGTTACACTTTAATATGTATAACTGTAGCTAAACTTTATCTTACTAATTTTATTAGATGTAGCTTTCTGTTTAAAGGACTGAGTCTTATTATTATTAAGTTTGGAAGGACACTTTTATTATTTGTAATTAACCTATGATCTCACTTAGTGTAATGTTTACAATATACTTTTAGGACAAAGGAGCCTTTAAATGTTGTATCTCTGTATGATTTTACTTAGGTTCATGAGGCTTTTGTTTGCCTGATTTTTAAACATGTTTAACTGTCCCTTGTCTGGGACTGAGGTTGTGTTGGGCTCGGGAGGAGAGTCAAAAGACAGTGTACAAAGACCAACACTCATGAAGCATAACATCTTTGTAATGCATCGTGATCTTAGAAGCTGAGGCCGGGTACTCTGTCACTGACCACCAGGGAGCTTAGCCTCGGGAGGCACATATCTCCTCGTCCGTTATTATGCTCACACAGACGACGCCGGAGTTGGTGTGGCATATATGCCTCTGTTTTCCTTAGTTCTGAGATTTATGAGAAATAATAATTCTTTTTTTAAGTACATTAAAATATTGCTATGTAATTTAGGAATCTAAAGCTTTACATATATATATATATATATATATATATATATATATATATATATATTTTTTTTCACTGTAATGTGAAAGCATGTGCAAGTCCCTTGGGTTATCACGTCTGACAAAATCTTAGCAGAGATATGAGGAAGTGTGTAAGAAACCCAATCCTAACATAAGGAACTTTTGGCAACCTATTGCTGACAGTAATTGGAGAGAGAGACTTTATCTATGATGGGACTGTTGGTAGGTTAACTAGTCTCCAATGGTTCAACCCACACGATGGGCATTTGCTGACAAAAATTAAGCCTTTCTATGTAAAAAACAATAAGTATTATATNTTATTAATTTTTATTTATTTCTGTATGTGTATGAATGTACTGTCTGCATGCAAGTCTGTGCACCCGTGTCGTGCAATGCCGCGGAGGTCAGAAGAGGGTCTCAGATTCCCCTGGAACTGGAGTTCTCCTGGAATTGGAGTTTCAGACGGCTCTCGGCCACCATGTGGGTGCTGGAGATCGAACCCGGGTCCTCTGCAAGAGCGGTCGGCACTCTTAACCGCTAGGCCATCTCTCTAGCCCAGAACTGTGGAAGTTTTAACCACAAAGAAATTATACATGCTTAAGGACATAGACATGTTCAGTGGATTTAAACTTCTTTTTCTTTTCGAGACAGGGTCTCCCTGTAGCCCCAGCTGTCCTGGAACTCTGTAGACCAGGCCGGCCTTGAACTCACAGAGATCCGCCTGCCTCTGCCTCTCGAGTGCTAGGATTAAGGGCATGTATACATGCATGAAACATCATGTGACCTTTGTAATGTGTGCAACTTTATATTTGTATACTCAGCCAAAATAAATTTAAAAAGAACTTACTTTATTTTATGAGTGTTATGCATGTATGTATGCAAATAGACTCATCGTGCAGTGCTTGCAGAGGACAGAAAAGGGCCTTGGAACCTCTGGAATTGGAGTTACTGATGGTTGTTAGCCACCATCTGGGTGCTGGGATTCAAACTGGGGCTTCTTCAAGAGCAGCCAATGCTCTTAACTGCTGGGCCATCTCTCCTGTCCCCCTTAACTGAGTTTTTGATGCTTCTATGTTTCATTGGAGCTGCAAAGCAAAACTATAATCTTGGATTAAATCAGCCGTCAATGTTCAAGATACTAAAGGAATCTCAGTATTACACATTTCTACATGTTTGTCTGCACAACTCACTTGAGCTTTCTGCTCTGTGACTTTTGTCTTTGTCCAAACCAACTCTCCATTGTTCTCAGACATTTATTTTTACATGTATTTGTTGTGAATATGAATGTGTAAATGTGTGTGCATTACAGAGGTCAAACCTGTGTCGCACTGGGACCTGGGGCTCAATGATTTGGTTAGCTGTCTGGCCAGTGAGCTTCCAGGATTTTCCTGTCTTGACGTCCTTAGCACTGGGATTGCAAGTTCACACTAATTCGCAGCTTTTTACATGGGTGCTAAGGGTCTAACTCAGATTTTCATGCTTATGCAGTAAATAACTTCTTTGACAGGCTTTTTTCCAGCCTCATCTCAAACATCTAACTAATCTCATCACTTGACTTCTCATAGAGTAAGGGATGTAAGCAATTATAGCCTGGCATGGTGGCACATGCCTTTAATCCCAGCACTCAGGAGGCAGACAGGTGGATCTCTGTGATTTCAAGGCCTGTGTATACATAGCAAGTTCCAGACCAACTGGGGCTACAGGGAGACCCTGTCACAAAAAGACCAAAAAAAAAAAAAAAAAAAAGAGGGAAAGTGATTATAGCCAGGTTTTTTTTTTGTTTTGTTTTTTTGTCTTTTCGAGACAGGGTCTCCCTGTAGCCCCAGCTGTCCTGGAACTCACTCTGTAGACAAGGCTGGCCTTGAACTCACAAAGATCCTCCTGCCTCTGCCTCCCAAGTGCTAGGATTAAAGGCGTGCGCCACCACACCTGGCAATTATGGCCAGGTGCATAATAGTGCAAGCCTATAGTCCCAGTACTTCGGAGGCTGAGGCAGGAGAATGACAAATTCCACTACATGTTGATACCCTCAACAACAAACAACAGATCCTAAATTCTTAAGGAGAAGGAGGAATTTGCCAGGAAAAAAAAAAAAGGAAAATGGACAAATAATTATTTTTGGCTTAAGCATTATGTATATGTATGTGAAAATAAATTGGCCTGAAACTGGGCCTGGAGGCCAAGGCCTGTGATCCCATCTACTGAGAGAGCTGACAGAAGGCCAAGGCCTGGGATCCCACCTACCGAGAGAGCTGACAGGAGGCCAAGGCCTGGGATCCCACCTACCGAGAGAGCTGACAGGAGGCCAAGGCCTGGGATCCCACCTACCCAGAGAGCTGACAGGAGGTTAGGCAACATTAGTCCCTGTCTAGACTATAGAAGAAGCTCATAGCCAGCCTGGTCAACTTAGTGAACTCTTGTCTTTAAATGTTGGAGATACAGCTCCATAGTAGGACATTTATTTGTTTAGCATGTATGAGACCCTGGATTCAATCTCTGGAATTTAAGGGAGGAAAAAAGACTAGAGGGCTGAGGCAGAAGAGAGAGAGTTCAAGGGGAAGCTGGGATATGCAGGGATGCCTTTTTCTGAATTCAACAGCTAAATAAGCACATGGTTGTAATCCTAGCATGTGGGAAGCAAAGGCAGAAGGATTTCAAGTTCAAGGCCAGCCTAGGATACATACTAAGACCCTAGATCCCATATCAGAAGAATAAAAAAAAGGCAAAATTGGACAGGCAAGGTTATCTGAATTAAAGAACCTAACTTGACCCTGAGGCAGTGAATTGTTTTAGGCTTATTTATGTGTATATATGTGAGTTTGTTTGAGTTTATGTGCACCACATTCATGCAGAAGCCTGCAGAGGCCAGAAGAGGATTTAGATGCTCTGTGACGGAAGTTACAGGCAGTTGTGAGCCACCATGTTGATGCTAGGAACTGAGCCCTGGTCCTGTGTAAGAACAGCAACCACTCTTAACAGATGAGCCATCTCTCTAGCCCCAGTTATTTGAAGTGGAAGTAAAAATCAGATTTATGAGGTTGGAGAGGTAGCTCAGTAGGTAAGAGGGTTTGGCCTACAAACATGAAGATCTGAGTTCAAATCCCCAGCACCCATGTAAAAAGCATGGCTGAACATGCCTATTATCCCAGCACTGGGCGGTGGAGACAGGTGGATCCAAAGCCTTCACTGGCCAGCCAGTCTCGCCAAAATGGTGAGCTTCCAGTTCAGTAACAGACTGTCTCAAGACAGTAAGGCAGACAGTGATAGGGAGACACCCCAGATGGCCTGTGCTGGCCTCTGCATGTATAGACACATGCACCCACATACTCATGTTCCACATACAAATCAGATACATACCTTTAACTTGTGGGTGAACCAGCTGGAGGGGAGCAGCAGACTTGCAAATGCAATCAGTTAATTGATGGAGTCTTGAGCAAGCAGGAATGGCAGTGAGCACAAAGCTGTGAACACATTATTTTTGCTGGAGGTGTGTTGATCTGTGGGGGTATGTGTGCATTATGTATGGGTGTATGTAAAAGTGTGTGTGCTCGTGCTCATGTGGAGGCCAGAGGAGGCATAAGGTACCATCTGTCCCTCTTGTTTTGTTCCTTTGAGGCAGGATCTCTCACTAAACCCACAACCTGCATTTTTTGGCTAGACTGGCAGTCAGCAAGCCCCATTGATCCTAACTCTGCCCTACTCCGTGTTGGGAGCACAGCAGGCTTGCATAGATACAGTGGTCCATAGGCTTTACCCATCCTCATGCTTACAGAGACACTCTTAACCACCCCCAGCTCCTATGAGTACAGTATTACTGAGAGAATTAGGTTGAAGAGACGGGATTTTATGATTTATTATATATAGGCACTAAGGCTGGTATGACATTTAGATGTCTAAATTCAGGACAAGGGCTGGAGAGATGACTTGGTGATTAAGAACATTTGCTGCTCTTCTAGAGTTTAACAGCCCCTCAAGTGGCTCACAATTGCCTGTAACTCCAGCTCCTGGGGATCTGACACCCTTTTCTGCCCTCCTTAGGCACCCACACATAAGTGGCATATACACACACAATTTTTTTCTGATTCAGGACAATATGGGAAGTCTGAGAAAATAGTTCAGTTTAGGGTATGAGTTTGCAGTTCCTAGACATGTTCCTGTGATATTTGGTGAGCAAACTGTATATGGAACTCAGTAGGTATCTGGGGTGGAGATGACACGAGCTATCAGCATAAGTGTGAGAATTGAAGCCTTGAGAGTACATGAGATTCATGAGGGGGGATGTAAAGATCTGAGAAAATAAGGCTTTTGAACATTTGGGATGCGATTAAGGGATAGGTAGATAGGGGGCTGGGTGTGTGGTTTAGTGATAGAGTGCTTGCCTAGCATATAAAAGGCCATGGGTAGCCGGGTGTGGTGGCACACACCTTTAATCCTAGCACTTGGGAGGCAGAGGCAGGAGGATGTTTGTGAGTTCAAGGCCAGCCTTGTCTACAGAGTGAGTTCCAGGACAGCTGGGGCTACAGGGAGAACCTGTCTCGAAAAGACAAAAAAAAAAAAAAGGCCATGGGTTTAATCTCCAGCAATGAAAAATAAAATAGGGGAGGGGCTAGAGAAATGGCTCAGTGGTTAAGAGCAAGGACTGCTCTTGCAGAGGACCTGGGTTCAATTACCAGCACCCACATGGCAGCTAACAACCGTCTTGAACTCCACTTCCAGGGGATCCAACACCCTCCTATGACCTTGCAGGCATTACATGACATAGGTGCATTTACATACATGCAGGCAATACACTCATACACATAAAAAATAAGAATAATAAAATATTAAGGAAAAGAAAACTAAAATAATAAAAGATGGAGCACGGTGTGAAGCTCCAGTGACTAGAAAAGCATGGGAAGAGAACTAGAAAATTCAGTATCATAGAGCCCCAGAATGGATTGCAAGGCTAAATTCCTAAAATACACTTCAATACCTTGCACTTCTGTATAATATACATGTTTCTCATGCTGGATTGTAGAAGCATAGGTACTCTATTTGCTTCATTTGTTAATTTATCTTAGTATTCTGTATATCGTCTAGCACATGATAGATACTCAGTAAAATAAAGGGACCGGGGGGAGTCTCACCAGGTTGTGTCAAGTACCTTTGGGAATATTTTCCAAATTACATTTTCAAGTTTTGTGGTCAACGATGAATAAAAAGTGTATGGAGCCGGGCGTGGTGGCACACAGCTTTAATCCTAGCACTTGGGAGGCAGAGGCAGGCAGATCTTTGTGAGTTCAAGGCCAGCCTGGTCTACAGAGTGAGTTCCAGGACAGCTGGGGCTACAGGAGACCCTGTCTTGAAAACACACAAAAAAAAATGTTTAAAAAAAAAAAAGTGTATGGAACTTGGGACCTTGGAAATTCCGTAACCAAGATGTGGAAGTAACAACAGCCAGGGAAGACAAAAAGAATGTTCCTTTCTTTCCCCTTCCACATTCTTAGTAGAGGGCTGAGCCCAGCATCCCAGATTTGTGTAAGTAGGTAAATATTAGGAGACTAATTTCACCTGCCTTCAGTGGCTCAAGGTGGCCTCTGAGAAGACATAGGCTTCCAAGCAGCAGAATTCCCCACTGGGCAAGCCCAACGCCATGGGGAAGGGAGATACTACAGAAACAGCACAAACCACCCCAGCCTATCGCTCTGTCATGGAGGAGTATGGGTATGAAGTGGGTAAGGTCATTGGCCATGGCTCCTATGGAACTGTGTATGAGGCTTACTATACAAAACAGAAGGTAATGGTGGCTGTGAAGATCATCTCAAAGAAGAAGGCCTCTGAGGACTATCTTAACAAGTTTCTACCACGTGAGATACAGGTGAGAAAGTTGTAAGAGGGAACTGGAGCTTAGTAATAAGCTACTTAAGGTCTCTAAGGATGACCAGAAAGAGGTGGAGCCAGAAAGCCCCAAACTAGAACTAAATGTGTAAGTAGAAAAAAAAAAAATCCTTTAATGTATATTCAACCTCTTTCCTGTGTACCCACTCACACCCAGTGCTCTGCCTCCTCCCCCAGTAAAAATGCAAAGTAAGATTTACCCAGACACCAGCTGAATCTCCTGCAAAGTTCTAAGTAAAAGTGGGAGGGTAGGGAAAGGTTAGAAGCACAGCCAGGATTGTTCATCAGGTCTGATGGTTCCTTCTTCCGGGATCAGGTAATGAAAGTCTTACGGCACAAGTACCTCATCAACTTCTATCAGGCCATTGAGACCACATCCCGAGTGTACATCATTTTGGAGCTGGCTCAAGGTGGTGATGTCCTTGAATGGATCCAGCGCTATGGGGCTTGCTCTGAACCCCTTGCTGGCAAGTGGTTCTCCCAGATGGCCCTGGGCATCGCCTACCTGCACAGCAAGGGCATCGTGCACCGGTGAGGGCAATCACTAGACTGGGCGTTTGGGATTTCAAGGGGGTTTTATGCATATAACCCATTTTCTGCCCTTTTCCCTTGATTTCTCAATATCTAGGTCTATTTGTTCACTATATATATTTTTTTTACATTTTTTTAAATTTATTTTTGTATGTGTATGAATGTACTGTCTGCATGCAGGTCTGTGCACCCGTGTCGTGCAATGCTGCGGAGGTCAGAAGAGGGTGTCGGATTCCCCTGGAACTGGAGTTCTCCTGGAATGGGAGTTACAGACGGTTTTCGGCCGCCATGTGGGTGCTGGGGATTGAACCCGGGTCCTCTGCAAGAGCAGTCGGTGCTCTTAACCGCTAGGCTATCTCTCCAGCCCTCACTATATTTAAACATGTGGTCAAGGACACTGGTATCTGCTGTGTGAAAGCACTTTACACACAGTGGTTAACTAGTGCTCCTCAGGTACCGGTCCTCCCTCCTTCTTGGTCTTCACTCACAACTCATGGCTTTCTCTTTATTTCTCCTGATGACATCTTGCTCCCACTTGGCCTGTTCTCATCTCTAGCCTCTGACCCCTTTCCCTTCAGCTCCCGGTCTAATACTAAGCCCTCTCCCCAGCCTGACCCCCAGCCTTTCTGCTGCTGGTAGGGACTTAAAGTTGGAGAACCTGTTGCTGGACAAGAGGGAGAATGTGAAGATATCGGACTTTGGCTTCGCCAAGATGGTGCCTTCTGACCAGCCTGTGCATAATAGCCCTTCTTACCACCAAGTGAACTCCCTTAACCACCTGAGCCAGACCTACTGTGGCAGCTTTGCTTATGCCTGCCCGGAGATCGTGCTAGGCTTGCCCTACAACCCTTTCCTGTCTGACACCTGGAGCATGGGCGTCATCCTCTACACTCTAGTGGTTGCACGTCTGCCCTTTGATGACACCAATCTCAAAAAGCTGCTGAAAGGGACTCAGAAGGAGATCACTTTCCCAACTACCCTCAACGTCTCCCAGGAGTGCAAGGTGCTGGCTCCCCCAAGAGGGCTGAGGCCTTAGGGATGACCGCCGGAAGAATGACCAAATCTAGGCTTCCCAACCCTGGGGGAAAGGCTTTTCTCATGACAGAACCATCTCCAGCTCCTGCCTATAATGGTGTGTGTGTGTGTGTGTGTGTGTGTGTGTGTGTGTGTGTGTGTGTGTACACTTATGAGGGGCAACCACTGAGATTCAGACCTTAAATATGCATGCTAAGCAGGTTCTAGCATTGATCCTTTTAGGCCAGAAGGGAACTGATTGCACAAGGGGCTCCTTCCAAGGAGCTCTTCTATTTTCTTAGAGGGAGTGCTTGGCTCCAGCATAAACCAGGCCCCTAGCCCCTTCCATCAGAGTAGTGTGATAGGCTATCCTGCTTCTTTCTTAGGTTCAGCTGCTTATTGTCTGTGTGGCACAATGGGGGACAAGCTCAGCCAAGCCCTCTCTCCTGCCCTAGAACCTGATCCTCCAGACGCTACGCCAAGCTCCCAAGCGTGCTACCATCCTGGATATCCTCAAGGATCCCTGGGTGCTTAAGTTCCAGCCTGAACAACCCACCCATGAAATCAGGCTGCTTGAGGCCATGTGCCAGCTCCCCAGCACCACCACTAATCATCACCAATCCTTGGAAGTCACGACTTGAAAATGGCTGAGGCAGGGGGCTAAGGAGCAAAGCAGGGAGGTCTGAGGGAAAAATCCCCCCCCAAAACCACAACCCCCCCAAACCCCCAAACCACTTTTATATAAAAATAAATCTGATTTAGTTTCACCATGTAGGGTCAAAGATATTCTTTACTCAAATGAATCTTTGTGGAGAACAGTACTAAAAGAAGTGGATTCTGGGGCTGGAGCGATGGCCTAGCGGTTAAGAGCGCCGACCACTCTTGCAGAGGACCCGGGTTCGATCCCCAGCGCCCACATGGTGGCCGAGAGCCATCTGAAACTCCAATTCCAGGAGAACTCCAGTTCCAGGGGAGTCCGACGCCCTCTTCTGACCTCCGCGGCATTGCACGTCACGGGTGCACAGACTTGCATGCAGACAATACATTCATACACATACGGAAATAAATAAAATTAAAAAAAAAAAAAAGTGGATTCTGCCCAAAGCCTGTAACCAATACTCTTGATACCTGTATAAGTTAATGAAGTTTCACATTAACACCTGACTTGGGAGCTTTATTATTCCAACTAAGCACATGGCTCTTATTTCACATCTTTGTTCTCTAATGTTCTAGCAGTGGAGCAAGAAGAAAAGCCTTGGTTGTCTCACTTTGACCCCCACCTTAGACAAAACTTTTAACTGCAAAGAAAAGGAGTTGAAGAAAGGGAACAACATTGGTTTCTAGAAACTCATGCTGACAGAGAAAAAAGGAGACATTCTATTGGGTTCCTGGAAAGGCCTGGGATTTGCACTGTTTATTCTTTCACATTGAACATTAGGGTGTATTTAGTACCATAGCTCCTTTCTCCAGGGCCACCATCACCTCTATTGAAAGAATATTTGGGGGTTGGGGGGCGCTGAAGACAAGGCTCAGCAGTTAAGAGCACTGGCTGCTCTTGCAGAGAACCTGAGTTTGAATCCCAGTACCCACATTGCAGCTTTAACTCCAGTTTCAGGGGATCCAACACCCTCTTCTGCAGGCATTGCACAACACGGGTGCACTTATGCACATGGAGGCATAACAGACATACAAAGAAAATTAAAAAAAATAGCCAGGCGTGGTGGCACATGTTTTTAATCCCAGCACTCGGGAGGCAGAAGCAGGTGGAGTTCTGAGTTCAAGGCCAGCCTGGTCTACATAGTGAATTCCAGGACAGCAGGAGCTACAAGAAAACCCTGTCTCAAAAAGACCAATAAATAAATAAATAAATAAATGAATAAATATAAAAACAAAAGCTAAAACGAGTATTAGGGACTTAGGTCTCCTTAAGCTATTGCTGCTTCCAAGCCTCATGGTAAAAGCTAGCAATTGTGGAGGTGGGCGTGGTGGCTCACACCTTTAATCCTAGCATTTGGGAGGCAGAGGCCAGAGGATCTTTGTGAGTTCAAGGCCAGCGTGGTCTACAGAGCGAGTGAGTTCCAGGACAGCTGGGGTTACAGGGAGACCCTGTCTCAAAAAGACAAAAAAAAAAAAAAAAAAAAAAAAGCTATCAACTGTGAATTGTGGGTAAAGTAGCTTGTCCCACTCGCCCTTCTTCCCCCTCACTCCCTACCTTCCTCTCCTCCCTGAGTGTCTTGGTATGGAGCCTGGAATATTTTAGAACTCCCTATGTAGCCTAGGTTGGCCTTGAACTCATAATCCTCCTGCCTTAGGCTCCAGAGTTCTGGGCTTACAGGCATGTGTCTCAGACTCAGACATCTGCTTTTGCCGCCTGAGTGCAGGCATTAAAAGTGTGTGCCAGCTGATGGCAAATTCTTAACCTTAGCACTGGCAGTTCTACGACAAACCAAAAAAGGCAAAACTGTCTGCCCAAAACATAATCTGAGATATTGGAAATGCTCATTTGTTCTTTCCCAACTCCTCTCATTATTCACTTCTTGAAACAAGGCTCTAGGAAACAGGGGAAAGACTCTAGGGTTAGATAAAATACACGAACAGTAGGAAGCCATCTACCCAATTTTATTGGCAAGAAAAACACTCTTCTGCTATTAAAGAGAAAGGATCCCAGAGGCTTCTTCTGCAGGAAGACCCTTCTTCAAGGTGCAGCCAAGGACGGAGAGCAATGACCCTTCTCAGCAGTAGCGCTGTCGTCTCAGCAGGAAACCCGAGAGCCTTGCTCAGTACTTGGCACTTAAGGACAAGGACCCAGTGAAGGCAGCAGTAGGGAGACAAGGCCAGACTCCTCAGGAGACCCAGTCTGCCAATTGTTTTAGTGCTGCTTCTTCAGCATCTGCTTTGGGAGCTTTAGGGATGAGACACCCAGAAAAGGAGTATTAAAGCTTTAGCAACGTCCAGGCTTCCCCTGCTCTGACACCTACAGCCTGATAAACTATCTCCATTGAAAAACTCGGGCTGGAGAGATGGCCTAGCGGTTAAGAGCGCCGACCGCTCTTGCAGAGGACCCGGGTTCGATCCCCAGCACCCACATGGCGGCTGAGAACCGTCTGAAGCTCCAATTCCAGGAGAACTCCAGTTCCAGGGGAATCCGACACCCTCTTCTGACCTCCGCGGCATTGCACGACACGGGTGCACAGACCTACATGCAGACAGTACACTCATACACAAAGAAAAAAAAAAAAAAAAAAAAAAAAAAAAAAAAAAAAAAAAAAAAAAAAAAAAAAAAAAAAAAATTTAAAAAGAAAAACTAAAGGTGAGGTCCTGCTAAATGGGCTGCTGCCCATTTCCATAGCACCCCAGTACACGTGGGAAAACAGCCCTACTGCTCACAGATGCAACCCTAAATCAGGGTACACAGTTTGCTGGGTGGAATACAGGCTGGATCCTGTGTTTTAGCCCTGACTCCTTTTGAGTCGGATGTTGTTATGCAATCAGCAACCTGCACAGTGCAGCATCAGCTCTCTTCTGCCTGGATCTGTCCTTTGTGACGGGACAGACAGGAATAAACTTACCTCCTCTGTTCCACCCTCTCAAATTCTTAACAAAGGGCCCTGGGTACCTGGCTTAGTAGGCAGATGTGTAGAAGGAACACTAGGCAGTTCCACTGAGGGTTCTTCCTCTTTGTTGCCTACATTTAACACCTCCTGGGCTAATTCTTCCTGCTCCAGCTCCTCTAGCTCTTCCAACAGTTCATCCTGGATATGGGGTGACAAGACTGGTCAGGACAAGGAAGAGCAATATCCAGTTCCCCAAACAGACCACTTGTCCCAAGAGCCTCCCTTGGTCCTTCTGACCAATCCTATGCATTCTCCAATATTCCCTGACCCCCCAGCCCTAATCACCTCATCCACATCATCTCCAAAACCCACAGGGCGAGAAATCGCATCTGAAATCTGCTGGGCCAGCTCCTGTTGTTCTGTGATGTCAGCCATCAGTTCATCTACCTTGTCAATGTCCCTGAGAAAACATACCAAGGAGTCAGCTAGCACTTTTCTCATCTCACACAAATGAAACCCTTCTTAGAATATGACCTTATGCTGGCTGATATGTTATATTTCTTCCCCTAAAGAATATTTATTTACAGGTGCTGGGCATGACTTTAACCCTAGCACCCATTGCTTGGGAAGAAGAGGCAGGTGGAGCTCTGTGAGTTTCAGGCCAGCTAGGGCTATATAGTAAGACCATTTTTTTTTAATTTTTTAAATTTTATTTATTTCTGTATGTGTATGAGTGTACTGTCTGCATGTAGGTTTGTGCACCCGTGACGTGCAATGCCGCGGAGGTCAGAAGAGGGTGTCGGATTCCCCTGGAACTGGAGTTCTCCTGGAATTGGAGTTTCAGACGGTTCTCAGCCGCCATGTGGGTGCTGGGGATCGAACCCGGGTCCTCTGTAAGAGCGGTCGGCGTTCTTAACCGCTAGGCCATCTCTCCAGCCCCAAGACCATATTTTAAAAATATTGTCAAACAGGAAAAAAAATGTAATTCATGGATTAACATACCATCCAAACATATGTGTCTATACCAAAGTAACCTACCATAACTATTAGTGCTGTTTAAATACCTATATATCTAATTGCCTGTGCTTCATTAGTAGGATCGAAAGGTTATTCCTGGACAAACTGTCAGCCCATGAAAGGAAACAGCCAGAATTGACCAGAGTCCAAGACAACAGCTCCAGAGAAAGTAGACTGTTTTGCTTCTCATCCACCTGTGCCCCTTTTCTAAGCCTAGGGAACAATCTGTGGAAGAGGGGGTGTGGTAGAATGTAAGGGCTGTGATTGGGGTGAATGGTGAAACTACAGCAATATAGTCTGGACACTCATTTGATCAACTTATAAGCCCCACCCCCTGCTGGATGGTGCGGCTGTGAGGGTTTGGGCACAACAGCCTGCAAATTGGTTTTACATGAGGGATGCTTGTACACATAAATTATCACTTATTGCTAAAAAATGAAAAAAAAAAAACTGAGAGAAAGATGTAGGAAAGTTATGGCAGAATGCATGATCTGGGATGGGGTGGGGTGGGATGGGAGGGAAGGGAAAGATGCCTGAACTGAATTGGAAAATGATGTATGAAATACACAAAGCATCAATAAAAAAAAATGGAAAAAAAAATTTTAAAACAGCCAGGGACACTTGTAATCCCAGCACTCGGGAGGCAGAGGCAGGCGGATCTCTGTGAGTTCAAGGCCAGCCTGGTCTACATAGTAAGTTCCAGGACAGCTGGGGCTAAAGGGAGACCTGTTTCAAAATGACCAAAAAAAAAAAAAAAAAGAAAAAATGAAATAATTGTCAGGCATGGTGGTGCATGCCTTTAATCCCAACACTCAGGAGGCAGAGGTAGACAGATCTAAACATAATGAGATAGTATCTACATAAAGAGACCCTGCAGAGGGAGGGAGAGGAGGGAGGGGAGGGGAAGGATGAAAAGGCAGGGGGAGAGGGAGAGAGAGAAGAGAGGGAGACAAGAGGGAGGGGAGAAGAAAGGGAGAAGAGAGGAGGAGAGTGGAGAGAATTTTTCTTCCCTAGAATTTCCACCCAGCAAAAAGAGGCAGTCTAACCATCAAAAGCATGATGTGTATTCATTCCGAGATGCTTTACAAGTTCAAAGAAGAGGCTGGAGGGATGGCTCAGCTGTTAAAGACCTTTACTGCTCTTGCAGAGTACCACAGTTTTGTTCCCAGTACCCACTTCCTGCTACTCACAACTCCAGCTTCAGGACAGCCTCTTCTGGCCTTCATGGGTACCTGTATTCACATGTACATACCCACACACAGACACACATACACACATAATTAAAAAATAAAACCGTAAGCCACCCTCCCCAGTTCCTGCATCCCCATGTCTCTTCTCCCCGTACACACATGTCCTGGTAAGCCTTCTTCATGCCTCGGGCAGCAAGCTCCATGGTACGAAGCACTTCCGCATTGGTGGTGGCATTCTCAATGGCCTCACGCTGAAACTCCAGGGTGGACAATGTCCCATCAGTTTGTGCCAGCTGCTGTTCCAACCTTTTCTTTCTCTTTAAAGCCTGCAGGGCAGCTGCCAACACCCTGAACATCAATCAGAATTCCCCTCCCCAACCCCTGCTTCCCACCGGACATCTTGAGAAGCTCCCTTCCTCCTTACCTCGCTTATTCTTGGTCCCATGCTTCTTGGCTGTTTGTAGCTCTTGTTGAATCTTCTGTTCCAGAAACTCCTGTTTCTTGATCAGTATTTTTTCTGTCTCCTTCAGTTTCTGTATTGCTTCCTCGGGGGTTGGTCCCTTTTCTTTCTTCCCTGAAGAGTTCAGTGGAACAAGTCCATATTTTGTGAAGGAAAAATATTAGCCACCAATCACTGAGTACACAGTATATGCTAAGCATTTGACTTATCTCTAAATGATTCTTTACAATGAACGTATTAGCTTCAGTTGACAAATGTGAAAAGCACAAAGATGATCAATGCTTTTGTCTAAAATAACTAGCAGAGATTAAGTAGTAATCAAAATGTGGCATCAGGCATAGTGGCAGATGCCTATAATCCCAGCACTTGGGACACTGAGGGACAAAGAGTACTGCAAGCTTGAGCTTAGCTTGGGCTATGCAAGACCTTGTTCTAAAAGACAAAACAAGGGCCTGGAGAGATGGCTCAGCGGTTAAGACCAGGTTAAGACCTCTGCTCTTGCAGAGGACCCGGGTTCAATTCCCAACACCTACACGGTGGCAAACAACTGTCCCTAACTCCAGTTCCTGGGGAATCTGACACCTTTACTCCACAGGCATCGCATGACATAGGTGCACTTACACACATGAAGGAAATTCTCATAAAAATAACAAATAAAATACTTAAAAGACGACCAGGCATGATGGCACATGCCGTTAGTCCCAGCACTCAGGAGGCAGAGGCAGGCAGATCTCTGTGAGTTCAAGGCCAGCCTGGTCTACATAGAGAGTTCCAGGTCAGCTGGGGCTACAAGAAGAACCCTTTCTTGGGGCTGGAGAGATGGCCTAGCGGTTAAGAGCACCAACGCTCTTGCAGAGGACCCGGGTTCGATCCCCAGCACCCACATGGCGGCTGAGAACCGTCTATAACTCCAGTTCCAGGAGAACTCCAGTTCCAGGGGAATCCGAGACCCTCTTCTGACTTCCGAGGCACTGCACGACACAGGTGCACAAACCTACATGCAGACAGCACATTCATACACATAAAATAAATAAATAAATAATAAAAAGAGAACCCCTTNAAAAAAAAAAAAAAAAAAAAAAAAAAGACAAAACAAAACAAAATAGGAACCAGACTTGCAAAGCCCGTATACTTTTGCTTATCCCAAGCTTCATTTCAAGGGATGTTGGGATGTTCTATAAGCATTGTTCCACTTGCTGTCCTGGGACATGCCAAAGGTCCTGGCTCCACATGATCAAGCTAAATGAGGAACAAGAGTTTGGGGGTGGAGAATGTGACTTCAGTTTCTTCCTTATCTTCCACATTTTACCCCCCCCCAATAACTTGGTGGCCTCTGCCTGCTTAAAATCTTTCCATACTGTCCATTGCTTACAGAATAAAAAATCCAAAACGTTTTAGGGAGACATTCAGTCCTACAAGATCCGGTCCCTGCTCCATCCTTACTGCCTCCTTTACACACCCTCCAGAACACACAGAGCGCCAGAGCTTCATTTCCCTAAGCTGCTGTACTGAATCTTTCCTGCTTGTTTTGCTCCTTCCTTGCGGCACTACAGCTCCACCTAGGACAGTCTTAGTGCTTTTGAACACCATCGTCAGCTCCTACTTTTGTGCTGTCTTGGTGTTTTGGATCCAGCTCCAACTGTGTTGCCACACTATACTGTCAATGCCTTTTTCTTGTCACACCTACACTGCCAGGTCTGAGATTAAAGATGGTCCTTTTCTTCATTTTAGATCTCTTCTGCTCATCACAAAGTAAGCCTCAAGTGTTTTAGGGAAGACTATATACACAGGATTAGAAACTAGTCCTCCAGCCTGTGGCTCGGGAGGTAACAACTGCCATATCCTCCATTGACATTCCCTCCCAGAGTAGGCAGGGATAAAGTGCTTTGACAAACAGGGACCTTCTGGCACCAGAGATGAACTGGGTTCGGTCAAGGGCTGGGTTTTGGGGTCAGCCAGTCTCCAGGGTCTCCCGCCTGACCCGCCCCGCGGTCCTCCCCAACCCCTCTGCCAGCTCCTCCCGGAGGCCCAGTCTCTCCCAGCCTCACCCCTCCCGAAGAGCCGGCCGAGCCCACTCATCGCGCCCTGGTCTCTCTGGCCTCCGCCCCTCCGCGTGCTCCACACTTCCGCCTTGCTTGGGGGGCGGGGGTATCATCACTCTGAGACCGGCCTTGGCCAATCCATCCTTAGGGTGTAGCTGGGACGTCATCAACAGGCGCTAATAAGAACACTTCACGCTGTCTGGAATCCAGACACACCAGTCGTCCCCCCCCCCC
>VZQC01015340.1:1426895-1452707 GCA_009823505.1 Rhizomys pruinosus | reverse complement strand
ACAGAAATAAATAAAATTAAAAAAAAAAAAAAAAAGCAAAATCCAGGGCAGGTAGGCTGTAAATGCCAGTAGCTGCTTGGCGGAGGAACATGGAGCAGACAGAAAGCCATGCTGTTTGTAAGCAGCCACATGACAAGAAGGGTGTGTGGGAACTGAAGAGGTCAGACAGCCCAATGTCCAGAAAAGCATGCTGGCAGTATCCAGAAGAGAAACGGAAGTTACACCCTGCTCGGCCCAGCTGCACAGCAGTGGCTCTGCAGGGACTGTCAACCTTCAACTGTCACCTCCACCTCCACCCTCCTAGACGCTGGAGTTGCAGGTATGTACCCCCATCCCTGTTTTTATAAAGATTTTATTTATTTTTATTTCATGTGTCTGAGGGTATTGCCTGAATGCATGTAAGTGCACCTGTGTCATGCAAACCCCGGGAGGTCAGAAGAGGGCATTGGATCCTCTAGAACTGGAGTTCTGGACAGTTGTTAGCTGCCATGTGGGTGCTGGGAACCAAAACTCGGTCCTCTGCAAGAGCAGCTGGTGCTCTTAACTGCTGAGCCATCTTTTCAGCACTAAACCTGTTTGTTTGTTTTTTTAAGTAGATTTTAAATTGTTCATAATTAAACATACACATCTTGAGACAGAGTCTTCCTACTGGCCTGGAACTCACTATACAGCGCAAACTGGCCTTGAATTCACAACTCACCTCCCTGGGCTTCCCCAATATACGGATTACAGCTATACTACCACACCTATTTCTTCTTTGGTCTTTTTGAGACAGGGTCTCCCTTTTAGTCCCAGCTGGCTTGGAGCTCACTATGTAGACCAGGCTGGCCTTGAACTCACAGAGATCCGCCTGGCTCTGCCTTCCGAATGCTGGAATTAAAGGCATGAGCCACCATGCCTGGCAAGATATTCTTGATATAATAAGATCTTCCTTTTTTCTTGGGGCCGGAGAGATGGCCTAGCAGTTGAGAGTGCCGACTGCTCTTGCAAAGGACCCGGGTTCGATCCCCAGCACCCACATAGCGGCTGAAAACTGACCAGTCCCAGGGGAATCCGACACCCTCTTCTGACCTCTGTGGCATTGCAAGACACGGGTGCACAGACCTGCATGCAGATAGTACATTCATACACATACAAAAAAAAATCTTTCTTTCCTCAAAGCTGATCACTGTGGCCTAGCAATGCATCCAATGAAATTCAAAAAACACATCTGGGCATGGGGGCATAGGCCTTTAATCCCAGCACTCAGGAGGCACAGACAAGTGGATCTCTGTGAGTTCAAGGCCAGCCTGGTCTATGCAGCAAGTTCCAGATGTGGCTACAGGGAGAACCTGTCTCAAAAAGATTTAAAAAAAAAAGAAAAAGAAAAAAAAAAGAAATTGGGTGGGGGGGCGTGCAGGTGGGCTGGAGAGATGTGCAGTGGTTTACAGAGTTTGCTGCCCTTTCAGAGGACTAGTAGAGTTCAGTTCCCAGAACGTGAGTTGGGTGGTTTACAACCTGAAACTCTAGCTCCAGGGACTACACATGTTCTTCTGGCCTCTTCAGATAGTGGAATACACTTGGCATACATATACAGACAGAAAAACCACAAAAATAAATCTTTTTCTTTTTTAATAAAGTGATTCAGGCTGGATGTGGTTGGTGTACCCCTTTAATCCCAGCACTCGGGAGGTAGATCTCTGTGAGTTCAAGGCCAGCCTGGTCTACATAGTGAGTTCTAGGACAGCTGGGGCTACAGGGAAACTCTGTCTCAAGACTCCCCAAAAAAAGGATTCAGTCTTGCCAACAAACTACCAGTTTACAATCAAGATGCAATGAGACAACAACAGGATAGAGCAGCATACAAAGAAGCAATGGCAAAGTGCTATGCTGAGAGAAAACTATGATCAGCTTCAGTTTGAATGAACTAACACACCAAAAATAGCTCATGACAGATCAGCAAAAGCTGGCAAAGGCCTGGAGCAACTGGGATGTCTAGCTACTCCAGGTGGAAAGGTAAAATAGTATGACTCCCTAGAAAACTATTAGGATATTTTCTTAAAATCATATATAATATCTACCCTATGACCTAGTAATTTCATTGCAGGGCATTTATCTAAAAAATTAAAACATTGGCTCAGAAAAGACTTGTATGGTGCTGTAGAGATAAATTATCAGTTAAGAGCACTGGCTGCTCTTGCAGATGACCCAGGTTCAATACCCAGCACCCACACGGTAGCTAATACCGATCTCAAGTTCCAGGGAATCAACAATTTCTGGCTTTCAGGGGTACCAGGCTCACATGTGATGCACTTACATATACACAGGAAAAATAGAAATATGCATGAAATACAAATAAAAGGGAAATGCTTCAAGAATTATGATTCAAGCTGAGCGTGGCTGTGCAGGCAGATCTGTGAGTTCAAGGCCAGCCTGGTCTGGATAGCAAGTAGTTCCAGGTCAGTAGGGGCTATAGGGAAAACCCTCTCTCAAAAAGACCCAAAAATAAATAAAAATAAAATAAAACTCAACACCAACAAAAAAAGAATTATGTTCCAAATACCCAGCAGACAGGATCAACACCTGAGCTACATATTGGGAAATACACATTTAAGTTTAGGACTACAGAGGTGAGGTTACTGCAGATTTCGATCAGGAAGCATTTGGGCAGGGGATGTAACTCTGTAATAGAGCACTTGCCTAGTATGCATGAGGCCCTGGTTTCAGATCTCCAGTCCTACAAAATAAAAATAGACCAGAAGAGTTGAGGTTATAGCTCAGTTAGTAGGGTGCTTGCCTACTGTATAAGTTACTTTTCTGTTGCAGTGAAAAAACACTATGACCAAAGCAACTTAGAAAGGCAAAAGTTTATTTAGGCTTACTATTCCAGAGGGACGAGTCTATCATGGCTAGACGGCATGGCGGCAGACGCTGCCAGAGCAGAAAAGCTATCTTTAAGCATGCCCACATCCTTAGGTTTCCTGACCCTCCCCAAACAGCACCATCAGCTGACCAACTACTCAAATCACCTACATACGAAGTTCAAGGCTAGTCTGCACTACATGAAGACACAGCTCAAACCAAAAACCAGGAAGAATCTAATTGTAAAGAAGAAAGGATACAGAAAGATGCAAGAAACCAGCTATATAAAGCAGCAGTTGAAAAGTGAGTAATTAAGCTGGAGCTACAGGGAAACCCTGTCTCGAAAACAAACAAACAAACAAACACACACACACACACACAAACACACACACACACACACACACATGAGAGAGAGAGAGAGAGAGAGAGAGAGAGAGAGAGAGAGAGAGAGGAGAATGACGAGTGTCAAGTAAACACAAGCAAATCTCTATGAGCTCGAGGACAACCTGATCTACCTAGTGAGTTCCAGGCCAACTGGGGCTACAAAAGAAAGAAAGAAAGAAAAAAAAAAAAGAAAGAAAACCACAGATTGTGGTGCTGCACTGTGACACACACCTCCAGTCCCAGCACTAGAGGCAGAGGCAGAGGCAGGTAGATCTTCAGGAGTTCCAAGCCAGCCAGGGCTACAGTGAGACCCTTCATATAAAAGAAAGAGACTCTCAGCAGAGCCGGGCGTGGTGGCGCACACCTTTAATCCTAGCACTTGGGAGGCAGAGGCAGGCGGATCTTTGTGAGTTCAAGGCCAGCCTGGTCTACAGAGTGAGTTCCAGGTCAGCTGGGGCTACAGGGTGACCCTGACCTGAAAAGATCAAAAAAAGAAAAGAAAGTGCTGGAGAAGATGGTTCAGGTGCTAAGAGCACTTGGTATTCTTCTAGAGGACCCGGTTTTGATTTCCAGCACCCACATGGCAGTCTTGCTGCCCTCTACGGACCTTTGTGGGCACTACACATATATCAGTATACATACAGGCAATCAGAACATTTGTACAAATAAAAATAAATCTTTAAAAATGATTCAAAGAAAGAGAAAAAAGCTGGGTATGGTACTGCATGCCTGTAATTCTGGCACTCAGGAGGATGGAGCAAAAGGATTGCGAATTAGGGATCTGCCTGGGGTGTCTAGCAATGGCCTCTCTCAACCACCTGAAGCAGGAGGATATCCACAAATTTGAGACTAACCAAGGCTACAGAGTGAGGCTGTTTCAAAAAAACCAGAAAACACACACACAAAGCCATTGTAGATTCAAAGAACGGTGATCATCATTTTAGCAGGAACCCTGGGCAATCCCATCTGGAACACAGCTTTAAACTGTAGATCTCAACCCATAAGCAGTTACAAAAACATCTTAAAGCTGGGCATGGTAGCACAGGACTTTTGAGAGGCAGAGGTAGAGGCAGGCAGATCTGAGTTCAAGGCCAGCCTGGTCTACATAGCAAGGTCCAGGATAGCTGGGACTACATGGAGGCCCTGTCTCAGACAGACAGACAGACATCTTAAAATGGACTGAAAACATCAGAGCACATCAAATAGTAAAATGTATGGGTCTTGTAGTAAACAGTGTGGGTTAAAAACACTTAAGTACAAGCCGGGCGTGGTGGTGCACGCCTTTAATCCTAGCACTTGGGAGGCAGAGGCAGGCGGATCTTTGTGAGTTCAAGGCCAGCCTGGTCTACAGAGTGAGTTCCAGGACATCTGAGGCTACAGGGAGACCCTGTCTCAAAAAGAAAAAGAAAACCAACCAACCAAACAAAAAAACCAAAACACTAAGTACAGTAGTAACCTTTTCTTTGTAGTAGAGGGATTCAAAAAAGGCAAAGAATTCATCTGTTGGTTCTTTTAAAAAAATTACAGTGAGCCACACTAAACTACATATAAACTAGTAACACATGTGTAACAAAATGAAAACAAGTTTCACAAAATATCTTCCTCCACCAGTATATCAAGACCTTTGGGTTCATCTCATAGAGCCTGAGCATATGTATAAACACTGACAGCTTCTTAAAAATTTGCCAGGTGTGGTGGCGCACGCCTTTAATCCTAGCATTTGGGAGGCAGAGGCAGGCGGATATCTGTGAGTTCAAGGCCAGCCTGGTCTACAGAGTGGGCTCCAGGCCAGCTGGAGCTGCAGGGAGATCCCGTCTCAAAAAAGACAAAAAAAATTTTTTTTTCTTTACTTTTACTCTATGTGTATGAGTATTTTGCTTGCATGTAAGTACACCATGTGCCCACAATGCTAAGGGTGTCAGAGCCCTTGGAACTAGATTTACTGCTGCCGGTTGTTAGCCACCAAGTGGATGCTGGGAACTGAATTCCTCTGCAAGAGCAACCATCTGCCAAGTCATTTCTCCAACCCCCGATTTACTCTCTCTCTTGTTCCTTCCCTCCCTCCCTTCTCCCCCCCCCCCCCTTTTTTGTTAAAGACAGGGTTTCCCTATAGCCCTAGCTAGCCTGGAACTGGCTATGTAGACCAGGTGGGCCTTGAACTCAAACAGAGGATTCCGCCCTGCCTCTGCTTCCGGTGTGGCTGGAATTAAAGCTTGGTACCACCACACCTACCTGCTGGTTTGAGGGATGTTTTTTTTTTTGGGGGGGGGATTTTTTGAGACAGGGTTCTCCTGTACCGCCAATCTGGCGGAACTTGCCATGTAGACCAGGCGGGCCCTTGAACTCACAGAGAAGTCCCCTGCCCTCGTGCCCTCCACGAGTGCTGGATTAAAGGCACTCTCCCCCATGCCCTGTGTTTTTTTGAGATAAGTTCCCACTAAGTAGTCCTGGTTGACTCAGCACTCACTGGCCTAGAACTCAAATAGATTTACCTGCTCTGCCTCCCAAGTGTTGGGATTAAAGACCTGTGCCACCACACCTGGATATTTTCTAATTTTAAAACTTACTGGGGCTGGAGAGATGGCTCGGAAGTTTAAGAGCAGTGGCGGCTCTTACAGAGAAATCCGGGTTCAGTTTCCTACATGCCACTAGCAGCTAACCGAACTATCCTGTAGCTCCAGTTCCAGGGGAAATCAGGCCCCTCTTTCTGACCTCCGTTGGAAATTAGCAATATCAATATCCTCGACATGCAATTACACACAGCAGGCAGTACACTCAAACACATTAAAAAAAAAAAAAAAAAAAAAAAACGCTGGGGCTGGAGAGATGGCCTAATCGTTAAGAGCGCTGACCACCTTGCAGAGGACCCGGTTGCGATCCCCAGCACCCCCACAGGGCGGCCTAGAACCGGCTGAAACTCCAAGTCCAGGAAGAAACTCCATTCCAGGGGGAATCCGAGACCCCTTTCTGAACTCCTACGCATTGCACAAACCTGCATGCAGACAGTACATTCATACAACATACAGAATAAATAAATTAAAAAACAAAACAAACAAAAAAACAAACCGTAGAGCCAAGGTGTGGGTGGGTGTATGCCTTTAATCCTAGCACTGAGAGGACGAGGCAGGCAGATATTTGTGAGGTTCAAGCCAGCCTGGTCTACAGAGGTGAGTTCCAGGACAAGCTGGGCTACAGGAGACCCTGTCTCGAAAAAAACAAAACAAGGTACAAAAAGAAAACCTTACTCATCAATTTTTACTTTTTGTGGCGCTGAGAATCAAACGTAAGGCTTCGCATATGCTCCATCTCCTTTTCTTCCTTACCTCCTTTTCCAGTTTTTGTTTGAGACTGGGTCTCTACAATGTAGGCCAGACTGGATTTGATCTTCCAGCCTCAACCTCCTGAGTAATGAAATTGCAGGAATGGGCTGTCACTCAGGTTTCTGGGTTTTTTTTTTTTTTTGGGTCTTTTCGAGGCAGGGTCTCTCTTTAGTCCCAGCTGGCCTGGAACTGGCTATGTAGACCAGGCGGGCCTTGAACTCACAGAGATCCACTTGCCTCTGCCTCCAGATTAAGATTAAAGGTGTGCACCACCATGCTGGGCTCTGATTTCTGCTTTTTACAGTGTTTGCAGGAGGAGGAAAGGGACCAGTAGGAGAGGGGACAAGGAAGGCAATGGAAGGGGTAACAAATGAAAGCTATTCTTGTATCGTATATGCTAACTAAAAACAAAGAAATAAAATGGTGCTTGAGACTTACAGACCTGTTAACTCATAGATTACTATTTAATGTTTGAAAAACAATGATCGTCAACCTGCTTTAATCTTTAAGAGGTTGTCTGGGCCGGGTGTGGTGGCGCACGCCTTTAATCCAAGCACTTGGGAGGCAGAAGCAGGTGGATCTTTTGTGAGTTCAAGGCCAGCCTGGTCTACAGAGTGAGTTCCAGGACACTGGGGCTACAGGGAGACCCTATCTACGAAAAGACCAAAAAAAAAAAAAAAAAAAAAAAAAAAGAGTTTTGTCTGGAAGGGCTGTGAAGAATAGCCATTATATATATAGTAAATAAATGATGGACTTACATCATTATAAAAAGGCCAAACTAATGTCGGACTGCATCAGTTGTCTGTTTTGTGCCTCTGTCTAAATGTACAAAGGTAAAAATAGCAAATATGACTAATAAGGGTTTAAAACTGATGAAGAAACTAAGGGATTTGAAAGGAAAGAAATGAAAGAGATTCAGTGCCGAGAACGAGAGCACCAATTGCCAGCCTGTCTCGGCCAAGGGAGGGAGGCTGGTTCTTAATGACCAGCTCAAAAAGGGGTGTCAAACGAATACATCCTAGGCTGAAAACCTAACCTTGGCAACCACCAGAGAAGCTTCATGGTCTATAGCTCAGAAAGGTGCCCAGCTTCCCTACCGTAATGTTCTAGTGCTGTGCTAGGAGGCAGCCTGTGTTAGGGGCTGGGAGAAGCACGTAACCCAGGCATGAAGAACTGGAGGGCAGAACCAGAGTGGAGAGCCCAGATGCTGCCAGGCCTTCTCTGTGACAGCGGTGGCTCAGATACAGTGAGACCAAGACAAATGCCCGCTTCTCAGCACAAACCTGGCTAGGAAGCCGGGAAGGTAAAGACCCGAGGTCTTCGGGAGCGCCCCGCCACCTACACGCAAAGCCCCCCGCGCTGCCCTGCTTCCCATCACGCCCCGCGCGGCGACCGAAGGGTGTTAGCCCTCCAGGTTCAGGAAAGGCATGGTTTCCCTGCCCCACTTCTCTCGTAAGGCGCAGCGGCCGGCCCAGCACTACCGAGTCATGGCAAGCCTGGAAATGCTCCCACCTTCACTTTAATTAGCATTTTCTTCCCGGATTGGGGCTGCAAGGGGATGAATTGCTGCTTCTCCCGCTGCGGTCACCGCTCCGAATCCCAGCAATCCGCCGGTGGAGGACACTTCTGCTTCCGGGTCACTCTCCGGCCCAACGCTCTGCGGATCCACTCTCTCCCCGGCACCGGGCTCCCGAAGGACTAGGGAATGCCCCCGTGCCTACTTCAGAGGCGTGGTAGGTCAAAAGAAGGCTTAGTTACTGCCCAGACGGTGCTGCGGAGCGTCCTCGGCTAGGCTAGCGGAAAGCAGGAGCGGAGCAAACTACGTTTCCCATCATGCCAGGAGGCAGCCCCGTGCTTTGCACCCTAGGAGTTGTAGTCCCTCCCCCCACCGACCCAACGGCAACCTCTGTGTCAGAACTCCGTTACCCAGAAGGCCTCGCACAGCGGGGTCGAAGGTGGGATTCTAGGTTAGTCGTTCTCGCTGGCAATTAGCGGAACTTGTTAAACCTCCCCCACCCCCCCCCCCACCCCCCGGCCCAGCGGGACTGCACGAGGTTAGTTGCCAAGCCAAAGAATCTTTGGTCAACTGCCACCTTAGTTAAGGCAACAGGAAGTGAGTACCCCTATGCCGGAAGCTGATAGAAACCTCCTCACATCTCCTTCCCCACTAAGTCAGCTTCTTATTCCACGCTGCTCTTTGCAGAGGCTGGAGAAGGAAGATTAGCCGGGTAAGGAGTGCGCATTCAGAGATCACGGTCCCTTCCTAGTTCTCCCTGGCATGGAAGCATTAGCGTATCCATCGTACCCCCCCGTACTCCCCCACCACACACACAGCTCAGGATGGTCTCGGCGAGACTTCAGGGACAACACCGTGACCTAACTTTACACAATTTAAGCAAAGGGAGGGATGGCCCCTGTCGAGCGCCATCAGATCATTAAGGCCCACAGATCTCTATTTCTTAATTCCTAACCTTGCAGCCCTCAAAATTTTGGCTAACTCAGCCCCACACCATGCCTCATATTGACAACGATGTGAAGCTGGACTTCAAGGATGTCCTGTTGAGGCCCAAACGCAGCACCCTTAAGTCTCGAAGTGAGGTGAGCCAGCTGTCTTCCTTGCTCTTTTTTGACCCCAAACTCCTGGTGGCTTGGTTCCAATGTGATACATACTTTCTAGATGAATGAAATGCTTAATGTCCTGTTAACATCTACAGGTGGATCTCACAAGATCCTTTTCATTTCGGAACTCAAAGCAGACGTACAATGGCGTCCCCATCATTGCTGCCAATATGGATACCGTGGGTACCTTTGAGATGGCGAAGGTTCTCTGTAAGGTGAGACTAACTTCATGCACCTTACCCAGTGGTGTCCTTTTGGCCCAACTGGCTGCAGAGGCATTACATCCCAACTCCCATTTTCAGCTCTCTGGCAATTAGCATTTAGAATGCTGTGTTTACTATTTCCTCCATTACTAAAGTCCTGTTTGTTATCTGAACAGTTTGAAGAGCCATCTGAATTAGTGAAACTCAAAATTAAATTTTGTCCCATTTTCCAATATGTAAAACAAAAATGTCTTTTCTCCCCTACTAAATTCAGATACCTTAACAAATTTTTCCAGCACCCAGGCCAACCCTCCTAATCATATTTACATATTAAAACAGTAAGCATTCACTGCTTTGTCCAGAAATAATAGTTTTGGCTATTCAGAATTTCTAACTGGAATATCCTAGAGAGAAGCAGCTTATGGATTTTCTCTTATGCCTACTATTGGTTTAATCTTCCTCTTCTTTAAGTCCTAGGTTCCTGGAAGTTTCTGGGATGTACCCTAAATGGAAGGTTTTTCTTAAATGCAGGTTGTTCACTTTGAAAATGGAAGACACTGTTCCTGTCAATAATATTACCTGCCTCTATGCTTATAGCCGAGAAGGTAGATGGTTGCTTGGGCACTTTGAGAACATGTGCTTTGCTGGTTAATCCATGTAGCCCATCTGATGGATTCGTTGCTGTCTATAGCTCCATTAGCCTTCAGGACTTCCCCTTCCTGTCTCTGGCTTTGTTTTTTTTGTAGAATGTTTGTTGTACTTTTGTTGAGTTGATAATTATGCAGTTTTACAACTTGATTCCTGTTGCCATTTACTGCCTGTTCAGGAATCCTGCTGTTGCTCATTGCCTGCCCTGACAGTTTGCTTTGGAGAATGGCAAATCCGCTGATGCACATGCTGTTAAGGCATAAACCTTGTTGAGACTGAATGTCAGTTCTGTACATAAGTGCTACAGAGATCAGATTTCAGAGACAGCCAAGTCTCAGTAATGATAAGAAGGGTGGCTACAAGGAAGCTACTTTTCTTAGTTCGATAGTTTTTGGGTGTGTTCATTTATCCCATATTATGACAACTTCTGTTGGACTCAAACTGCCACACTCACAAAATTAACCAACGAAGGGCCACAGATTAATACGAAATTTAATTTGTTGGTGCACCAGAACCCAATTAAGAAAACTGATACATCAAGGGAACCAATTGTTGATGTGTCAGGGATGCAACCCATTCCACGCAGGGATGAGTGCTACCCTGTCTGTTACAGAGAACTTTTAAAGCCAAAGCCACAAACTAGAGGAACTTGGTGATATCATACATACACAATTGCAAGGCTATAGAAACACAATGCAAGCAGTGGTGACCTTTAAGCTGATTGGTTGTGTTTAGCAGCTTGAAGTCCCTTGGAGAGGAATGGGCTTCTTAGGGGGTAGGAAGCACTCCTTCAGGGCTGGGAAAGTTCATCCTGACCTCAGGTAGCTGTGGGAACTAGGAACTCAGGGTCAGACTGTATTCTTGTGGTTAAGGTAGTCATGGGAACCAGACTTGCTTCAACTAGATTAACTCTTTCTGACCTGGTCCTAACACTTCTAATACCTGTTGATTGACCTCCTAGAACAACTTCTGCTTATCAAACTGTTGACAGTTGAGTATTACTGAGAAAGCAGAATACCAGCTTTTGAACAAAGAACTTCCTATTGCTGGCTAGTACATGACTTCCTTGGGTTTCTGCTCAGTTGCAAGATTTGTGCTGTCTCAACTGTTTACCTGTTTGCTCTTTCAAAGCACAAACAGCAGCACTTACAATGGCTTTTGAATGCCTTTCTCAGAGTATTGGGATATTGTTTGCAGTTTGGAGAGCCAGAGGTTATGAGGCTGATGAGTTTATGTAACATGAAATTATTTTTCTTTTTGGTCTTTTTTTAAAATTATTTTTTATTATTTTTACATGTATGAGTGTACTGTCTGCATGTAGGTTGGTGCACCCATGTCCGTGCAATGCCATGGAGGTCAAAAGAGGGCGTGGGATTCCCCTGGAACTGGAGTTACTTAGCTGCCACGTGGGTGCTGGGAATCTAACCCAGGTCCTCTGCAAGAGTAGCTGGTGCTCTTAACCGCTGAGCCATCTCTCCAGCACCTTTTTGGTCTTTTTGAGACAGTTTCCCTGTAGCCCCACCTGGCCTGAAACTCACTATGTAGACCAGGCTGGCCTTAACTCACAGGGATCTGCCTGTCTCTGGTTCCCAAGTGCTGGGATTAAAGGTGTGTGCCACCACAACTGGCATAACATGAAAATTTATCCTTACACCTAGAGAAAAAGATGGGATAGCATTTTGCTGGGTCTACCTGAACTTTGTGTGCATCTAGACTCACTGAATTACTGCCAGCAAGTGAATCAGAAGAGATTAAAAAAAAATATTAGCTCAGTACTAGATCCCCTTAGAGCTAAGCGTAGGCACACACCAGCTCTATCCTCTTCATGGCTCTTCCACGTCTACTTGTTCTTCTGTACCAGGAGCATGTCCTTGCCACTTTTTAAGTCAAAAGTAACGTATGTGACTAACATTGCTGGGGTTTAAAAAAAAAAAAAAGTAACGTATGGGCTAGCAGGTTAAAGCCAACCCAGATCACAGTACTTTGGTGGGAATAGGGATTTATAGGGGGAACAGTGGTTAAATCGGCTCAAGCATGAACTTCCTTCTCAGGATATTAATATAAAGATTTCTGCCGGGCGTGGTGGTGCACGCCTTTAGTCCTAGCGCTTGGGAGGCAGAGGCAGGCGGATCTTTGTGAGTTCAAGGCCAGCCTGGTCTACAGAGCGAGTTCCAGGACAGCTGGGGCTACAGGGAGACGCTGTCTCGAAAAGACAAAAAATAAAAAAGATTTCTGGGGCTGGAGAGATGGCTCAGCACCGACTGTTCTTGCAGAGGACCTGGGTTCGATTCCCAGCACCCACATGGTGGCTGAGAACCATCTTTAACTCCAGTTCCAGGAGAATCCAATGCCCTCTTCTGACCTCCGCGGCATTGCATGACACAGGTGCACCAACCTACGTGCAAACTCATACACATTCAAAAAAAAAGATTTCTATCCATAAAGTCTAATAAAGTTTTCTCAGGGTTTTTTTTTTTTTTTTTTTTAAGTCTTTTTTGAGACAGGGTCTCCCTGTAGCCCCAGCTGGCCTGGAATTCAGCATGTGGACCAGGCTGACCTTGAACACAGATATCTGCCTGACTCTGCCTACCAAGTGCTGGGATTAAAGGCTTGTGCCACCACACCCGGCAAGCTTTTCTCACTTTATTTTTCCTTTCTCTCCCCAGTTCTCCCTTTTCACTGCTGTCCACAAGCACTACAGCCTTGACCAGTGGCAAGAGTTTGCCAGCCAGAATCCTGATTGTCTAGAGGTAACACTGGGTCTACCCTACTCCCTTATCTATTTCCCATGAATCCTTTAACTCCTGTTAGCTGCTTACCAGATCCTCTGATACAATGCCATAGGATAGTCCAATGCCATTTCTCCTACAGTACCTGGCTGCCAGCTCAGGCACAGGCTCTTCTGACTTTGAACAGTTGGAACAGATCCTGGAAGCTATTCCCCAAGTGAAATATATATGCCTGGATGTGGCAAATGGCTACTCTGAACATTTTGTTGAATTTGTGAAGAATGTAAGGAAGCGCTTCCCCCAACACACCATCATGGTATGTTCCTATTATCCTGCAGTTGTTACATCTGTCTTCTTCTGTCCTGACACTTACTTGGTTCTATCAGTTCACCTGTCCTCTTTTCCATTATGCTTTTTCTAGTATATGTGTTATGTTCATAGTTTAAAGCTTTAGTGTAACACCTCTGACCCTTGACTCAGTCAACATTATTAATGCAGTGTTTCTGACTTCACTTACAAAACCCACAATTAAACACTGATTCATTGCACACACCTGTGGTACAAATGTATCTGCCTACCCTGAAATAGACATTTGCTATAACATAAAGGGTATCACATGAAAGCTGGGCATGGTGGCACATACCTGTAATTCCAGGGCTTGGTACAGGCATAAAGACAGGAGTTCAAGGCCAGCCCTATGTTAGGCTGTCTCAAAAAATACCCCAACACCCCCTCCCCAAACCCCACAAAGTATGACATGAAGCATTGTTTTATTTTTTTGGTATTTTCTGAGACAGGGTCTCCCTGTAGCCCCAGCTGTCCTGGAACTCGCTTTGTAGACCAGGATGGTCTTGAACTCACAAAGATCCACCTGTCTCTGCCTCCCAAGTGCTAGGATTAAAGGCGTGCGCCACCGCACCCGGCTTTTTTTACATTTTTTTTTTTAAGCATTGTTTTATTTATTTTTTAAAGAGCCTAGAGGCTACTGACAAGGCCTCATTTTCTTCACAGCCATTGATGGGGTTGAAGGGGGTGTGTTTATTATCCAAATACATTTGTGGATGGCTCTTGTAGCTTATATTTCCATGTCTTTCCTTCTTTTCTGAAGGCAGAGAGCTTTAATACTGGGGCTGTCACTTGGTGAAAGGTTACTAAGTATACCCTGTCAGATCTCAACATGGTGTAACAGCTTCTCTTAGTGGTCTTCCTGTTGATCTACCTGTTCCCTCTATTCAGTAAAGTCTATTCTGGATCTCAGATTTACCCAAGTTCAACAATGACACTGGCCATTCCCCTCCACTAAGCTAAGGTGGGGGTGGGGGGAGTGGCATGGTCCTTTGATGTAGGGTCCAGTAGAGGAGTCCTGGGCACCCTTGAATAGGAAGGTCATACTCTAAGCATGCCATGTGTGAGGGCACAAAGGCTCCTCTCCATCTCTTACCCTAAGGATACTTTGATGTCTCAGGCAGGGAATGTGGTAACAGGAGAGATGGTGGAAGAACTAATCCTCTCAGGGGCTGACATCATCAAGGTGGGAATTGGTCCAGGTAAGCTGGTTTTTTGGGGGCTCTGTCTTTGGTGGAACACCCATGGAACACATCACTCTCATCTCTGTCATGTTCCTCCCAGGCTCTGTTTGTACAACCCGGAAGAAAACTGGAGTAGGGTATCCACAGCTCAGTGCAGTGATGGAGTGTGCAGACGCTGCTCATGGCCTGAAAGGCCATATCATTTCAGTAAGACCCAGGGGCTGGGTAGAGTTTGAAGCTGCCCAACAGCTGTATTTTCTGCAGTGTGGGAGCTCTGGTAACATTTTGTCCTGGGCTTTGAGTGTTACCCACTTTGTGGTGGGCTGCTGAGATGTTGAGAAGTCTTGAGAAATTCATGCAACAGTGCTCCTTACTTTGTAGGATGGAGGCTGCAGCTGTCCTGGGGATGTGGCGAAGGCTTTTGGTAAGGAGACTGGGGAAGCACAGAAGGAGAATCCTGTAGAAGAGGATTAGTCACCTCTTGGGGATCTAGGATCAGGCTAGAAACTCAGGAAGCCACTTAGATTATTTCATAATACCAACTATTGACCCTGAAGCCTACAGTATCACCTGAGGCAAGCCAGCAGGGGAAATCCAGAGTTTAATTTCCACACTCTCCAAGGGTGAGCCAGAGCCATTTATATTGTTTCCTAGACTGCTGGTCAGTGTACATTCTTGAGTACCACCCCAGATCTACAAAATCACCCCGAGGAATGGAACTACAAATCTCCCATTTGTTTCCTAAACTATCCATAAATCCACCACAACCTTAATCCCAGGCACAGAGACCCTGTTTCAAAGAGACAGGAACCCCCCCCCCCCAAAAAAAAAGACTGTGTTCTTGGGACTCATGAATTCATACTCAGCTGGGAGCAGCAAAATAAAATCACCAGAAGATGGGAAAAGCAGTAAAAGGAAAAAGCAGAAGCCCAGGTAGGGAACCTCCAAAGGTCTCAAAAATCTTGAGGTTAGGCCCACTGGGCAACAAAAATTGAGACTATGACATGAGCTGTTTTTGAGGGTGGTTGATGGCCGGGCACCTTGACCAGATGCATCTTTTCCACCTCTTTTGATTCTGACAGGAGCAGGGGCAGACTTTGTGATGTTGGGTGGCATGCTGGCTGGGCATAGTGAGTCAGGTGGTGAGCTCATTGAGAGGGATGGCAAGAAGTACAAGCTTTTCTATGGAATGAGTTCTGAAATGGCCATGAAGAAATACTCAGGAGGTGTGGCTGAATACAGGTATGTGTGGATGTCTAATACCTAAGTGGAGAATGCGGCTATGAAGGTGGTGTGATAACTGTTGGAAATGTACAGTACCATTCTTAGGAGAAAAATGGTGAATGGGTTTATAAACATTAAAGACAGGAAGAATCATTGTGCTTAAGGAGTCCAGAAGTCCAGAACAAAGAGGTAATAGAGTTTTTCCTATTCCAAGGGCCTCAGAAGGAAAGACGGTAGAAGTTCCCTTTAAAGGGGATGTGGAACATACTATTCGTGACATCTTAGGAGGGATCCGATCTACGTGTACCTATGTGGGAGCAGCTAAGCTGAAGGAGTTAAGTCGGAGAACTACCTTCATCCGAGTCACCCAGCAAGTGAATCCAATTTTCAGCGATTCCCACTAGACCTGAGCAGCTGTTTTCCCAAGGCAGCAGCACCCAACCACAGAGCCTCCCAAGGTTTCTCACCCGTCCTAGCTACTATGCCTGTGTATTACTTCCTTCACTTCCTAGCGTCTCCCTCCTGAGGACTCCTGCAGTAACTCTGTGATTCTCTATCTGTACACACAAAATGACAAGGACACTCTACTGGAGGAAGAAGACAGTCTGAGAAAATGAAGATCAACAAACAGGAATCTGGGGACAGCATCCTGAAGTTAATTAAAAGATGCTGATTGATACATAAATGATAGGCTTTGGTCTGGAGGAGGAAGACTTTTTGGAATCATGTTAATCAGCTTCATTAAACATCAAATATCTAAAAAGCTTAGAAGTACTTAAATATCTGAAATACCTCAATAAAGATAGAACCATTGATGGTAAAGGGATGCTGGGGTTTCTGTTCAGAATAGCGTCTGGATGCTGCTCCTGGGCAGAAGTGAAGTTAGCACTGACTGAGTGGAATCCAGGACAATAAGTACCTAGTGCCACCAGCCCTACATAACCTGGTAGCATGAAAAACTGTATTTTGGCATTATGGAATATTGTCAGAACAGCCTAAGGACGATTTCCCTTCCAGGTTCTCAACCCTGAAAATCCTTTTAGGAGTAAAAATGAAAACGGTATTTACCCAGCTCTAGAGAGGCCAGTTATGTTTCTGAGGAATGACCTATACAGGCCTATGGAAGCCTTAATTCCCCTTCCTCCCATCAAGACAGTGTCATAACAAATCCAAGCTTTAATTTTTAACCATTACAAAGCTTTTAGCAATGTAGCCAGGCAACTCAAGTCTGGGCTTCCACTTAACTGTTTGCAGAGCTGTGAGGCAGATGGGCAGAGGGCATTCCAGTGTTGTCACAGGGGCCTAAAGCTCTTTATGCAGTCATAGGAAGGATTGGGCAGGACACTGGGAATGTAGTCACAGAACGTGGGGATCAAGGTGTCAAACTTGGTCTTCTGATAGTTTTCCAGAGACTCTTTCTAGAGAAGGAGCATAGTTCCTATCATTGGAAAAAACCCCTAACTAGGACTTTGTCCTTTTCCACCCATGGTTTTTCTCAGCTTTCTGCTTCCTACTCACCTTTCCTTCCCTCTGGCTATCTTCTTCCTCATCAGAGTCCAAAACCAAGTCTCCTATGGTAATGACGGAGCTGCACTGAAATGGAGGCTGCACTGCAGGAAGAAAACCACAATTAAAACCACTCTTTCAGGCTGGGCGTGGTGGTGCAATCTTTTATCCCAGCACTAGGGAGGCAGAGGCAGGTGGATCTCTGTGAGTTCAAGGCCAACTCTACAGAGTAAGTCCCAGGCCAACTGGGACTAAAGAGAGACCCTGTGTCAAACATACTAAAAAACAAAAAAAAAAAAAAAAAAAAAAAAAAATGCCTGGCCTGCCCTATAATAAATAAATAAAAAAAATTCTAGGTGAACACAAGCCATAAAAAGCCCCCAAGAATGGCCTAGCGGTTAAGAGCGCCGACCACTCTTACAGAGGACCTGGGTTCGATCCCCAGCACCCACATGGCGGCCGAAAACCGTCTGAAACTCCAATTCCAGGAGAACTCCAGTTCCAGGGGAATCTGAGACCCTCTTCTGACCTCTGTGGCATTGCACGACACGGGTGCACAAACCTGCATGCAGACAGTACATTCATACACATGCAGAAATAAATAAAATTAAAAAAAAAAAAAAGCCCCCAAGAAAAGAGCTTGTCTGATTCATTCCTGACTTAGCCCATTTACCTGGTTTCTTGGCTCTAGTGGGCGATAATGTTAGTCTTAGAGCATCCATGTAGCAATCTGTGCAGTTCCTGAGGTGTAAGCAAAGAACAGGCAGGATGAAGGGAAAGCAGGCAAAGCATGTGGTCCTAAGCAGGAGAAACAAGTCTTGGACTTACTCCTTCTGCTCTGAAGCAGGTAGGTCGGCTGAGCTCCTCTCTAACACTCTTTTCCTCAGGACTGGACATGGACTCTCACACTTGCCAGTGGAGGCTGCATTTGTGACCACAGAACCTGCTGTGTGTATTCTGTGCTCTTCCCTGCTTTCAGGCGTAGGCATGACCTCGGTTGATGAGCTCCAATTCCTAAAGGGAAACAGCATGACCATAGGCCGTTCTTTATGGCCTTCCTTTGCGGATGGCCATCTCGACTGGATTCGTCGCCGTCCCAGAGGGGCCAGATTGAAGTGTTGACCAGCTAAAGGTTCTGAATGCTTCCTTGAAGCTGGTCCATAAAGGCCAGGTCTAGCTTTCAGTAGTGGACTGTGGATTGCTGGTTTTTGATGAGTCTGTTCCCTGGGTTCTGTCAGGTTCGTGGGGTCAGAAACAGAGCTCTCTGAAAGAAAGGGAGGCTCCTCTTAAGGAAAACCAGGAAAGGGTTAACTCAGGTTTCTGTCTCAGCCTATGTAATTTCCAAGAGGCTCACTCAAAACGTTTGGTTAAGCTAACACTAGCTACCAAATTCCTAGTTATCTCAGATGGTTCTCTTACCTAGAAGTGGCCACCCCATGTCCACACCATATTGGCGCAAAGCAAGAGAATTGGCAACAGAAACTCCAGGCTGCATCCAACTTAGAACATCCTGAAGCTGTGGGTAAAATGACAGTTATGAAGACCATAGTCCTGATTAAAACCACCCACACTTGGCTCTTAGGTGTTTGTCCCAACAACCTGTTGTGGTTGTATTGTAGGCAGTGCTTTTTCTAGCTGACATAAGTATTCAAAAAACAGCTTTTCCATGGCAGCCAGGAAGGGTTCCCCATACTCGTGTTCAAGATCCTGTATGTGGGAGAGAAGTAGGTCAGGTGAGAAAACAGGAATCGGGTAACAGCCCCGAAACCAACCAGTCTCACCTGGAGACTCGAGGCCAAATCCACAGAGGCCTCTGAGAGCTGCCTCACAAGCAGGCAAAATGTTTCCCGTGCCTCCATAATCTTCCTCACGTCCTGTTTGGTCTGTTGAGAATATGGAAGATGGAGAAGTTGGGGTGGAGGGCACTAGGCTGCAGGGGCAACTTCCCTGCCTAATGGATTTGACTGGTCTCCGGGATCACTCACAACTGCAAGGTCTGGCGTTGCCGCTCCGGACTCTGGGAAGTGACGATCCAGGGCGTTCAGGACCTGCACCCAGGGTCGGCCCTTCAGGATCATCTCCACCACCACCTGCACGGTACTGGGCTCAGAAATCCTACCCTTTTCCAAGCGGTCCTAGTCCTAACCCGTTGGCCCTCCTCGGGTACCCCGCACCCCGCCTTTCGGTTCTGCTTTTTCCAGTACCTTGGCCTTTAGGCCCATGCACAGGCGCTCATAGTGTCGGTAGCGAACCAGGCCGGGGGCGGCAGCGCGCATGGACCGCAGGAACTCCAGCACCCGCGGGTACTGCTCCACACTCCGCGTGCGCACGGCTTGCCAGCAGGCCGCAGCAGCAAAGCGCACAGAGGCGGGACCGGCCCCCTGAGGTGGGGTCATGGCTTGGCGGGGCAGCCCGGAGGCGGTTCCTTCTGCGCGCCTTCTGCTCCCGCAGCCTCCCGAGCCCTCCCGGCGGCAGTTGGTGCTGCGGCCCTGCGGTCCGTGCCGGGTGAGCCACCGTCAGCTCGCCTCCTTTAAGCCGCCGGGTTCCGGGCCGTTCTCCTACCCGGGACCCGCACCTGCGGTGACAGCAGGGCTCCTGCTTTAAAACGCCACTTTGTGGCGCGCCAGAGTACTTCACTTCCGGTCATGCGCCCTGCTTCCCTTGTCCTTCAGGCAGCAGTGAGAGATCGCTCGGCGGTTAAGAACCTTGTGGCCCTGGAGAGATGGCCTAGCGGTTAGGAGCGCCGACTGCTCTTACAGAGGACCCGGGTTCGATCCCCAGCACCCACATGGCGGCCGAGAACCGTCTGAGACTCCAATTCCAGGAGAACTCCAGTTCCAGGGGAATCCGAAACCCTCTTCTGACCTCCGCGGCATTGCACGACACGGGTGCACAAACTTGCATGCAGACAGTACATCATACACATACAGAAATTTAAACAACAACAACAACAAAAAAGAACCTTGTGGCCGAGGACCCGTGTTCTGTTCCCAGCATCTAATTGACGGCTAACGACCGTTAGCGACTCCAGTTCCAGGGGATCCGATGCCCTCTTTTGACCTCCGCGGGCATTGTATGACATAGGTGCACTGACGTAACATGCAGGCAAAATAGAATCTAAAAAAACATAAAGACAACTGCACTGCGGACTACACAGTCTAAAAAAAAAGGAGGGCAGTAAGACTCGGGTTTAGGGGCGGATCCCCGGCGTCCCTTGAGCGCTGCCGGGGGCTTTGATTGGCTGCTCGCGCTGGGCCCCGCCCCTCAGCTTCTGCCTTGTTTATCGAGCCGGAGTCAGCCAAGGGGTTGGCCACTCTGTTTTCTTTCTTTCACCCTTGGCTTGCGATTTCGTAAATCCTGCGGCCAAAGTGGGCGGAGCGGTTCCTGGGCCGCAAGCTTCTCCCGGAAGGCTGTTCCTTCCATGAAGCACAAGAGGGCACGAACCCTTCAGAAGTAAAGTACAGGAGAGATGACTCAGTGGTTAAGAGCACCGACTGCTCTTGCAGAGGACTGGGGTTCGATTCCCAGCACCCAGATGGCGACTAAGAACCGTCTTTAACTCCAGTTCCAGGGGAATCCGACGCCCTCTTCTGGCGTCCACAGTATTGCCCGCATGGGTGCACCAACCTACATGCAGACACATTAAAATAATAATAATAAATGTAAGCTCCCAGCGTGCCTAAATAAGTAAAAAGCAGAGTTTGAAAAAAGAATAAGTAAAAAGCAGAGTTTGAAAAAAGAAGTCATGCCGGGCGTACACCTTTACTCCAGCACTCGGGAGGCAGAGGCAGGCGGACAGGCGGATCTCTGTGAGTTCAAGGCCAGCCTGGTCTACACAAAGTGAGTTCCAGGACAGCTGGGGCTACAGTGTGTCAAAAACACCAAAAAAAAAAAAAAAAAAAAAAAGGAAGGAAGGAAAGAAAAGAAAGGAGAGAGAGAAAGAAGTGTCATTGTTCGCCTGGGGGTGCTCTGGACGGTAGAATTACAAAATTGTTTTGTGCTTTTTTTGTGCTTTTTCCTGTATCATGTAGTTGAAAATGTTTAGTTTCCTTTTCCAAGTTTCTATTGAGCATTACACAGACTGTGCCCAGTAGTGCATTAACTGTTTTACTTGTCTTTCTTCGTCATCCTTCAGGGTGCCCCTTATTACCATCTCCAAGGACAGAACTGGAACACTGTGTACACTGCTTTATTGACTGAATTGGTTACTTGCCTTGTCGACCTTACAAGCTTTTTGTTTTTTAAATCTTTTTGAGACAGGGTCTCCCTTTAGTCCCACCTGACCTGGAGCTCACTATGTTGACCAGGCTGGCCTTGAACCCAGAGATCCGCCTGTCTTTGCCTCCCAAGTGCTAGGATTAAAGGCGTGAGCCACCATGCCGGGTTGACCTTACAAGCTTTTAATGAAACTTGCCTATTCTTTGGACCATTTCTTCCATTCCCAGACTAATGGCTCACACTGTCTCCATTCCCCATCCCCCTCCAGTCTTCTGAGTTTTCCCACCCATTTAACTGCCCGAGGGACACCTAGTCTCAAAGTACTGTAAATTGTATGTGTAAAACAGTAAAATTTGGGCTGGAGAGATAGCCTAGCGGTTAAGAGCACCACGCTCTTGCAGCGGACCCGGGTTCAACTCCCCCAGCACCAACATGGCGGTAAGAACCATCTGTAACTCCAATTCCAGGAGGAGAACTCCAGTTCCAGGGGCAATCGAGCCCCTCTTCTTACTTCCGCGGCTTTGCACGACGACACTGGTGCACAGACTGCATGCAGGCAGTTACAATTATACACATACAAAAATTAAAAAAAAAAAATTAAAAAAAAACATTTAAAACAGTAAAATTTATTTGTTCTTTTCTACAGTTTTATTTATTATCTTTATTATTCTACCATATTATTTATTCCTATTTTATGGTATGTCGATCTGAAATTTTTTTTAAATTTTTTGTTTATGTGTATGAGTGTGTAATGCCTCCATGTAAGTGTGCCTGTGTCATGTAGTGCCCACAGAAATCAGAACAGGGCGTCTGATCCCCTGGAACTGGAGTTACTGAGGTTGTTAGTTGCCAGGTGCTGGTCCTCTGCAAGAGCAGCCAATGCTCTTAACAGGTGAGCCATTTGTCCAGTCTCTAGATCTGAATTTTTTACCTATATCATTTTAATTCTTTCTAAAGAGTTTCTCATAGAGTTGGTAGTGTGCACCTATAAATCCCAGCATGAAGGAGACTGAAGCAGGAGGATTGCCAGGAGTTCAAAGGTCAACTTGTGCTACATAGCAAGACCATGTTTCAACACCCCTTCACACACCACAAAGCCTTCTAACATGTCTTGCAAGCTCACTTGATTATTCTTTGAATATCGTTTTCTTTCAGCTCTTAGAATTTCTATTTCTGTTTACATTACTCACCTGTTCATACATGTTGTCCACTTGAGTCCAGAGCATATTAGTTACAGTTTCTAAGTGTTTGGTCTGATATTTCCATTATGTCTGCCTTTTCGCATTGTGTGTGTGTGTAGTAATTTTTTGTGGAACAAACATATCAGACATATCAGAACTGAGGAGACGAGTGTTTAGTGTGAGGTTTTGTGTTTATCTGGCTAGAGTTTAGGCTGTGGTACAAGGTGCAGTGTAGTCCTTTTTTTTTTTTTTCTTTTTTTTTTTTCTTTTTTGAGAATCCAGTGATTGCTCCCTGTAAGCCCTTTAGCTAGGCCTAGGAGCTTCATCATCTGTATGACCAGTATGCTGGCAATTTGACCTAACAGAGATCCACCTGCCATGCTGTGCTCACTGCGTGCATCGGAACGATTAAAGGCCAGGCCACGCTACGTTACCCGGAGGGTCCCCAACCTTATTATACAAGGGGAAGAGAGCTCCTCAACTCTAGCTTATTCTAGCTTTGCTGTGTTACCTCTCTGGGGGCCGAGGGGAAGGGAGTTCAGGTGGGGGGAGCATATGGATCTGAGAAGCACTTGTCACAGTCACAGCTCTCAGCACAGGCTCTAAAAAGACATGAAAATGTAGGAGAATAGAATGCTTTCACCACCTCAGAATGCTTTCACCAACTCACCCCCTGGTCCACAGTATCTGTCAAGGGAGCTCCTGAGGGTGATGAAATAAAACTAGGTAAACAATCTGCGGGAAGCGGGGTTTTGGTAGGGGGGGGGGGAAACAACTTTTTTTTTTTTCAAGACTGTGAAGGCTGCGGATTGGGGTGATGGTGAAACTACAGCAATTAGTCTGGACACTCATTTGATCACTTGATTGAACTACAACCCCTCACCCGCTGGATGGTGGGGCTGTGGGGTTTGAGCACAACAGCCTACAAATTGATTTTACATGAAAAAAAAAAAAAAAAAAAAAAAAAAAAAAAAATAAACAATTAAAAAAAAAAACTGAGAGAAAGATTGAGGACAGTTATGACAGAAGCATGAGCTGGGATGGGGTGGGTGGGGGGGAAGGAAAGGGAACTATGCCGAACTGAATTGGAAAATGATGTATAAAATGACCAAGCATCAATAAAAAGTTTAAAAAATGTATTTGTTGTGCAACTAGGCATGGTGCGACATGCTGTTAATCCAGCACTTGGAGGCAGAGGCAGCAGATCACTGTGACTAAAGGGAGACCCTGTCTCAAAAAGACCAAAAAAAAAAAAAAGGGCTGGAGGAACTAGACTGGGTACTTCCCCTTTTCTAGGTCAACTGGGTTCTCTTAATGACCGCAGCTGGTAAGACTTAGTTTTTTAGGGCAGGCCTTGTTAAGAGTGGAATGTGCTAATGTGTGGATGGCACATGCCTTCTAATCCCAGCACTCTGAAGGCAGAGGCAGTCAGATCTCTATGTTACTGTGAGTTCAAAGCCAGCATAACATAACAAGTTCCAGGCCAGTGGAGTTAATATGAGACCCTGTCTTTTTTTTTTTTTTTTTTTTTTTTTGTCTTTTTGAGACAGGGTCTCCCTGTAGCTCTGGCTGTCCTGGAACTCACTCTGTAGACTAGGCTGGCCTTGAACTCACAGAGATCCACCTCCCTCCCTCTGCCTCCCAAGTGCTAGGATTCAAGGTGTGCACCACCATGCCCAACTTAAATTTTAATTTTATTCTGAGCTAGGTGTGGTGGCACTTGCCTTTAATCCCAGTACTTGGGAGGCAGAGGCAGGTGGATCTTTGTGAGCCTGAGGCCAGCCTGGTCTACATAGCAAGTTCCAGGACAGCTGGGGATACAGGGAGACCCTGTCTCAAAAAGACCAAAAAACTTTTTATAATTTTATTCTTTTTATTTTAGTATAGGGAGTGGTTGGTACAGGATCTCACTATGTAGCACTGGCTAGCCTGGAACTTGCTATGTATACCAGATTTACCTGTACCTTCCAAGTGCTGGGATTAAAGGCATGTGCCACCACACCTAGATGATTATTATTATTTGTGTGTGTGAACACATATGTGACACAGAATGTGCATGGAAGTCAGGAGATAACTTTCAGAAGTCAGGAGATAACTTTCAGAAGTTGGTTCTCTCCTTTTACCTGTAGTTCTAGGGATCAAATTCAGGTCCTTAGGCTTCCTTGGCAATGGCTAACATGCTGAGTTATCTCCTAGCCCTTTTCTTCCTGTGAAGATACAAGTGAGCTTCTAAGCGTCTTCATCATGGACTGTTGGAGACCACTGCCCTGTTGGAACTCTGCTGAAAGCATGGTTAGCATATGCATAAACTCACCACCAGCCAAGTGTGTATGTGATGGCAGAGCCAGATAGACAGGTGCAGATGCAGAAGTGCAGTGTCCCTGGTGTTTAGATTCGATTAGGAAACTGCGTTATTTGCACTGCTATGTGAACATTTGCTCTATTGTAAACAGTCTACATTTGTTGCTGCTTGCTAGCGTCTGTAGCCCCTGCAGAGAAAATCCTTTGGTCTGCAGACTTTTTGCCCTGAATACCTGCTCAGAGTACCTGATCCATGCTAATAAGACTGGGAATTGGGGCTCTTTTTTTTGGCTCCTGGTCCCTAGATTTCTTTCATGTTACAGTGTCTCCTGTGTTGCTATGCTGTACCATGCCACCCCTCTGCGGTAGCCACCTCCACCCAGCCACATAGGATGCAGCAGTGAACTAAAATAGAAGTCCGGGTCTAGAGAGATGGCTCAGTTGGTTAAGAGTGCTGACGGCTCTTGCAGAGGACCCAGGTTTGATTCCCAGCACCCCCTGGCTGCTAAAAAAACCCCACCTTTGGGGCTGGAGAGATGGCCTAGTGGTTAAGAGTGCCAACCGCTCTTACAGAGGACCTGGGTTCGATCCCCAGCACCCACATGGCAGCTGAGAACCATCTGAAACTCCAATTCCGGGAGAACTCCAGTTTCAGGGGAATCCGACACCCTCTTCTGACCTCCACGGCATTGCACGACACAGGTGCACAGACCTGCATGCAGACAGTGCATTCATACACATACAGAAATAAATAAATTTTTAAAAAACCCAAAAAACCCACCTTTAAGCCGGGCGTGGTGGCGCACGCCTTTAATCCTAGCACTTGGGAGGCAGAGGCAGGCAGATCTTTGTGAGTTCAAGGCCAGCCTGGTCTACAGAGTGAGTTCCCAGACTACACATACATACACACACATATAACACTACACACCAGCATACACACACATACAGACAGACACCACACTCTACACACACACACAGACATACACCACAACATACACAACATACACCACATACATACCACACCACATACAGACACACACACATACATACCACACACATACATCTACAGGCACAACATACACACATTAACATACACAACAGACATACAG
>VZQC01015340.1:1347909-1425409 GCA_009823505.1 Rhizomys pruinosus | reverse complement strand
AAATAATAAATAAAAAATATTTTAAAAAAGCAAAAACAAAAAAAAAGTCAAAACCCCTAAAATATGGCAAAAGAGCTGGAGATGGAATTCAGGACCTCATGATAGCAAGTGCTCCATCACCGAGCCACACATGGCAAGTGCTCCATCACCAAGCCACATGGGGCAAGTGCTCCATCACCAAGCCACGCAGGGAAGCGCTCCATCACCGAGCCACACATGGTAAGTGCTCCATCACCAAGCCACACAGGGCAAGTGCTCCATCACCAAGCCACACAGGGAAGCGCTCCATCACCGAGCCATGCATGGCAAGTGCTCCATCACCGAGCCACACTGGGCAAGTGCTCCATCAATCACTGAGCCACACGGGGCAAGTGTGGAGAGGAATTGTTTGTTTTGAGACAGGGTTTCCCTATAAACACAGCTATCCCGGAACTTTGTAGACCAGGCTGACCTTGAACTCACAGAGATCCACCTGCCTCCACCTCCCAAGTGCTGGGACTAAAAGTGTGTGCCACCATGCCTGGCTCTTACAAGATTTCTTAAAGTTTAAGAATAGGGGGCTAGAGAGATGGCTCAGTGGTTAAGAGCACTGACTGCTCTTATAGATGACCTGGGTTTGATTCCCAGCACCCACGTGGTAGCTAAAAACCATCTTATACCAGACTTCAAACTATACTACAGGGCTATAGTCATAAAAACAGCTTGATACTGGCACAAAAACAGACCTGTTGACCAATGGAACAAAACTGAAGATCCAAACTTGAGCACATACAATTTCAGCCACCTCATATTTGACAAGGGGGCCAAGAAGACACAATGGAGAAAAGACAGCATCTTCAGCAAGTGGTGTTGGCAAAACTGGATCACCACTTGTAGAAGAATGAAATTAAACCCCTACCTCTCTCCCTGTACAAAAGTCAACTACAGATGGACCAAAGACTTCAATGTGAAACTCAAAACTCTGAAGGTGATAGAAGAAAAAGTTGGCAGCAGCCTACAAGACACAGGTGTAGGAAAAGACTTCCTAAATCAGACAGCAGCTGTACAAGAAATAAGATCTACAATTGACAAATGGGACCTCATTAAACTCAAAAGCTTCTGTACATCAAAAGAAACAATCAGGGAAGTGAAGAGAAATCCCACAGAGTGGGAGGAAACCTTCACCGCAGATACATCTGACAAAGCATTGATTTCCAGAATATATAAACTACTCAAAAAACAAAGAAGAAAACAAATGACCCACTCAATAGATGGAGCAAAGAGCTGAACAGAGACTTCACAAGTGAGGAATTAGAGATGGCTGAGAAACATCTTAAAAAGTATTCAACATCGCTAATAATTAAGGAAATGCAAATTAGAACTACTTTAAGATATCATCTCACTTCCATAAGACTGGCTAGGATAAAAAAGAAAATGATACCAAGTGCTGGAGAGGTTATGGGGAAAGGGGAACACTCAACCATTGCTAGTGGGAATGTAAACTCATACAGCCACTATGGAAATCAGTGTGGAGAACCCTTGGAAGACTTGGAATGAACTTGCCACCCAACCCAGCCATACCACTCCTGGGTATGTACCCACAAGACTCACCCCACCGCAGAGATACATGCACAGCTATGTTTATTGCAGCTCTCTTCACAATAGCAAGGAGCTGGAACCAACCCAAGTGCCCCTCAACTGACGAGTGGATAGAGAAATTGTGGTACATCTACACAATGGAGTTCTATGCAGCAGTAAAGAAAGATGACATCATGAGCTTTGCAGGTAAATGGATGGAGCTAGAAGACATCATGCTAAGTGAAGTAACACAGTCCCAGAAAAACAAATGACGAATGGTATCCCTCATCTGTGGATGCTAGTGCCAATTACCTAATTGTATGGCAAACTGAGCAATGTTAATGTGATCTGAAAACAACTGTGCTCTTATATTGTGCATCCCTTAAAAAATAAATAATTAAAAAAAGAACCATCTTATGTGGGGCGTGGTAGCACATGCCTTTAATCCTAGCACTCGGGGAGGCAGAGGCAGGCAGAGCACTGTGAGTTCAAGGCCAGCCTGGTCTAGAGTGAGCTCCAGGCCAGCTAGGACTAAAGGGATACCCTGTCTCAAAAAGACAGGGTCATATATATATATATATATTCATATATATATATATATATATATGAATATATATATATGAATGAATGAGCTGGGTGTGGTGGTGCATGTCTTTAATCCTAGCACTTGGGAGGCAGAGGCAGGTGGATCTCTGTGAGTTCAAAGCCAGCCTAGTCTACATAGTGAGTTCCAGAACAGCTAGGGCTACAAGGAGACCCTGTCTCAAAAAAGACCAAAAAAATAAAAAATAAAAAAGAATATGTGTGAGCCAGATGAGATGGCCCACACCTGTGATCATGTGATCGAGCGGTAGGGAAACCAGGGCAGGCAGGAAGCCTGGACTGTGACAGGCAGATAGTAAGAGAATGTGAAAACAAGATGGTAATACAGATAAGTGTATGGTGAGCAAGTTGGAAAGATGGCTCAGTGGTTAAGCACACCTACTGCTCTTCCAGAAGACCTGGGTTCCCAGCACCCATATGGTGGCTAACACCCACGCTTAACTGTAGTTCCAGGGGCTCCAACATCCCTTTCTGCCCTCCATGGGCACCAGGCACACATGTAGTACACTTACATAGGCAGGCAAAATAAATATGTATTTTGAGCTACAAAGAAAAAGCACCCAGGGGATAGGGAGCACAAGTGCTGAAGTTCTGAAATGGGAGGAGGAGGGCCCTAGCAGGAGGGGACGCATGGACGCAGAGGACAGGAGGCAGCCAGCCACTGAGACATCCGGGAAAGGACTTCTTGGGGAGAGGATGCAGCCACAGAGGCCCTAAAACAAGCGCATCCAGGAAGCAAAGGGGTCAGGACCTGACAAGGACAGCCTGGGAGAGAGATTGGCTGGGCTCAGAAATTCTGACTTGTTAAATTCATGGAAGTGGGTCCTACAAACATGGTTGAGTATATTTAGGATGTTTATATGTCACCCTCATTGGGCTGTACAAAGATGCTGGCTTTGGATGATGCCAGAAGGCAGATGGAGCAGAGGGTTGACGTGGTCAGAGTCACCTGCTCATTCTAGTGGCTTTGTGATGAGTAGAGAAAGAAAGGGCAAGTAATTAGAGAGCCAGTGCAGTGGTCTAGGTCTAGTTGAAGGAAGCTCTGGTGAGTGGTAGCTTCAGAGGAGATGGAAACAGCCAGCTTCTGGACGTACACGCGTAGGAGACAGGACCATCAGATTTGCCCACAGGCTGGATGTGGGATGTAGACAAAAGGACAGAATCAATGACACCTCCAAGATCCCAAGGGCAGGGATTTTGAAAAAGTGGAGCTCTCATTACCTAGATGAAGGAGGCTGTAGGAGGACAAGATGGAGGGGGCTGTGGGAGGACATGATGGAGAGGGCTGTGGGAGGACACGATGGAGGACACGATGGAGAGGGTGTAGGAGGACATGATGGAGGGGGTGTAGGAGGACATGATGGAGGGGGTGTAGGAGGACATGATGGAGGGGGTGTAGGAGGACATGATGGAGGGGGTGTGGGAGGACACGAGGGAGGGAGCTGTGTGCTGATTTGGGTCATACGAGACCTGGAGTTTCTATCAGACCTCTGGTAGAGAAGGCAGTAGATACAGATATATAAGTTTGAGGAAAACAGCGGGGCTGGCGGTTCTTAAAATCATGAGAGTGGCTGAGATTTCGTAGGCAGCACAGCTGCATAAGAAATAGCACATAGGATAACTATCCTGTGCCTGGTGGCTGAGCAGAGGAGGCTGCAGCCACCAAAACTCAAGAAGACCCAGAGGATGGCCGGGATCTCATCTGATCTTCTGCTTGCTTGTTTTTGGATGAGTGATCATGCTATGTAGCCCAGCCTTGCCTCAAACTCATGATCTTCTTGCCTTAGCCTCCCAAATATGGCCATGGTACACATGTGGAGTTCAGAGGACTACTTTCAGTAGTTGATTCTCTCCTACCGTGTAGATCCTGGAGAACAAGCTCCAGTAAATCCACCTTGGCAGCATCACATTCACCCTGAGCCATCTCGCTGGCCTGTCATTTTCTTCTTTCGATTCTCTGATTTTGTTAGCTTTTAGCTGTGAACATATGTTACCTTTGTAAAAATTCTTCACCAAGGGGACTAGAAAGATGGCTTAACAGGTAAGATCACTGACTGCTCTTCCATAGGGCCTGGATTCAGTTCTCAGAACCCACATGGCAGCTAACAACCATCCAGTTCCAGCAAATCTGTTGCTTCTCACCTCTTTGGGCATTGTATGCATGGGCACACTTAACATATATGGAGGCAAAACACTTATATACATAAAATAAAAAGAAATTTAAAAAATTCAGGGGGGCTGGAGAGATGGCTCAGAAGTTAAGATCACTGACTGCTCTTACAGAGGACCTGGGTTTGATTCCTAGCACCCACATGGAGGCTAAGAACCATCTTTAATCCGGGCATGGTGGCACACGCCTTTAATCCTAGCACTTGGGAGGCAGAGGCAGGCAGATCTCTGTGAGTTCAAGGCAAGCCTAGTCTACAGTGAGTTCCAGAACAGCTGGGGCTTCAGGGAGAAGCTTTTTTTTTTTTGTCTCAAAAAGACAAAAAAAAAAAAAAACTTCAATGAGATGTTTTTTCCCTAGTACTAGGGACTGAATCTAGGCCTCAAGCATGCCAGTACCAGGGACCGAATCTGGGCCTCAAGCATGCCAGTACCAGGGACCGAATCTGGGCCTCAAGCATGCCAGTACCAGGGACTGAATCTGGGCCTCAAGCATGCCAGTACCAGGGACTGAATCTGGGCCTCAAGCATGCCAGTACCAGGGACCGAATCTGGGCCTCAAGCATTCTAGGGAAGAGCTGTACTATAGAGCTATACACCCAGCCCACTTTTTACTTTTTGAGACAGGGTCTCACTAAGTTGCCCAGGCTAACCTTGAATTCAGTCTGTAACTCGGGCAGGCCTTGGATTTAACATCCTCCTACCTCCAAGTAGCTGGGATTATAGGCCTACACTACCGGGACCATGTTAGACACAAATATTTGAGAATAAAATTTGGAAGGTAGATTTTGCTGCTTAGAGCACCAGCCTCTGTCTACCTCCAACATACACGCAAGGGGAATTGAGGTCGTCTCACACAATGGGTTCCCTGGAAAGGGAAGCAGCACCTGGTGGTGGTAGAGACAGGAGAGCACACTGAAACGATGTAGATTCTATCTCAAGGGCAGCCAAGCCGTCACCATGACCTGCCAGCTACAAGAATGCCACATGCATCCTCAGTAGTGTGGCCCCATACTCTTTGGCCTGACATAGACTGACAGGTGGGCTGAACGGCATCTTCATTAAAAAAGTTTATTGTCTGTGCCGCCCAGTGCAGGTGTAGATCGGCTCCTTTCCCAGGTGCCCCAGCCTTCCCGCCTGAGTCCCTGCTGAGCTGTTCCGTGATGGGCCCCCAGTTTGGGGCAGTGATGGGCCCCCAGATTGGGGCAGTGTCCTTGTTCATCTGATCCAGTGTCATTGCTCCTGGTCCAGGGCTAAGCTCCACCTCGAGATGCCATAGGTATGGTCTCCCCTGAGTGACTGTTGCCTCCAGTAGCTGACAAAACCCCACCTCCAGAGGCCGGTGCCACGTCCACTTGGATGACGCCATGTACCTGGGAGAGCTGTGGGCTGTCCAAGCTGGCAATGAGCTGGCGGGGGCCTGGTCGCACAGGCACAAATGTCTGCCGCAGTGTGACTGTCTCATTACCCCCGATGTCCCTGTGGGCAGACAGAGTGTCATGAGCTTTGAGTAACTAACTGAGGGTGGAGTTGGGAGCCAGGACTAATCCAGAATAGCCAGGAAGGAAAGAGGAAGAGGTAGAGCCATTCAGGCGTTTCTGGGTTCAGCTGGAATCTACACCCACAACCAAGACAAAGCCTCCGCCCAGCTAGATTGGCAGCCACACACCCTGCACTAAAAATCTCAGCATCTCGTCTCCTCCCTCCCTTCTCCCACTTGCACCTGGGCAGAGGCTGCTGATGCCACCCTAGAGGTGGTTCATCTTCACCTGCATACCACATCCCATCCCACCATGGTTTCCAAGGCCAAGAGGGCTTCACAATAAGACTTTGAGGCCCAGCAGACAATGCCAAATGCTTTCAGTTTTACCAAGATAGTAAACTAAAGAAAAATTCCTCCCACGGTGATCTTTCCACAAAAGAAAGAGCATCTTAATGCCCCTAAACAATAGAAGGATGTTATCCAAGGAGAAAGCAAAGTCCTTCCAAGAATAGACAATTGGCACATTTAAAATAACATGTGTCTGAATGCCTATGTGTTTGTGGCATGTGTATGATGCCCCAGTATCTTCCCTGGGGAGCTCTGGAAATCTATTCCTATAGCACCTCTGGGATTCAGGATTTCATCAGTCTCACCAGCTTCTGTCTCCCATTTCACACTTCCTTTAATCTGCTAATCACTGAGAGGTGGACTAAATCCTTCAAGGATTTGGCTTTCTTGGTGCTTATGGAAAGAGATGCTAGCTCCCTAACCTGACACACAGGCTCACCCTGACTCAGACCTCACCCCTGAATAGCTGTATCACCCCCAGCATTCCTCCTCTGGACCAGCCCCATGGAATACCTCTCCTTGCCCAAACTCACCTCCATTGTCAAGGTCTGCATGTTGCCTGGGCTACCTGAGCTCCTAGTTTTCCTATCCCAGCCCTACTCTTTCTCCAAGACCTGGTTCATACCACTGATTCAGCAAGGGCTCTACTGAACACCTCCTGTCCCTTGGAAAATGAATGCCCTTCTCTGGGCTCTTCCTGCAGCCTATACGTTTTATTGTCTGTCTGTTTGTTTGTTTGTTTCAAATTCCCTGTGTAATTGAGGCTTGCCTTGAATGGCACAACTGATGCCTTTTGTACATTGAACATGGTTGCATTTATACAGGATCTGTTCATACCTGTTAGAATCTCCTCTGCTTCTTAAACCTCTACTTCTGATTTCCTATCCAACCTAAGTTTGCCTTGGGGTCCCCAGAACTGTACAGTTACCATAGTCCTCCAAAGGAATGAGTCAACATCTCTAATTGTGAAGATGAGCTTTTCATGGGGCAAAGACTTGGCTTGGAGCCTGATCTGGACAGTTTCCCTGGGCCCATCTACTGCTCATTAGCTGTGTAGTTTACTTCCCAGTCCTCTTTCTGGTCCATAAAATGGGAGTGAATGTCAAGAGAGAGAAAGTAGGATCAGATGGCGCTGTCTGTGTGTCCAAAGCAACAGTGTTTACAAATATAAGTAAAAAAAAAAAGTAATAACTTAACAGGTTATGCTTGGTTACAAAACTGTGTTGTTAATTTTTGCTCACTTCTCTATAGGGACAAGGTTAAAGAGTGCTTAGGCTTACGACAGCTGTCAAAAGTCTATAATTGAATTGTAATATTTCAGAAATTGGTCTTTATATATATATATTTTTCTTTTTTTTGGTCTTTATATTTTACAGTTACTTACTTTTTTTTTTTTTTTTTTTTTTTTTTTNCTAGTCATACCTTTAGGAGACACATTGGTAATGTAAATGGGTTAAAGAAATATTACTTAATTAAATAGATTATCAAAACCATTTGGTGATTAACAGTATTTCATAAAATATCTATCAACATTCTGTATTTATACTTAAGCAGAAACTAGTATGTTACCAGTTCATAATGTATAGTAACGTCTAACACTTTCTCCTAATTCATGTCGGTGCTGTTTGCAGGTCCAAACAAGAGAGATGGCCTAGCGGTTAAGAGCGCCGACCGCTCTTACAGAGGACCCGGGTTCGATCCCCAGCACCCACATGGCGGCCGAGAACCGTCTGAAACTCCAATTCCAGGAGAACTCCAGTTCCAGGGGAATCCGACACCCTCTTCTGACCTCCGCGGCATTGCACGACACGGGTGCACAAACTTGCATGCAGACAGTACATTCACACATACAGAAATAAATAAAATTAATTAAAAAAAATTTAAAAAATATATTGTATGAAATTCTAGAATCAATAAAAATATTTTTAAAAATCTCTCTTACCCTTCGCTGTGGTGTCAGGTGAGCATCTTGCCACACCTGTTTTGGGGTTTAAGCTGAGTGCAAGTCAGTTGCTAAAGCTGGAATGTTGGTAATGAAACTGTCTCTCTGACAATGACACAAAGTGTAGACGTCCCAGACTCTCCCTCCCACCCCCAGCCCCTACGCCTCCTTTGTGGTGCCCATCATTTCTGAATGAATGGGACATTATGACCCCATGTTTGCTTACCATGCTAATTAATCTTAATTCTAAATGGCTTCAATCTTTTCCCCAAAATCAAATCCATACCCAAGAAGGGAAACTAGCCACTTGAAGGACATTATAGAGAGTGTGATTTGGGTTCTGGGGAAATTCCCAAGAAGGACTTCTAGCCTTCCTGGTGAATGTTTTGATGGTGACACAGTCAACTGGAGGAGTGAGTCTTGGAATGTTTATTAAGTGGCCAGTCACCAGGCTGGAGCGGCACACCTTGTGGTATAATGGGGTTCCATACCACAGCCTTTGATGTGTAAATAAGAGGCAAAGTAACACCCATCTCGGAATCTAATAGTTGGAACTACCTGTCCCCTCAAGTTTCCCGAATGTCTTGAAAGCACTGGTCTAGATTCACAGCAGCCATGGAGTGGCATAATGTTCAAGGAAGGCCTACCGGACCAGGCATGATCTAGTGCCACCAGTAAACAAAGAGAGTCGGGGGAAAGACAGATGCTCATACGAGCCCCTCACAGAGGAGTGGGGCCAGCCCTCCTCACACCCAACAGTGGTCCTTTCCTAAACTGGGGCATGGGAAGAATCAAAGGCCTAGTGGGCCTGGCAAGAGGAACCCCAGGATGGGTGTGAGTGCAGCTGAGTGATGTCTCAGGGAAGAATTAGCAGGGCAGATCTCAAGCTCTGTTGCCTGAGCTGCCAGAGATCCCTGCAGGGTCTATTTTGGCCTACTTTGTGATTTCACAGCATCCCTGGGGCTTAGCCTGGGCCCAAGATCAGGACAATAACCTTAACTTTGGTTTGATAACCAAAGTCATGGCTACCACCAGAAGGTGTAAGGGGAAGGGCAGGGTAGGTGGGCAGAGTCCCTCTCACAATTCCCAAAGAGCCCTCTTTTAGAACAGTACACCTGCCCCTGTCACAAGAAAGCTAGTCTGAAGGTCGCCCACTGCCTCCTCTGCTTTCCCTCCTTGCTTTTCTTAGTGTGGGATGGGAGGGCAGCATCTGGTGTCAGTGTCAGAGTTGATAGTCACAGGTTCCAGGAGCATGAGTGCTATGTGCCCTGGTCAGGTCCAGAGCCTTATCCAGTGGGGATCATAGGGCCTGTGACTCAGGGAAGTCGTCTCTCTCTCTGTCTCTCTCTGTCTCTGTCTCTCTCTCTCTCTCTCTCTCTCTCTGTCTCTCTCTCTGTCTCTCTCTGAAGGAACTACTACTCAGCACTCAGGACACAAACCAGGAAGCAAGCTGGGAGTCTGGGTAGTGTGTGCCACTGAAGGGAAAACAAGTGCCCGCCCTTTGTGTGCTCACAGATCCCATGAGATGAGGCCACTGTCTCTCTTGTTTATAAGGTGATAATGGCAATAATTAAAAAATAACTAATACTGGAAACTATCTCACGTGCCCAGGTGTTGCTGTTACCCTCACTTAACAGGAAAGAGCACTGAGACTCAAAAGAGTTAAGGTACCTGGCCAAGGACACCTAATCAGGAGAGGAGGTGCAGGGGCTTGAACCCAAGTCTTTTGAGTTCCACAGCTTTGCTCTTAATCATATGATGGGCTCTAATGTACTTTAAAGGGTCTGCGTGATCTCCAAATGAGATAATATTCCTGAAAGTGCATGGTCAATGCTTCTGTGTTAGGCAAATGTTAGGGATGGGTTACTAATAGTTCCCACGTAGAGTTTCAGCTCCCTAATTAGATGGTGAGGCAGGGCAGGGGCACAATGCATGTGAGGACTCAGCAAGTCTCCCTGAGCACTGGTTAGGCTGAACTGAACTGAGTTGCCAGGGATTGATAGCTGGGTCCAAGCTGCTTTGTGGGATCCTGAATAAAAGGAGAAGCCAAGCCAGGGGCCAGACCAACCTGGGAGGAAGGGAGGGTGGCAGGAGGGGTGGGAGGTCGCAAACTCACCCAACATTGAGGACCTTGGGTCTCTGTAAACCGGAGCCTTCGAGCCGGAAGACAACATTGGTGAGGGTGATGGGCAAGGGGTTCTTGAACACAATCTGTACTTCACACTCCTGTCCAACAACTGCTGCTCCCAGTAACTGAGGGAAATAAGAGGTCCATCCCACATCAGAGACCATGGCCAAACATGGGCCCATACATGCAATGCAAGGGGGACGCACCTTAGAACCAACGCTCCCCCAAACCAGGTCCCACACTTGCCCCTAAGAGAAGCCTCCTCAGAAATCAGAGAGGAAAAACTCACACTCATTCTACACTTTGAGGTTACCATAGAATTGGAGATGAGAGCCCTTTTACAGATAAGGAAACCTAGCCCAGAGCTGGCCCTTAACCTTTTTCTACTAGAAGGCTCTCCAGGCCAGCCTGTTCAGGGCTCAATGCCCTCCCCTCTCCTCTCCTCGGATTTCCAGCACCTTTTCGTTGCTCCCTGTCTATCCCCTTGTGTCCTGGAAAACTGCACTCACCGTGAGGGAGAGATCCGGGGTACGCAAACGGAAGGTGTGCTGCTTGGCCAGTACCTGCCCACTCTCCTTAACATGGCCCGAGACATTGAGCAGCATTGCCCCCTGGTCCACGAGATGGGGCCGGTATTCCTTGTAGGCCACAGGCATGGTCACACTGTCCGCTGGGGAAAAGAGGCGCAGCAATCGCAGGCCTGGTTTCCCACAAGTGGCCTCCCCAGAGGTGCTCCCTGATGCCATGGGCCTCCATGTCCACATGGAGGGGTGCTTGGCCATCTAGGGGGCACACCTGGGTAAGGAGTACTTACAGGCTCCAGGTGCCAGTGCCACTTCCTTCTTGGTCTCCTTGAAGATAGACCCGGTGACACCGGTGTAATAGGTGACGGAGAGGTAGAGGTGCAACTTCACAGTGCGGCGGCTGCTGCCTCGATTGGTTAACACCACAGACACGGTCAGATCCTGTCCCATCACAGCATCCTGTGCCTCCACCTGCATCGCTACATCCTCAGCAGAATCCCGGGTGGCATACACATTAGGTTTACTGCCATGGGCAGCTGCTGTCTCCACAGCTTTCCGCTCTGCTTCTGAGCCTGGAGGTTGAGGGTTAAGGGTGAGTTGTGCCTGGGTTGGGTATATGCCCAGCGAGAACCCTCAGGCTGGAGCTGGGTTGTCTGGGAGAAGATTACCTTCTGGGTGCTTATAGATGTGGGTGATTTCCTCTCGCATGTTAGAGCTGACTGCTTTTGTGACGATGAGTGTGCCAATGGCTCTTTCCTCCACATACACAATCTTGAAGCTGCCATCATCCTGTCGCTGCCAGTATACTTTATCACTGTTTACCTGTTGGAGAGCAAGGGATGACAGGATTGAGTGAGCCAGAAAGACTGAGGCCTGACCCCCAGTGCATTCCCTTAAACCCAACAGCTGCAGACAGGCCCAACTGGGAGACTTGCCGAGCTGAGCCAGCCGGCCAGAGAGCTGGGAGGAAGCTGGTCTGGGAGGCTCCTTGCAGTGCACTTTGGCATTAATAACAGTAATCCCTTATGCTCCTTCGCTGGCTTTATGGTTTATGAAGCAGTCCCATACCCATTATGTCTTTTGATCCTGAGTACAGGAAGCAAGGCAGCCATTATTATCTCCTTTTTACAGTTGAGGAAACTAAGACTCTAGAATGAGTGACTTGCTCAAGGTCACATAGTCAGCGGTGAAGTCAGGACCAGAGGACCCAGGACTGAAGCCAAGGCTCTGGTCACTGACTACCTGCTTGAGGCAGGATGTGGAGCCCAGCCCTCACCTCAGCAAAAATGAAAGGCGTGTCATACTTCATGTAGACTAAGCCATTCTTGATGGACTCCACAGAGCAGGGACCACAGCAGAAGATACCTAGGGAGGGAGGCAGGACAGAGGTGGAGGATCCAGAGAGGCTGTGCAGGACCTTAGACCTTGGGCAGAGGTCACACAAGGCTCTAGCAGCACCCACCCAGGCTGCTCTGCCAGAGAACTGAGAGGGGGCAGGAGCAGCCTGTGGACAGTCTGTCTTGATAGCCAGGTCATCAGCTTACTCTCTGGACTGGCTGGAGATCAACTGTCTGTGATTCTCAGAGTACTGGGCATCCTCCCCCAATCCTTCATCATAGCCAATCCAGGATCTACAGTGGTTCTGGTTGACTGAGAGTAGTGATACCACCATCACCATTCAGAAAAATCCAGAATAATGCTCCAGCTTTGTCGCCCACCCTGTCTTCTTTATTGGGAAGTAGGGATAAGGCTGTTGGAAGGAACAGACTTAGGGGTGCTTCTTAGAGAAGAGGAGCTGGTAGGAGAAGGCTAAGCAGGATGGCAGGTAAACAGGAAGTCAGGGTGATCCAAAGGGAAAGAATCTTAACACCTAACACTCTGGCCTCCTTTTACAGTTGGGGAAACAAACTCAGCCAGTGAAACAGATGCCAGGATCTTATAGGACAGCTGGAAAGAACTCACATTTACTGAGTGGCTGTGATACTGTAAGATGCTACTAGTCCTCTAATACTTGACGCCCATTTAATCCTTCCAACTGCACTATGTGGTGTATATCACCACCCCACCCCAGTATTCTATAAAGAACACCAACACCCAAAGGGGGCAAGACATTTACTTGCCAAGCATCACTCATCTAAGAGGTGCTCAAGGTAGACTTAAGCCCTGGACTGGCTATCTGGAGCCCCTGCCTGCCACTCACCCCATTATTTCTCAAACCTGGGTCAGAGATCAGGTCTCCCACTATAGTCATTGCAGGCATGTCTGGGTTGCACAACTCAAGACACTGTTTAAATAGATGATTGACAGGGAGAGGTCTAGGAAGTAACTAGGGGACAAATGTTGGCTAGGCCAAGACTGTCTGACTCTAGGAAGGTAGAGGCTAGAGGAAGCATCTGCAGGGACAGGTCAAATTGCCTGGAGGTAGTGTCAAGGCCAGAGGGGGTGGTGGGGTGGGGTGGGGGACTGTTGTCCAAGAACAGAGTGTACAGGTCTTACTTTTGTGCAAAATGAGTATGTGGCTGCAGATAAGAGGCTGATGGGTTATGCTACCCAGGTCACATTTAGACCAGGGTTACAGGAGCTCTTTTCTTGGAACCCATTTGAGCTCTGATTTCTCTGTAGTGTAAAAGAACATAGTGAGGGGCTGGAGAGATAGCCTAGTGGTTAAGAGTGCCGACTGCTCTTGCAGAGGACCTGGGTTCGATCCCCAGCACCCACATGGTGGCTGAGAACTGTCTGTCACCCCAAATTCCAGGAGAACTCCAGTTCCAGGGGAATCCGACACCCTCCTCTGACCGGCATTGCACGACATGGGTGAACAAACCTACATGCAGACAGTACATTCATACACATAAAAATAAATAAATAGGGGCTGGAGAGATAGCCTAGCGGTTAAGAGCACCGACTGCTCTTGCAGAGGACCCGGGTTCGATCCCCAGCACCCACATGGCGGCTGAGAACTGTCTGTAACTCCAATTCCTGGAGAACTCCAGTTCCAGGGGAATCCGACACCCTCTTCTGACCTCCGCGGCATTGCACGACATGGGTGCCCAGAGCTACATGCAGATAGTACATTCATACACATACAAAAATAAATAAAAAATTAAAAAAAAAATAAATAGGGGCTGGAGAGATGGCCTAGCGGTTAAGAGCGCCGACCGCTCTTGCAGAGGACCCGGGTTCGATCCCCAGCACCCACATGGCGGCCGAGAACCGTCTAAAACTCCAATTCCAGGAGAACTCCAGTTCCAGGGGAATCCGAGACCCTCTTCTGACCTCCGCGGCGTTGCACGACACGGGTGCACAGACTTGCATGCAGACAGTACATTCATACACATACAATAAATAAATAAAATTAATTTAAAAAAAATTTAAAAAAAAGAAAAAAAAATAAATAGATAAAGTAATAAAAAAGAACATAGTGAGCAGTGGAATAAACAGAAGAGGAACTAAGATTCATTCTGCTGCTCACCTAGTGTTCTGTGCCCCAGACAAGGTTACTCCACCTCTGAAGGCTACTATTTACCACACGTCCTTTGGTGTGTGGAGTGGGTCCCAAACATGGATGACCTTCATAATTACCAAGGGAACATTCGAAAATACAGATTGAGGAACTGACAATGTAGCTCAGTGATATGGGACTTGCCTAGCATGCCCAAACCTCTGAGTTCAATTCCAATTCTGAAAAAGAAAGATACTCGCTGGACATGGTGGCACACACCTTTAATCCTAGTATTAGGGAGGCAGAGGCAGAGGCAGGCAGATCTCAGTGAGTTCAAGGCCGATCCGATCTGGTCTACAGAGTGAGTTCCAGGCCAGCTGGGGCTATAGGGAGACCCTGTCTCAAAAAGACAAGAGAGAGAGAGAGAGAGAGAGAGAGAGAGAGAGAGAGAGAGAGAGAGAAAGAGAGAGAGAGAAAAGAAAGATATTTATCATTGGATGCTATCCTTGAAAACTCTAATATATTAACTTTGATTAGCAGGTTTGGGGGTGGGAACCCCCACAACTCTAAATTTACTTAAAAACAATTTTCTAGGAGAAAATAAGAAAATTTCCACTTTATGTTATTCAATTCTATACTTTTTTTTTTTTTTTTGGTCCTTTTGAGACAGGGTCTCCTTGTAGCCCCAGCTGTCCTAGAACTTGCTATGTAGACCAGGCTGGCTGTGAACTCACAGAGATCTGCTTGCCTCTGCTTCCCAAGGGCTGAGACTATAAAGGTATGAACCACCGTGCCTGGCAGCTTTCTTCTTTTTTGTGTGTGTGGTGCTGGGGATTGAAACCAGTCCTAATTATGACTTTTTAGTCATATGTATGAGAGAAAGAGAAACAGAGAGGGGGGAAGAGATAGGTTCCTTTAATTAATTATCCAGGATACACACATGGTATAAAATCAATGCCAGCAAGTTGTCCTGTGACCTCCACATACATGCTATGGTATACACACATGTAGATACACTAAATAAATAAATGAAAAATATTTTAAAGAATAGTGAAAAGCCAGGTGTAGTAGTGCACACCTTTAATCCCAGTACTCAAGAGGCAGAGACAGGCGGACTCTGATATTGAGACCAACCTGGTCTACATAGTGAGATTAGGGTTAGCTGGGGCTACAAAGAGACCCTGTCTCAAAACAAACAAAACCAAACAAACAAAAAAGAAGAGTGGATTTTTAAGGTGAAGGAAACCTCTTACTATTGAATCCTTTTTTTTTTTTTTTTACTTTCGAACCATATTACTATATTAGTCATTATAAATAAAATTAACCATTATAAATAAAATTAAGTCAAGTAGTTACATAGAGAAGAAAATAAGCTAATGGTTGAACGATGGTTCAGTTGATGAGCTCTTTTGAAATTAAAAGATTTGACTCTCCACTGGGTATGGTGGTGCACACCTTTGATCCTAGCACTCGGGAGGCAGAGGTAGGTGGATCTTTGTGAGTTCAAGGCCAGCCTGGTCTACAGAGTGAGTTCCAGGCCAGCCGGGGCTACAGGGAGTCCCTGTCTCAAAAAGATAAAAAAAAAAAAAGAAAAGATTTGCCTAATTCCAGGTTGAGGAAATGGGGGGCGATTCAGGGTAGGGTCTGGGCAAAGCCTGCCTTACCACTGCTGGTCTCCTGGGGTGTGGCATCTACAACCTGCCACCCATCAAAGCCTGAGGGCAGATCTGGCCTCTTCATCCAGCAGTCATTCCACACATGGAAGTTCCTGGAGGGAGGTGGAGGGAGTGATAAGCCTGAAGCTCCCACCTAGGGTCTCGCCAGCCCTCAGCCTGGCAGAGCCTCTGCATCCAAGCTTTAGCTCATCTTTAGCACACGAGGGCAGGCCAGCCTTAGCCCCATCCTCACCAAACAGAATCATGGTTCAGATGCTCAAGTGGCTTCATGTTCTCATCAAAGTAGATGTCCATAGTGAGGGATGTGTCTGTGTCGTGTGCAGAGTTGAAATTGGTGACAGTTCGGGTAGCAAGGCCCAGGCATCGCAATACTGTGGAGGAGCCAGGTTAAGGTTCAGGGAAGAGATGGGGTGGAGGTGAGGCACTAGCAGGAAGGAAGGGGCGATGAGGCTGCCAGGCTGGGAGGGACCAGTAGAGTTGGGGTTCACGGGACCCAGGGGCTTTGGGCTATACAGCACTTGTGGTTAGGGAAAGCCAGGCCACCTGCTTGGCTCAGGCCCGGCTCATTGCTGCTTCTTCCTCTCCCTCAGGCCTCTCTCAGTTGTTAGCACTAATTAATGATAATTAAGGCCAGTCTACCATCCACCCTCACCGGTACCCTACCCTGTAGCCACACCTGGGCTGGGCAGAAATGGAGCCTGGCTCCATTCCTTCTTTATAGAGACCGGGCCATTCCCCAACTATTCCCTCCACTACCTGTGGTAGTCACACCAGCGAAGACCCAGCATTGGCCATAGGGGACAGAGTAGCCAGTACGTAGGTAGCTAAGCAGAATCTCCACGCTGCCCACCCATGCTGAGGGGTTGGTGCCTCGAGAGTAATCGCCAGACCAGTTCCCAATCAGGACTCCGTTGTCATCCAGGGAGTTCACCTGCCCAGGACAAGATAGGGTGGGGCTGAATTGGGGGAGAGGCTCAGGATGTGCTGGATCCCCAGCCCCTAACTCTGCAGCCACCTCCCTCATCCTTAAAAGCCTCAGGATCTAGGCATCAGCCTAAGCCCTGCCCAACCCTCCCCTGACCAATCTGCCCCCCATTTCTCTTGCTGTGACATAGGAATGTGAATCCTGGGTGTGCCAAGTGTGAGTTTGGCTTTGCATTCCAAAGGAACTGGGATGGAAGCCAAGAAAGGTGGAGTGGGGGACAGATTGGGGAGGGAAGATGAGTAACAGGACCCCTTTCCCTCAGTATCCTCTGCAAGATCAAGGGTAGGGTTGAGGAGGGCAGGGCAGGAAGACACTGAGTAAGGCTTAGAGATATGAAGGGACTTACCATGGCAGAGATAACCCGGGAGACACTGACTGGGTCCCCACGACCTCCATATGGCATCCCTCTCCGATCCAGGATGTACAGGCAGGCATCCAGCACCCCATGGTCAAACTGGAAAGAAGGAGGGCAGAGGTGACCACAGCCCTCTTCGGTGATGCTCCAACCCTAGGCCAGCACCCTGCTCAGTCTCCCATGTCCTCCATCTCTATCTCCTCTAAGTCCACAAGACTTAGACTAGTCCCCATCATACCTGACCATAATTCCAGGTCCGCTCACCAATCTGTGCTTCTGTCCCATAGTAGATTCTCCCAGACTCATTAAGGACGTATTCTTGCCGCCAGTCCTCATGGTCCACGTACACAATGTCCTCTGTATGCCCAGAAAACACATAGCTAATTCCATCCACTTTCTCCCTGGGCATTCCCTGCCCCATAGCCAGGGGTGTAGAATTCATATTGACAGAAAAAAAACAGTAGCTGGGATGCTCTAGCCTGACAGGTTTACTCTCAGGAAGAATAGAGAGAGCACAACAGAGATGGTGAGAAGGGAGGTGGGTGGTAGCCAGACCCTTTGTCAGGAGAACTGAAGTGATCTCCTTTTTACAGGGGGCCTAATCTTCTTCTCTGGACAATTCAAAGTTGGCTTTTCCTATGACCAGATAGATGCCCAGCTAGATTCTAGGAAGGGAATTCCTGACCTGTCCACCCTCTGCTTCTAACGCCGGCTGGCTTACCTGGACACCAGGGGTTAAAGAGGATGTAGATCTCATTGTGGGGATCAAAGGGCAGCTGGAACTCTCCAGCCTCAGAGCGTGTGCGGACAGTGAATTGAAATTTCCCGATGATCGCATTAGGGGAGGTATGGACACGTAGGTTCAAATTATGTCCAGTGGCTTTTGTCACCTGGGCCTTCCATCCGTCATTGCTCCCCTTGCCCACTGGGATGATCACGTGGGTGCCTTTGCCCACTTCGGGGTTGTTTCCTAGAGTAAGGAAATCAGCAAAGGAAATCAATGAAGGAATCACTTTGTAAGAGGGCTAGAGACAGACTTCTTGCAGCCCCACCCAAAATGCCTATGAGCCAACTTGTGTGTCCCTAAGTTGGGTTAACACATCCGTCTGTGACAATCTCCCTCAGAGCAGCTCTGTGTCTGCATGTTAGGGCAGAGCCCCAGTCCAACATCCCAAACCTGTTCCCCTGACAATGAACTCAAGTAGGGAGGAGAGACCCGGCCGCTGTCACCCACTGTTTGCTTCATGTCCTAATGCCTGGGCTGAAGTCTGGATTCCAAAGGGTAACTCTGCTCCCTGCTCCCTAAGGCTGCAGCTTCTAGAGCCTAGAGCATCCTTGGTGGAGGTGGGGGGGTACCTTGGAAATTAGAGGCTGCAGTGAGCAAGGTCAGGCGCTAATCAAAGGGTAAGAGGAGTCGCCCGCCCCCAGCAGCTGCATAATGACCAGCCTGGGCAGTCAACGGTCACCAAGCAACCCAGTGGAGGCACCTGCCCTGGGCACCATGGGACAGAGAGAGAGAGAGAGAGAGAGAGAGAGAGAGAGAGAGAGAGAGAGAGAACTGGCTGCATTCTACAGAAAGACTAGCCACTCCCTCCCCCACCCCCCAAGAAGAGAGGGCACACAGTCAGCAGTGTTGGAGACAGGGAGGCTGACCTGAAGAGGAAGTGCTGTGATAGGTGGCCCTGGAGGCTTGAGGGCCAGCTGGGGGAATCAGCACCAAGCTCTTCCTGAGAGCACTGAGAATCTTGCACCTGTCTCTTTGGGCAGAGGTGAGGAGTGGCAGGGAGGAACCCAAGAACCTTTCTAGTCCTAATGCCAGCTGCTCCTCTAAGCCCAGGCCTTCATCCTTCCCATTCCAGCCCCCCCCCCCTCACCAATGAGCAGCTCTAGGGCGATGCGGTCCGAGGACTCATATTCCCGGTTCAGGAAGAGGATAATGTGGAAGGGCTGCCCACGGCGCACAATCAGCTCCTCATACTCGAACTCATCTGTGTGGTGTTCTCGGCGGTTCTGGTCTGAGCGTGAACTCAGCAGATCCACACCAGTCACTACCAGCATGCCCTCTGCAAAGCCACATCTCTGGGGTCAGTGAGGCACCCAGCAGGAGCCTAGACCCCCCTCATTAGCCTCCCTGGCCCCTAGAGCTTCCGGGATGGATCTTAGGTCCCATGAAGGCTGGTCAGTTCCCGGCTAAAGTAGTTAGCTGGCCTCACCTCGGATGGTGCCGTCTCCAGCTGCGTTTACACCACCACTGCCCCGGGACTCGGGTCTTCGGCCCCCTCGAGAGCTGGATCCTCGGTTTCTGGAGGCAGCGGGTTGAGGCCCCCAATCATCATCGTCCCTGTTCCGGCATGAGCAGCATCCGCAGCAGCGAGCCCAGAAGGAGCGGCCTCCTCCTCCTCTGCGGGAGCGTCTGTCTGGCTCTGGCTCCGGCTCTGGCGAAGGTGTGGTGGGGGGCTGCCAGGGGTTTCCGCCCCAGCGGCCCACGTCTGCGCGAGGACCCTCCATGGTGCCTGGGAAGCAAGGGAAGCTCTGACCTCCTCAGACCTCCTGTCCGCAGGATGCCCAGCCAACCCACTCAGAAACTCTCCATGCAGGGAAACTGGTTCCGTTCCAGCCAGGGGACCAAGACCATGGCATTTGGGTACTGAGATTCCCCTAGACCCATCAGACACTCTCCCATAAAGACTCACCCAGAAGAAAGCATGCTGCACTGCAGAGAGAAGCCTTTCCTTCACCCACTATAGAGACTCCCCAATCACATTCCCCCAAGAAATGCTCAATGGAGAAATCACTTGAGAATCCAGCTCAGGAAGCATTTCTGTAAGTGAGCTGCGGCCACAGCCTCACCAGACCCAGCCGCACAGATGGGAGCGCCTTAGTTTAGAGGTCCAGGGCGCTCATAGCCCGTAGGGCCCATTTCTTAAGCAGGTGGGTGGCGCGGTGGCCAGGGTCTAACTAAGCCTTCCTCACGTCGGGGAAAACTCCCCCCGGGATGGGGTGCAGAGAAGGTTGGGGCACGCAGGTGAGAGAGCTATGGTCCAGGCCCGGACCCCGGTCCCTGGAGAATGCCCGCAGCAGGCACGCGCTGACCCGCGTTCTCTTCTGGCCCTGGGGCCGGCCGTGTGAACCCTGGACAGCAACTCAGGTGCATGTCGGAGCCTCTCACCTGGCAGCGGTGTTGGTGACAGCAGCGCTGGGTCCCAGGGCCCGGGTGGAGCAGGTCAGGGCAGATGGGACAGGCTGGACGCCACCGCGCGAGTGGAAGGTGTGGGGCGGGCGGGGTACGTGGTTTATGAGGGGAGGGTGGGCGGGGCCGAACTGCTGGAGGAAAAAAAAGGGGAAGCGTGGTTGCTTCATCCCCAGTCCCCTGTGCAAGAAAAGTCTTTGGGGGATGTATCCGAGGTAGGGCGGGAAATGGATCCGCCCATCCCCTTTTCCCTTTCTAGGAACAGAGATGATGCCAGCGACGGGGTGGGGTCAGGCTCTGTCAGACCTGAGGCTGGGGTGAAAACTCAAGGCTTTTGGTGATGGACCCCAAACTTAGTTGATTCTTGTCAGGCTGCCTGTGTGGACAGACACAGCCTAGGGAACCTTTCTCACACAGCAGCCTGGTGGACATATTTCCAAATTGAAATGTTTGGACACCTGCCTCTGCTCTCAGAGGCCCATTACCAAGCTGCTTTGCACCCCGACCAGGCTGGACCCTCCCTGTGAAATTAGCCCCTGGTTCTGGAACTCACCCTGCCTAGGGAGGTCCCAGTATCCCTGGCTGCAGACTGATGACATCAGCAGTCAGGTCCTCAGACTGGCTCCACTGCCAGTCCCTGCCCTGCCGGCTCTACCAGATCTTATAACCCTACCACATTCCCCAGGTCTCTCCTTCCAGCTGCTCCACAGCCCCCAGTACCAGTGAGCGGTGAGCTGTCCCTCAGTCTCTTTGGTCTCCTAAGTTTGACATTAAAGGGGTCAGAAGAGGGTCAAGTTCTTGTTTTCTCCTCCTAGCCTGGAAGTTTAGGGAAGCAGAAGGCTTTGGCATCCAAGCCTGGGTGAGGATACCAGTATGCCCTTCTCCATAGAGGAGTGTCTTGTCAGCCGGAGTTGAGCATTCTCTCTCATTTCCAACCTGGAATTCTTCCTTCTAGACCAACCGGTTCCTGGAACCTATAGTATTTGCTTCCTACCTCCACCCCTAGCTGGAGAAGAAATGCCAGGGATGTCATTAAGACAGCTCCAAGGCAGAGGGGGTCAGGCGTCTTTAGGGATACTCTCCTTGGGTCCTGTCCCTGGACCTCTTGATTTCATCCCACCAATCAGAAGATAGTGAAAATGGAGTTTGGAAAACCAAAAAAAAAAAAAAAACAGACATGAAGCAGACTTGCTGACAAGCTATTTGGAGAGATATCAGGCAGGGTGGCTTCTCGGGGACTAGGAAGGGAGGCTCGCGACTGCCACACCACAGGGCTTTTTTCGGTTTACTTTGGAAACAGGATCTCATTCTGTAGCCCAACAGTCTTGAACTCACAGCAGTCCTGCTTTAAGCCTCCCAGGTTCGGGGATCACAGGTGAGAGCCGGCGGAGCAGCTCCCTGTGGGCTTTTTTTTTTTTTTTTTTTTTAATTTTATTTATTTTTGTATGTGTATGAATGTACTGTCTGCATGTAGGTTTGTGCATCCGTGTCGTGCAATGCCGAAGAGGCCAGAAGAGGGTGTCAGATTCCCCTGGAACTGGAGTTCTCCCCTGGAACTGGAGTTCTCCTGGAATTGGAGTTTCAGACGGTTCTCAGCCGCCATGTGGGTACTGGGGATCGAACCCGGGTCCTCTGTAAGAGCGGTCGGCGCTCTTAACCGCTAGGCCATCTCTCCAGCCCCTCCCATGGGCTTTTTCCAGCCAGCTGGCAAGCCCTAGAACCCAGCAGAGGGTCTGTTCTACCTTCGACCTCAGTGGACACACCAGTGGAAATCAAAATTCAAAGCAGGTATGCAGGTCAGCCAAAGGGCTTTGCTGTGGGACTGTTCGTGCATCACTTGGGATACAGGAAGGGGCAGGGCCTTAAGTGACAGGATCTGTGACAGGTACATTTGGGCCCAGGCAGAGAACCAGGAAAATGCCTGGCTCATCACTCATTTTAATAAATTTTTCTCTTTCCCCACCCAGCTAAATTTGACTCAGTGCCCTAACCCCTGAGCCATTACCTGGAGGCCTGGCCCCCCCAGGGCTTTCAATACTATAACACAAGCTAAGTGTGTGTAGAGGTACAGGAGGCTCCACAGGGGCAGACTCCACCTTAATACCCATCTTAATACCTCAAGCTCTAGGCATGGTCTCTGCACAACCATTTAATATTAATACAGAAGCAAGAAGAGACTAGAACACCCTCCCACACACACACACACAGGTGTTTCAGCATGTGCGTGCTCAGTAGTAACCTTGGGCAAGTCTAGCAGTTTCTTCATCAGTACCAACAGTCTAATAATCTCATACCTGAGATGGTGTGAGGATCAAATGGGATCAAGGATTTCCAAGAACTTTTCAACCACAGTATGATGTTCATGGGGACTGATACTGTTGTTTTAATAGGGTGGGGCAAGCTGCCATGGCCCACTCAACTCTTCTTGGAACACTGGGCACCTGAGCCTCCTCAGATGTGAATGAATTGAAAGCCAATGCAGAGAGGGCATCTAAAAGGGACAGGGATCATGGGAGAAACTTTCATGACCTCTTCCAGCTAGAAAGACAGCTGCTCTGTAGCTTGGCCCAAACCAGAACCTGATCCCAGTCCCTACCCCAGCCTCAAGCCTGAGGCAGCACCAGCACCAATCCTGAAAGTAAACTGAAACCCAGCTCTAGCCTTGACCTCTGCTCCAAACACTGAGGCTTTCACAGCAGAGTGTATTTAAAGGAAAGCAGAGCCGCACCCAAGTCTCTTCCTTTTCCCAAGAAGCATGGCGGTAGTAATGGGAATAGTGGCATGGTGGGGGCAGTGATGGGAGCCTGGCATCCTGAAGGGGCCTTTCCATTCTTTATTCAGTCCCAATAAGTTAAAGGGCAAGAGTGTGGGCAGGGCCTTAGGTGAGGATGCTGCTAACAGAAGGTAGCAGTTCAGCCAGGTGCTCCAGGATACCCACTTCTTGGCACAGGGAGTTGCCCTGGAGGTTGAGGAGGACCAGCCTGGGGCAGGAGGTGAGTGGCTGGAGCACTGCAGACTGCTGGAGGCCTTGGGGAAGATAGTCAAGGAAAGCCTGGCAATTCTACCCCACCTCATCCACCTGTTCCCAGACACCCACCAAAGCTGTTTGGAAGCATGATTAATAGGCATCTTGAATGTTTCCCTGGAGGGAGTAAAGCTTTTGTCGAAGACTGCAAACATCTGGCCACAGGGGTGACACAGGAAACACATACAAAGCAGGCTCCCTGTGGTACCAGGAGAGGTGGAGACTACTGCCAAGTGGCACTTGCTATTCAGCAAAGCGCTACCAAGTGGAAATGTAGGTCAAAAGTTGCTCTAAGCCGGGCATGGTGGCGCATGCCTTTAATCCTAGCACTTGGGAAGCAGAGGCAGGCAGATCTTTGTGAGTTCAAGGCCAGCCTAGTATGCAGAGTGAGTTCCAGGACAGCTAGAACTACAGGGAGACCGTGTCTCAAAAAGACAAAAAAAAAAAAGTTGCTCTAACTTTCTATTTTCTTTTCTTTTTTCTTTTTTTTTTTACCTTTAATCCTAGCACTCGGGAAGCAGAGGCAGGTGGATCTCTGTGAGTTCAAGGCCAGCCCGGTCTACAGAGTGAGTTCCAGGCCAGCTGAGACTATAGGGAGACCCTGTCTAAAAAAACAAAACAAAACAATTGTGTTATTTTTATTTTATGTGTATAAGTGTATTGCTTGCAGCTGGGCGTGGTGGCGTACACCTTTAATCCTAGCACTTGGGAGGCAGAGGCAGGAGGATCTTTGTGAGTTCAAGGCCAGCCTGGTCCATAGAGCGAATTCCAGGACAGCTGGGGCTACAGGAAGACCCTGTCTCGAAAAGACCAAAAAAAAAAAAAAAAAAAGTGTATTGCTTGCATGTAGGTAGGTGCACCTGTGTTGTACAGTGCCCTCCGAAGTCAGAAGAGGATGTTGAATCTCTGGAACTAGAGTTATGAATGGTTGTTAGCCACCATGTGGGTGCTGGGAATCAAACCTGGGGTCTCTGCAAGAGCAGTCAGTGCTCTTAACCACTGAGCAATCTCTCTGTCCCTGGCTTTTCCATTTTCAAAAGAGGAATCAAGAATTCAAGATTTTTTTTTTACAACGTAGAACTTCCTTACTTTGATAATACTATGTGGTCCTCAAGAATCTCTACAGGTCACCTGTTTGTGAACTCTGGCTTGAGGAAGCCACACTCCACAAAACTCCAGAGTTCAAGTTAATGATAGTGCCAGTCAGCCCCAGGCTATCATTTCCCCTGGGCTCATAATGCCTGGGCCCAGTCTTGGGATGGTACCCTGTCCCTGTCTGTGTCTGCGGTCTGTCCGGCTGTGGCCTGTGCCTCACCCTATGAGCAGTCTGCAAGGAAGGATACGGTTATCGCACAGCAACAGCTCCTGCAGCCGGGGCAGGTTAGCCACGCCATCCAGGGACTCTATGGCATTATCGCTGGCCTGCAGCACCTGAGGAGCAGAGACGGGGGACACAGAGCTGAGCAGGGAGCTATTAGCTGGGGCTGGTACAAGTCATGAGGAGCCCAGGGTGGAGAAAGGGGAAAAGGACCATTCAAAACAGCAAGAAAGTAAAGGATACTTTACCTCAAGACAGCGCAGGGCAGCCAGGGCTGGGGGCAGGGCTCGGAGACGATTGTGTGACAAGTCAAGATGAGTGACCAAGAGCAGCTGTTCCAGATGGCAGAGCACTGTCAGATCCTAAGAGTGGCAGGGGGTGAGATACTCAGCCACTGGCCCTGTGTCCCATTGAGGAGATGTGAGAAACTTACCTTATAGCCCAGCCCACGGGAGTAGATTCAAGGACAGAGGACAGACAGGGTTGGGAGGGTGACCAGTGAGGGTGGATGGGAAAAGGTGGCCTAGAGTATGGAAAGGACAGAGGACAGTGGCAGGTTCCAGAGCAAACCAACAAGGCAGGAGTGAGGTGGACTGCAGTGAGAAGGTAAAACTGATGTGCTGGGAAGACCGGGAAGGACTAGAAGCAGGAAGAGTTAGGGCCTGGGAGGCTTTCAGAGACCTCCAGAAACTATTTAGGTTTTAGGTTTGGGGACCTGTTCCAGGGTAATAAGTACTGGCGTGCATGGCATGGATGATAAAGGGCTTTTTGAGGGGGGAGGTCCTAGAGATTCAACCCAGGGCCTTCTACATGCTGGGCAAGTGTTCCACCACTGAGCTCCATCCCTAGTTTAGCTTTGGTGACTCAGGATTTGAGACTAAGGAACAAAAAGGATGACGGGCCAAGTGACAGGTGCAAGACCTAGCAAAGGAGTAGACCAGAGGAAGGTGATGGATTCAACCTGCGCACACGGGAAATGTTCAGGAAGACACCCTCAATTAAAGGCGAAGTCAGAGTACAGTGAGGGCAGCAGGGAGGGGCCTAGGGAGGGTGCACCTGCCGAGCCCGTACCTTGTGAGCCAGGTGCAGCACGCGCACCTCAGCATACTCCATCTTCAGCACACTGTTCTCTAGCAAGAACTTGCTACGTAGGTCATCCAGGTAGGCTGCTCGCATTGGGTCCACAGCCTGGTAGACAAGGGACAGGCAAGTATGTAGGTCATCTGCCTTCCAGCTGCCCACTGGGCCTCCCCTGGCCTGTTCCCTCAGGCCCAACTTGCCTTCAGGGTCTGGAAGTACTGCAGTGTCTCTTTCTCATACAGGAGGGGGTCCAGTGCCCGCATCAACAAGATGATGGTGAGCAGGCACCCTGGGGAGAGGGTGGAGAAATAGATGTTTTCATTCTCTTTTGAGACCCTCTCCTTGAGGGAGTGCCCTGGATGAGGCTTTCTCAACGTGTGCAGGCTCAGGGAATGGCCTTACATTTATTCTCAGGCTCCAGCTCCTGAAGCTCCTTACAGGATTCAAGCTCAGACTGTAGCACTGTGGACTTTTCCACTGACAGTTCACACCTGAGAGTAGGTAGGGGAGGGAAGGGATGATGTCCCAGCCTTGGTCATTCCCAGCACTGAGTCTGAGCCATCTCCCCCTGGCCCAGGCCTCCTACCCCAACTCCCTGATGTCTACAGCCCCTTTCTTCCTTGCCCGTGGGCTCCTGACATCACCTGAATAGCTGCTCATCAGTGGCTGAGTCTCGGCACCAGCACTCCTGGTGGCCTAAGGGAAAGGGGAAGTGGTAGGAGGGGACATTCCTTGAGGAAAGGAGAGGCCTGAGAAGTAGCTGCAACGGGCAGAGCTTTACGTTGCATCACCTTTTAAAAGCACACACTCCTTCTGCGAATCGCTCGCTGTCCAAATGACACGAAACGTATGTTGGGGCAATTGGTCATTGAGAGAGGCAGCAGGCAGATCACAGAGCTGGGGGCAAGAGGTCAAGGAAATGTCCACTTTTCTGACTGTCCTGCCCTAGTCCTGCCCAAAGCCTTCATTTCTGCCCCATCAATTCTGGGATACCCAGACATGGTTGGGCCGGTTCCTGCCATCTGGGGTCCTCCACTCCACACGCAAGGGCAACTCATCAATCATGAGTAGCAAGGTCCCCATCCTGGAGCCCACCTGGCATGGGGACAAAGAAAGGTCCATCAAAACCCAACAGCAACAGGCCCAGAATACTACGATTCTTTTAGTAAAACCACTGGACTCACTATTAGGGGACGAGAAAAGCAGACGGACAGACAGGCCTCTTCCCGGCTCACATGCAAGCAGCGCAGAGCATCCTGGGGGTCCGCTGAAGAGAGACACAACCTCAGGTCTCCTTAAATCGTTTCCCATTTCTTCCCATTTCTTCCAAACATCCAGCCGCTTCCCATTGCTTACCCCGACCCAAGAGCCAGCGGTGATAGAACCAGGCACTCTGATCATTGGGGTCAGTGAAGAAGGCATTCTGCACCAGCTCCAGCTCTGAAAAGTGCCAGAGGGGAATGGGGTTGTGTCAGCAGCCATCTCGACAGCTCTCCAGCCCCCAGTCTCACTTATACCTGGCCTTATGCAGGGGATGCATATGTCATTTTTTCTTCCATTTTTTTGGTGCACCATTCCTGGAGGTACTGCAATACCAGGTCGATGCGTGGAGTGGATGGAGCAAGCTCCTATTCCAACTCCTACTTCCAAAAATACATTTAATATATTTGTCCTTGGATAGAGGACATATCAGATATTAAACTGATAAGAACAGATACTACATTTGATCTTAGCCAAAAGGCAAAGAAACAATGTCTTTTTTTTTTTTTTTTTCCGAGACAGGGTCTCCCTGTAGCCCCAGCTATCCTGGAACTCACTCTGTAGACCAGGCTGGCCTTGAACTCACAAAGATCCTCCTGCCTCCGCTTCCCAAGTGCTAGGATTAAAGGCGTGCGCCACCATGTCCAGCTGGTGATGTCATTTTTTTTTTAATTTTATTTTATTTATGTGTATGAATGTACTGTTTTGCGTGTAGGTCTGTACACCAGTGTCGTGCAATGCTGCGGAGGTCAGAAGAGGGTCTCAGAATCCCCTAGAACTGGAGTTCTCCTGGAATTGGAGCTACAGACGGTTCTCAGCCGCCATGTGGGTGCTGGGGATCGAACCCGGGTCCTCTGCAAGAGCGGTTGGCACTCTTAACCGCTAGGCCATCTTTCCAGATGTCATTTTTATCTTCCCTATTAGATGCCTGAACCCCTTGAAGCCAGGCACTGAGTCATATGTACCCCTGAAGACAGGCAAGAAGTATGTGCTCAGTAAACCTGAGTGACAGGTTCAGAATAGGGTCAGGCAGGCATCAGGACTAGAGGGGTGGTGCTTCAGAATCCTTGTCAGGATTCCCTGGGCCTGCTAACCTTTCAGCAGTACATCTTCAGGGAGGCGTCCCTGTGGACCAGAGTCTGGCTGGGGATGCAGCTGGGGCAAGAGGCAAGAGCGATAATGCCAGGAAGAATAGTTGGAGAAGTTCCGGGTGATGAGGCTGTCAGTGAAGGCTAGTTCCTCTGCAGGGGCCACAGCAGCCTGTGCAGCCACAAATCGTCGATAGTCCCAGCAGTGAACTGAGGGGGTTGTGAAGAGAGGGACCCTATCTCAGAAGCAGGATGAAGAGGAGCTACTCCACTGGTAACCCCCAGAATTCCCACAGAGACTCCCTGAAACACTGCCATGCTAACCATACAGGCTCCATCTGGTTCCATTATCCTTTTCGGCACTATCCCCAGTGGACCCTGGTGATGGAGACAGCATTCCTTTCCACTCTGGGCCTTAAGGAGGACCCAGTAACAGGATGTGGAGCACATAAGGTCTGGGGAGACAGGACCTTTGGCACTTACAGTTCCGCTCATCAACCTCGAGAAAGCGTGCACATAGCTCCAGCTCTCGAGCCCAGTTGGGTTCAGGCAGGCGGCCTAGCAGCCAGCAGCGGTGGTGCCATGTGCCATAGGACTTAGGGTTCACACGTAGGCAGCTCTCTAGGAAGCCCAATTCTGCCTTCACCAGAGCAGCCAATTCCTCAGGGGACCTGTACCAAAGAGAAAGGGGGAGTCCAGCCCTCGAACATGTGACCTGGGTTCACCCGTCATGCCCTGTGCCTGGACTCCCACCATCCTATCTCTGTGCCCCTGGCTACTCCATTCCTCCTTCACTTCTGTTCCAGGCAGGGTTAAGGGCAGGGCGAAGGTGGTCTTCCTGGGACACTGAACCAATACACACTTCTGGGCCTCCAGCTGCTGGAGCACCTCTCGGCGACAGTTCCAGAGGGTGGCAAAATCAGGATTGGCTCCCAGAATCTGGCTTGTCAGTTCCAACACTGACTCATCCAGCTCTCCAGCCTGCCGCTGAAAAGACAGGTACAGGGTTAGAGATCCTAGCATTCTCCCAGCTCCAGGCTAAATAACATAAACTCGGAACCACTCAAGTCTTTGGATCTCATTGTATACAATGGGTACTATGCAAAGCTTTATACAGCCACCCAGTTATTCTCTAGTTTAATCCTAACAACACTCTTATGCGGGATGTTCAATTATTGGCCCCATTTTTACAGATGAACAAATAGTTTCTTTCAGTGACTTGCTCAAGGTAACAGAGCTATAAGAGACAGATCCCAGATTTGGAGCTATAAGTGAGACTCTGGGGTCAAGCTCTTGGGGGTTCGGTCTGAGAGCCCCACCTTCTGGAAGACAGATTGAGTAGCTGACTGGTAGAGCTTTAGCTTCTGCTCCCGCTCTAGCCTTTTGGCCTCTGCCTGCTCTTCTGACGTCTTCACCTTTAGGCGCCCGTGCTGTAGGGAAGAGTTGATGGGAAAAATGCAGGTGGCCTTGCAAGGGCAGACCCGCAGAATCCCCACGGCGGAGTACCAGGTTCCTATAAAGCAGTGGAGTCAGCCACGTGGGGTGAAGGCGTGGGCACGCAGGGGTGAGGGGCTGGGCTCAGGGTTCTCACCATGCTGCCTTTTCAGCGTTCAGGAAAGGGAAAGGGTCCAGTCGTAGCCCGCTAAGTCAGGGAAGAGTGTTGTCAATCACAGAGCCCTGCCTCCACAGCCCCGCCCCCAGGTGTTTCCCGGTAGCTGCCAGCGGCCTGGGCGGAGATCCCCGGGGTGTAAGGAGGTTCTAGGGTGGGTACGGGGAGTTCAAGAGGCAATCAGCACCCCTGGGACCTCTGCACGCGCTGCTCTCACCGTAGCCCAACCCTCCGGGGCTGCAGCCCGAGACGAGGCTTGTGGGCTACGGGAACCACACCGCGCCCGGACAGTGGCGCCGCCCGCCCGACCGCCCCGCGGCTCCTCTGCACTCCCACCCCGCCGGCGAACCCACCTGCTCAGGCAGGGAGGAGGCGCGGAGGACGAGCAGCTGCGGCGCCTGCCACCGAATCTGCGGCTAGCTAGAGCGGCCCTGCGCCCGGGCTCTGCCCGCTGCGCCCTCTGCAGGCTTGGGGAGGTAGCAGTGCGCGCCTGGGATCCGCCAAGCTCAGTTCTCGAAAGCTCTCGCAAGTGTAAGATCACGCCCGCACGCGGAACTCAGGAGACCTGGTGGATGACCTGGCACGGCTTTTCCAGTTAGCAATGCAAACTGCAACCTGGCTGAAGTAATTTCACCAACAGCCGGAAACCCACATCCTCACTACTCCACTGACCTTTCTCTGGCCGAACCAGCCTGTCCCAGGTGTCAAAACAATGTTTCCTGTTCTTACCTTCTCTGACCTGTGTTGTTTTAATGTTACTGACTTTACACTTTGTAACTCTTTATGCTGTTTTTTTGTTTTGTTTTACACTTTTTTTGGTATTTTTGAGACAGGGTTTCCCTTTTAATACCAGGTGTCCTGGAGCTCGCTCTGTAGACCAGGCCGGCCTTGAACCCACAGAGATCCACCTATCTCTGCCTCCCGAGTGCTGGGATTAAAGGCGTGCTGCACCTTTGTCTCTCTCCTTCCTTCCTTCCTTCCTTCCTTCCTTCCTTCCTTCCTTCCTTCCTTCCTTCCTTCCTTCCTTCCTTTCTTCCTTTCCTTCCTTCTTTCTTTCTTTCTCTTTCTTTCTTTCTTTCTTTCTTTCTTTCTTTCTTTCTTTCTTTCTTTCTTTCTTTCTTTCTTTCTTTCTTCTTTCTTTTCTTGGTCTTTTCGAGACAGGGTCTCCCTGTAGCCTCAGCTGTGCTGGAACTCACATTGTAGACCAGGCTGGCCTTGAACTCGCAGAGATCCGCCTGTCTCTCTATTTTCAACCACTTGCTCTACCTAAATGTGAGTGACTTTCAGGTCTCAATGCTCACCCTTATCCCTGCATCCACTGTTCCTGGGAGAACTTTATCAAGTGAAGTATGAGGAGTTGGAACATCCAAGAGCTCTGTCCTTGGCTACAGATCTGCCTTACACTTTCTCTTGGTGATCTCATCCATACCCATGATTTTTTAAAAAATTTTATTTATTTATTCTTTATATGTATGAATGTACAGTCCGCATGCAGGTCTGTGCACCCGTGTCGTGCAATGCCGCGGAGGTCAGAAGAGGGCGTCGGATTCCCCTGGAACTGGAGTTAAGACGGTTCTCAGCCGCCATGTGGGTGCTGGGGATCGAACCCGGGTCCTCTGCAAGAGCAGTCGGTGCTCTTAACTGCTAGGCCATCTCTCCAGCCCCATATACCCATTATTTTAATTACTACCTGTAAGCTGATGACCTTCAACCTCTATCTTCAGCCCAGATGTTCCAAGCATAAATAATAAATCTATCATAGACATATTCAAGGCTATTTGGGATCATGTCACATCTATAGACGTATTCAAGGCTATTTGGGAAAACAAACAAAAAAACAGGGACACTGGTAGTGCCTGTAATGCCATCTACTCATGAGGCTGAGACAGGAGGTTCTGGAGTTTGAGGCCACCTTGGGCAACATACTGAGACTCTTTATTTTTTGAAACAGGGTCTCCCTGTAGTCCCAGCTGGCCTGGAACTCACTAAGTAGACCAGGCTGGTCTTGAACTCACAGAGATCCACCTGCCTCTGTATCCCAAGAGCTGGGATTAAAGGCGTGTGCCACCACACACAGTGTGAGACTATTAAAAAAAAACAAAAAGGAGCCGGGTGTGGTGGCACACACCTTTAATCCTAGCACTTGGGAGGCAGAGGCAGGTGGATCTTTGTGAGTTCAAGGCCAGCCTGGTTTACAGAGCGAATTCCAGGACAGCTTACAGGGAGACCCTGTCTTGAAAAGACCAAAAAAAAAAAAAAAAAAAAAAAAAAGATATTACCTAGATGTCTCAGAGATAACTCAAACTATAAAAGCTAAAAGATCTTGGGAGCTGGAGTGATAGCCTAGTGGTTAAGAGCACCAACTGCTCTTGCAGAGGACCGGGGTTCGATCCCCAGCACCACCCACATGGCGGCTAAGAACCATCTGTAACTCCAATTTCAGGAGAACTCCAGTTCCAGGGGAATCCGAGACCCTCTTCTGACCTCCACGGCATTGCACGACACGGGTGCACAAACCTACATGCAGATAGTACATTCATACACATACAAAAATAAATAGAATTAAAAAAGAAAAAAAGAAAATCTTAAAAAAAAAAAAAAAAGCTAAAAGATCCAGGCATGGTGGCGCATTCCTTTAATCCCAGCACTTGGGAGGCAGAGGCAGGTGGATCTCTGTGAGTTCAAGGCCAGCCTGGTCTGCATAGTGTGCTCCAGGCCAGCTGGAGCTATGGAGAGACCCTGTCTCAAAAAAGACAAAACAAAACAAAACACTAAAAGATATTGTTCCCTATCTCCCAGATGGATACTGGACTTCGTTTCCTGTTACAGTGAATGGCCTTACTCCTTCCCCACTCCTTAATCTCACTTGTCTCACTTGAATATCCTCTTCATTACAGCCACCACAAAAAGTGTTGAAATGCTCTCCATCTCAACCATGTCCCTTCTATTAATTTGCTCTTCATGCTGTTGGATCAGTCTTTATTGGAGATTTGATATCACATCTCTACCTAGAAGTCCCCAGTGGCTCTCTGAATAGCTTTTTTTTAATGTGAAACAGGAATTTCTTTGTTTTTTAATTTAATTTATTTATGTGTATGAATGTACTGTCTACATGTAGGTTTGTGCACCTGTGTCCTGCAATGCCTCAGAAGTCAGAAGAGGGCGTCAGATTCCCCTGGAACTGGAGTTAAAGATGGTTCTTAGCGGCCATGTGGTGGTGGGGATCGAACCCAGGTCCTCTGCAAGAGCAGTCGGTGCTCTCAACGGCTTGGCCATCTCTCCAGCCCCCAGAATAGCTTTTAAAAAATATTTTATTAAAAAATATTTTATTAGTTTTATTTTATGTGTATGAGTATATTGCCTGCATGTATGTAATTGTACCTGTGTTATGTAATGCCCATGGAGATCGTAGGAAGATGTTGGAACTAGAGGGAGTTACAGACTGTCTTTAGCTGCCATGTGGATGCTGGAAATCAAACCCTGGTCCTCTACAAGAGCAGGTGGTACTGTTAATTGCTGAGCATCTCTCCAGCACACCTGGAGAGGATAGCTTTTGAGGACAGAATTTGAATCTCTTAGCCTAGCACATCAGGGATTTTAGCATTTAGGCTCTGTTTACCCTCTGCCCAATCCTATTAAAAAACCCTTTAGCTAGCCAGGCCTGGTGGTGCACGTCTTTAATCCCGGCGCTCGGGAGGTAGAAGCCGGTGGATCTCTGTGAGTTCAAGGCCAGCCTGGTCTACATAGTGAGCTTCATTCAGCACAGCTGGGTTTACAGGGAGACCCTGTCTCAAAAAGACCAAAACCAAACAAACAAACAACCGTTTAGCTAAAACTCTCTTACAGTTTCCCAAAATACATTGATTTAACCCTCTAGGAATAGAGTGACTTCTGAGTGCTGGAATTAAAGGGGGGGTTGAGAGAAAAAAAAAAAAAAAAAAAAAAAAAAGAGAAGTTCTTTCCTATCAATGTTGATTAGGCTGGCCAAAATCTCCTCAAAGACTCAAGTGGTAGCCTCCCTAGTAGGTGATCTATAGATTTCTCCCACTGCACTTGGCTGTGCAATGTTTTAGGGTTTTGGGGTTTTTTGGTTGTTTGCTTGTTTTGTTTTTTGTCTTTTTGAGACAGGGTCTCCCTGCAGTCCTGGAACTCACTTTGTAGACCAGGCTGGCCTTGAACTCCCAGAGATCCACCTGCCTCTGCCTCCTGAGTGTTTTCGTTTTTTAAATTTATTTTTGTGTATGAATGTTTTGCTTGCATGTATGTAAGTACCCCATATGCATGCAATACCTGTGCGGGACAGAAGAGGGCATTGGACTACCTGGAACTGGAGTTATAGATTGTTTTTAGCCACCATGTGGGTGCTGGGAATTAAACCCAAGTTCTCTACAAGAATGGACAGTGCCCTTAACTGCTGAGCCATCTCTCCAGCCCCAGCTATGTAATGTTTTTGTAAAAAGTGTGTGTCCTTGTGGCATGTGTATATTCATACTTTGCATTTGAAGTGGTGCCTGTGTGCCTTCTGACCTTCCCTGTCCGTTGTCCAGATGTGGCTTGAGGCCTTGGCCCAAGGGTCTCCCTGTAGCCTCAGCTGTCCTGGAACTCACTCTGTAGACCAGGCTGGCCTTGAACTCACAAAGATCCGCCTGCCTCTGCCTCCCAAGTGCTAGGATTAAAGGCGTGTGCCACCAAGCCCAGCGCTTCAAAGCTTTTTCTTTAAGAATGTCTGGACCCCCATGAAACCCTACTATACCCAAGTTTACCAGGAAATTTGGGTAGGAGTGTGGTTGATGACCATCGTTTATAGAATCGGGAGTGCTGATTAAAAAAAAAGAAAAGTAAAGCTTTGAAAGGTGCCACACCTGCTCCTGGTCATGGTCATTATTAATACCTGAGTACACTCAAGATGAATTGCCAATCAGCCTGTAAATTTAAACAAGCTGTCTTAGTTGGGAACATGGGACATCACTATATACTTGTTTAAGTACCATTTACTATGTGGCATCAATAAATTACCTCTGAGATGCAAAAAAAATTAGATCTGAATATAAAATCATGGCATCATTAAATCCTTATTATTTTAAGATAAGATCTCACTGTGTAGTTCCATGAGGGCCTCAAACCTTCATCCCTCCTACTGCACCCTCCCCAGGAGTTGGGATTACAGGCATGTGCCATTATGCTTGGATGGCTTGAAATTGTTATATTTCCTCCACATTAATTTCAAGCCCTAGGAATGTATGCAGTGTTTGCCATATACTCAGTCTCTTTCTAGGTCCTGTAACATGTTATAGAAGGAAAGAGACACTTTTCCTGGTTTTGCATACTTCAGTCCAATGAGGAAAACATACTTGACTTACTGGTTATCTTTTTTTTTTTCAAAGCCAATTTTTATTGAAGCCTTGTGCATTTCATACAAAATTTCCAATCAAGTCTAGACCCATTCCCCTTCCTTGCCGCCCCCCACCAGAGCTCATGCATTCTGCCAAACATTTTTTTCATCTTTTTCTCAGTCTCTTAAAATTTTCAATGCATAGCCAGGTGTAGTGGTGCACACTTTTAATCCTAGAATTCGGGAGGCAGAGGCAGGCGGATCTTTGTGAGTTCAAGGCCAGCCTGGTCTACAGAGTAAGTTCCAGGACAGCTAGGGTTACTGGGAAGACCCTGTCCTGAAAAAGACAAAAAAAAATTTTTTTTCAATGCAGAAGTTTTCTGTTTCAGTCGGTTCTTTGACCCAGTCTTTTTGTTGTTGTTGTTGTTCCTTCCAATTTGCATACTGGTTATCTTTGTTGCAGACACTGTAATGGGATTCTGTATATGTGAGGTGAATGCGTGTGTGTGTGTGTGTGTGTGTGTGTGTACACACACACACACACACACACACACACACACACACACACACTGTGCTGGTTAGTTTTTGTCTGCTTGACACAAACCTAGGCATACCTGGGGAAAGGGAATCTCAACTGAAGAATTTCCAACAGATTCACTGGCACGCATTTCTCTTGAGCATTTTCTGGATTGCTAATTGGTGTAGGAGGGCCCAGCCCATTGTGGGTGATACCATCCCTAGTCAGGTGGGCCTGGCCTGAACAAGAAAGGTAGATGACTGTGAGCCTGGAAGCAAGCTAGTAAGAAGCTTTCCTTGAAGGTCTCTGCTTCCGTTCCTGCCTCCATGTTCCTGCCCTAAGCTCCTGTCCTGGTCTCCCTAGATGATGGCCTGTAACCTGTAAACCAAATAAACCCTTTTCTTTCTCTACAACTTGCTTTTAGTCATGGTGTTTATTACAGCAACAGAAACCAAACTAGAACACAGCCACACACACACACACACACACACACACACACACACACACACAGAGCCAGTCATCAACCCAGCCTAACATGGTGGCTCACATCTGTAATCCCAGGACTTGAGAGGCTGAGGCAGGAAGATGATGGGTTCAAAGCCATCCTTGTCTATACAGAAAGATCCTGTTTCAAAAATAAAAGTAAAACTGGGGGTGGTGGCATAGGCCTTTAATCCTAACCCTGGGAGGGAGAGGCAGGCAGATCTCTGTGAGGTTGAGGCCAGCCTAGTCTACATAGCAAGTTCTAGGCCAGTTGGGGCTACAGGCTACAAACTAAAAAGAACATAGAGTCTGGAGCCAACTGCTGAGTCTAATCTTGGCTTGGCCACTTACTAGTTTTGTGACTTGTGGGGTCAGTTACTCAACTTACCCCCTCTTATGTCTCAGTTTCTTTAATAGTAACATGAGAAAAAATTATCTCAATGCTTGAATTGAAGTGAGTAAATAAACTATATTGAGTGCTTTGAATAATAATTGCACTGAATAAGGGCTCAATGAATAATAATAGTAGCAAAGATAATATAGTTATAATTTTGGGGGGTCTTTTTGAGACAGGGTCTCCCTGTAGCCCCAGCTGGTCTGGAACTCCCTATGTGGATCAGGATGGCCTTGAGTTCACAGAGATCTTCTTGTCTCTGCCTCCTGAATGCTGGGACTAAAGGTATAAGTCCACACCTGGCTTATAATTACTGTTTTTGCTATTCATAACAAACATGTAAGAAACTAAGATTCAAAGAGATTAAAGGTCTTGCTGAGGGCCACATATGTAGTAAGTAGCCAGATGAGGCTCAGATTTGGTTCTGGTCCAGACTTACCTCATCTTTTTTTTTCTATACCTGATCTTGTTTCCTGTCTTACACAGGTGTATAACCAAATACCAAGAGCATAGATGCCACAGGTGAAGGTTTGACGTGTTTGGTAGTATCTGTGTTGCATCATAGTCATTAAGGAAGGAAGGAGGAAAGGAGTAGATGAAGGTTGAGGTAAACTTGAAACTGCGAAGGGTGAATCAGGCCGCTTAAGAGAGGAAGTGAGTCTCAAGAAAAAAATCTGTATTCAAAAAGGTAGTGTGAGTTTTGCAAAGAGAGGATAGGAAGGGTGTGATATGAAGGTCGGAGAGTGAACACCCTGTAGACCTTGCCTTTTTGGGCTGGCAGAGAGAAGCTGAACCTGGTGCTCTTGGAGATAAGAACAATAGAATTGATAACAGACCTCTTGCTTAAGGCAAAAGGAGCAGTCAGGAGTTATATTTGGCCTCTTCTGTGAGACTGTGGGAATCAGGCCGGTGGTTGAGTGCCCCACCCCCCTTCTGAAGGAAGAGATTTGTTTTCTGTTCTTTCTTGGGAAAAGGACCAAGCAATGGTTGAGTATCAACCAAGCCAAGTTAGACTGCTTAAGGCACTCACTGTGGACATAAGTAGGTATTATTATTCATATTATACAGTGAGAGTTCAATGTGTGCAGGTTATAAAACTGAGAGACTTGAGAATCTGTGGTTTCCACAGAGGTATTGGAATGAGGTATTGGAACGTGGTAGAAGTTTGTGTAAGAAGAGAAAGGGTTACTTCTACACGGTTGGGTTTGATGTGGAGCTGTCCTGAGGCAGCAAGAAATATTTGCCTGGAGAGAAGCTGAGAGGTCGGAGCAGAAGAGGTCAGCGTGGGTGTCAGGCATGTGCATATAGTAATTACACCACAGCAGGGAATGTGTGATCCAGGGAGAGGGAAGATGAGGGAACCCACAAACAAGCTGCAGTAGAGTCATGGTTAGGGCAGGGCTGGGAGTACTGGATGCAGTAGCAGAGGGACACGTGGACAGTGGAAAGAGAAAGAGAGCTTCTGTGTCACTAAAGCCATTATTAATGGGAATCAATCACAACTAGATGCTGTATAGCCATTATGACAAGAAACTGGCCTCTGCTAGAGGCCATATGCTCAGAGATGGCACAATCTGGTGTCCAGGTCATCAGATTCCAGAAGACAGTGTCTCCTTCATGTTGTCTCTAGCCTGGCCTTGCATACTGCACTCTAATGAGCAGGCCTAGGCAGGAAATGTGGGAGGAAGTGTGGAAGGACATCTTGGAGGCTTCTTGGAAGCTTGGACATGGTAGAGGGTTGCTTCCTACCTCCCTGGGAAGAAGCCAGTGAGGAACTTGGGCCTGGATGTGGTTCAGCAGGTCTCAAGTGATAGGTGTTTAGACATTTATATAAGGGGCCCCTGGGGAGAGATCAAACGTTAGCAAGTCCGAGGCAAGGCCTAAGTCATGGTAAAGGAAATACAAAGGGCAGAGCCAAGTTTCTTCAGAGCCCGGGGAAGAAGTGCGGCACCGTTATCTCTTATGACAATGATCCTCTGGCCCCAGCTTCCTGAGTCTTTCTCTTTAACTCTGACCACCAAAGAGCAAGATGTCAGGGACAGAGGGGGGCTTGATACACAGTGACATAAGTCACCTACACATTGGGATGGACCACAGTTGGAAGCCATGATTCTTTTTTTTTGTTGCATATATATATATATATATATATATATTTTTTTTTTTTAGAAGCCATGTTTCTTAATATCAGTACTTTTGTGGCCATCAACAAGATCAGCAAAGATTTAGCCTCAAGATGGTGAACTGTGGGTTGTATGATATATACAAAATACCTCTATAACTTGTAGGGTGTCCAGCTCCAGATAACACTAACTAATGTGTCTTTGTGAGCTTGGAGGTTGGTTCTCAGTAGTGTCATTTTTTTCAGTGATAGGTAGGCACAAATACTGTATTATGAGATCTGGCCAGTTTGGGGAGATGGATTTGATAATGTTGAATAGGGATAAAGTCCTCAAATAATTGTACAAGAGCAAATGTACGGGAGCTAGAACAATACATGCCTGCAGATGGGGATTCTGGCTGGCTCCAGTTGGTAAGTGTAGACTCTGCTTTGCTCCGTAGAAACACAGCATGAGTTTGAGCTATACTGAGAGAGCTTTAGCACCCAGAGTGATGGGTCTCATAGGCCCCATCTGTGATCCAGTTGGGAGTGTGTGGTCCATTTTAAGAGGGACAGGGACAAACTGTAGTCCAGAGGAAGGAATCAGGATGGGGAGGAGAGCCCATGGCCAGAAAGTGGACATGGAGGCCAAATGGGAAGAAAAGACTCAAGGTAGAAGACCATCATTCTCAGAATCCTGGAATAGAAGCTATACTGATCCCATGTCTTTTGAGAGAAAAGAAACAGATCAGTGAGTCTGCAGACTCATGACAAAGGACTGCCTACTCATTAGAGCTGGCCAAAGGTGAAATGGGCCTCAGCAAATGGTGGTCAGCTTACCATCACGGGAGGTAGCAAAGCCTTTAATCCCAGCACTGGGGAGGCAGAGGCAGGTGGATCTCTGTGAGTTCAAGGCCAGCCTGGTCTACAGAGCGAGTTCTAGGCCAGCTGGGGCTATAGGGAGACCCTGTCTCAAAAAGACCAAAAAAAAAAAAAAAAGTTAATAGACAATTACAGACAAATCTTTCCTTCCCTGACATTCTCCAAGATTCAGATGGCTGAAATGGACCCAGGGACCTACTCAGACCTCAGGAAGGTCCTAAATTTGTCCCATTCCTTCAGTCCTGAGGTTCTTTGAGTACTTGGATTATTTCTAGCCTCCTGACACCCCAGTTCCTTCTGAGCCAGGCCGAAATGTCATACTACTTACTATATGCCCATAGCATACTTCCTGGCTAGGGAAAGGGAGAGAACAGGCTAGCCAGACAAGGAAGGGGCAAGGCCCTAGGGCTGGACCTAAAAGACAAGAGAAGCCCACAGGGAAAGTCCCCAAAAGACAGCATCATTCTACCTGGGGGTGGAAGGCGCTGACTCAGGTTGGAATCTCTGAGGGAAGATGTGAAGAAAAGCAACCAGGAAATGAGACTAAAAATGCAGAAAAACTTTTGAGCCAGAACTAGAGCCTCTGCTATGGGAGCTAGGCACTGTACTATGGTTGTTGAAGTTGAAAAAAAAGTTGGCTTGAAATTGTACTAGTCCGACAGGAAATGTGGCCACAAAACCTCTGCCTGGAAGGGGCCTGGCACAGGCACGGAACAACTTCAGGGTGGTACTTCCACATTCAGTTTAGGGCATAGGCAATATTAGTACCAGGAAGCAGAAGCTCTGAAGGTCTCTGCTAAATGAGAAACAAGCCATGGGGCACGGTGAGACCACGGGGTTCCGGGGAAGGATGGGATGCTATGACTGCAAGACGAGCTCAGAGGACAAGCCCTCACTCTTACCCTGTCCCATTCATTACCAAGGGCTGCTGTGCCACCCATGGCACAGGAGCTATGGCAGTGAGACCAACACAGGCATAATTCCTGCCCTCATGGAGCTTCCAGCCTAGAGCAGGGCTGTCTAGTGGAACCCTCTGGATGATGGAAATAAGCAAATGTGATGGTGGAGAGTGCTGAGTGATGTACCTGGGGTGCGGGAGGGGTGCTGCCCTGCTGAGGAGTAAAGCAAGCTTCCTGGAGGAAGAGAGCTCTTTGCTGGGGCTGCAGGTGAGGAGCCCCGTCCTGGGGCTGCAGATGAGGAGCCCTGTCCTGGGGCCGCAGATGAGGAGCCCGTCCTGGGGCCGCAGGTGAGGAGCCCCGTCCTGGGGCCGCAGGTGAGGAGCCCGTCTTGGGGCTGCAGATGAGGAGCCCTGTCCTGGGGCTGCAGATGAGGAGCCCGTCTTGGGGCCGCAGGTGAGGAGCCTCGTCCTGGGGCCGCAGGTGAGGAGCCCCGTCCTGGGGCCGCAGGTGAGGAGTCCCGTCCTGGGGCTGGGGTGCATACCTCTTCTGGGCCCCTCAGCACCAGGTCCTGTCATCATGGCGTTCTCCTTCCTCACGGTGGATGCAGCACCTTGCCTCTGCTCCTGCAATGACTCATCCAAGGACACTCATTTCACTGCTTTCCCTTTAGCCAGGTCCCTTCACCGTGGTGGTTGCTTGGTGAATATTTATATAATTTAGTAGTCACTCATCAGCCACCAATGGCTGGTTCCATCACAATTTATCGAAGTGACCAAGACAGATAAGATTCCTTCTCCTATAGAGCTTACATTTTCATTGAGGTAACAGACCTTGTAAATGCACTCAGCAGATGATTTAAAAAAATTGTAAACATCCTGAAGAAAATCAAATCCTGTTTTGAGACAGAGTTGGGCTTTGTGGCTCCACAGAGTATTGCTCCCCTTGGGAAAGAAAAAATGGGCTGGAGAGATGGCCTAGCGGTTAAGAACACTGACTGCTCTTGCACAGGACCCAGGTTTGATCCCCAGCACCCACATGGTGGCTGAGAACCGTCTTTAACTCCAGTTCCAGGGGATTCTGAAACCCTCTTCTGACCTCCTCAGCACTTCACGACACGGGTGCACAAATCTACATGCAGACAGTACACTCATACACATAAAAAAATAATGGCCGGGTGTGGTGGCGTGCGCCTTTAATCCTAGCACTTGGGAGGCAGAATTAGGTGGATCTCTGTGAGTTCAAGGCCAGTCTGGTCTACAGAGCAAGTTCCAAGCCAGCTGGGACTAAAAAGGAGACCCTGTCTCAAAAAGACCAAAAAAAAAATAAATAAATAAATAAATAAATAAATAAAAATTTAAAAAAGAATGCATGTATGGGACTGGATCAATGGCTCAATGGTGATCTGACTCCCTTTTCTGGCTCTATTCAGTATACGCATCACACACACACAAACACACACACACAAAAAAAAAAAAAACCTAGAAAAAAATTTAAAAAAAGAATATACGGATGAGCCGATGAGCACGTTAGGTTGCTCTCCACTGGGCTGGTGAGGGATTAAGAGGAGGAGGTGGAGATCTCAGATCCCAGGAAATGAAGCATGGGTCAAGTGAGTCAGTCAGGGTGGGTACACTCTGGTTCTTTTATCGAGGTTTTGAGATACAGAGGGAGTGAACAGGGAGTGGTGTGAAAGCTTAGAACTCCTATGTAAAGGAGAATGCTCTGAATTGCTGACAGGAGCAATGCTGTGTTGTTGTGTCTCCTGTGCAATCAGTCATGACTCAGACTTGAGCTTTGACTCAGACATGGGAGATAGGAAGGACCCCGATAGACACTTGTGGCTCTCTCAGCTGATAGCCCTATTGGGCAGTATTCTCCGAATCCCCAGGTCCCTGAGCAAGGGGCAACAGGGCAGGTACCACATGTGAGCCCAGGCCAAGGACTGATGGGTTGTGGAAGACAGGAGTTCTCGGATCTGTCCTTGGGAGTAGATACTGTCACAGGCTCCACCCACCTTTCTCCCAGGGGCCTCAGTGGGCTGGCTGGTGAGCTCAGTCATACGCTGTGTACCTTGGCACTATTGAGTTCTGCTTTGGGACATGTGCTGTGTGGGAGAGTGGCAGCAGAGGAAGGAGGGATGACAAACCTGAGACTCGGTACTGGCCTGGGCTGGCTTTCTCACTCTCGACTAGGAAATGCATAAGGACATCCATGTCTCTAATACTACTCAAGACCCAAGTGAACACTATAGGAAAATGTTTCTCAGAATGGGGAAAGAGCAAGGTCAGAAGAATCCAGAAGGTCCTAGAAGGTTGAAATGGGCCTTGTGGGATGAATTCTGGTTGTCCTGGGACCTGGGCATCCGGCAGCTTGGGGAGTTAGGGGAGAGAGTGGTACTGCAGAGATAGATTTGCTCAACACAGGTATGGAGGGAAGGAAGTGTAACTGAATTTAAAGACAAGACTGAATTTGGCCGGGAAGTCCTGAGGCCGAATAAACTTTGGATTAGTTTCACCATTCTACCAACCCCAACACGCCCTCTGCAGAAAATGAAAAGCTCTCCAAAGCTCAGACTAAACCCAAAGAAAAGCAGCAGAAGCCGGGCGTGGTGGCGCACGCCTTGAATCCTAGCACTTGGGAGGCAGAGGCAGGCGGATCTTTGTGAGTTCAAGGCCAGCCTGGTCTGCAAAGTGAGTTCCAGGACAGCTGGGGCTGTCCTTTTTTGTCTCAAAAGGACCAAAAAAGAAAAAAGCAAAGCAAAGCAGCAGAGTGCTCGAGGTGGGAGAAAGAGCTCATATTCCAGAATTACACATATCTGTCCAATCCAGACTCTCCTATTGTAAAGACCTGGAATCGTGGACAAGTTGCCCAACTTTTCTGAGCCTTGGTTTCTTTTGCCATAAAGGAGTTCTTGCTTCATAAGGAGGGTGAAAGGTAAGATCTAGATAGAGTGCCCTTAGTCATTGCAAGGGCCTAACAAGCTTAACTCTCTGGCAGCTCCTCTATGTTAAAGTGGCAGTGAAAGGCGGGGGCTGAGTCACCTGACTCTCCACTGCACAAGGCCCCTCTAGGTGTGCTCAGGCCACGTCTACCCTGCTTGCTCATTTCTTCTGGAGCTACCTTGCCAACGAGAGGAAGGCCAAGACCTCCTTCCTTGATAGGGCCATGTGTGTTAGTACTTGCCAACACAAATTCTGCAAAGTCGCCCCATTTTCTTCCTCTGCCTACTTCCCAACATTCCATGCAGGCACCTTTGTTTCCAGAGAAAGGCCTTCCTTCCATTCCCCATCATCAACTTTAGCCCCAGCATCTTCCAGTTCCCCTCTACTCCTGGGATTCTAGGACAGGCAGACCCGGCAGTACTGGGCCTGGCTCCACGCTGAGCCTGTAGGCAGACTTGGGCTGGGGAAACTGTTTGCCTCCTACACCTGGCCTTAGCTGAGTCCCTTTGGTGGTGTGGGTGATGGCAGTGAATAGCAGCAGCCCACTGAGAATTTTAGACCTTCTGATACAAGAGAGCTGTGTCTAAACTAAGTTTACCATAGTGTCCAGCATCATAGAGCCATGCTCCTAGGTGACCCTTAGCCACCGCTCAAGTGCTTTTTTTTTTTAAATTTTTAATTTCTTTTCTTTTTGAGGCAGGGGTCCCCTGTAGCCCCAGCTGTTCTGGAATTCACTCTGTAGACCAGGCTGGCCTTAAACTCACAGAGATCTACCTGCCTTTGCCTCTCAAGTGCTGGGATCAAAGGTGTGTGCCACCAGGCCCTGCTCAAAGTCCCTTTTATTTTTTTCTTAACAAGATAATAATAATAAAAAAAAGAGATTAAAAAGAAACCACTCAGACTGTGCTCCCTCCCTCTAACTCTCCCAAAGGAAGAGTAGAATGACCATCAATGGCAAGTAACAGTTGCAAAAAAACCAACACTAAGAGCCAGCTTCACGTTCAGGAGGAAGCACTGTGTCTTGTCCGGTCCTCTACAGAGTCAGAGAAACTTCTCTAGTTACAAACTATAGAAATGATCCCTGAAAGTATAGTCTTTCAAAGGGCATTTATTTATTTATTTATTTATTTATTTATTTATGGCCTTTTTGAGACAGGGTCTCCCTGTAGCTCTGGCTGTCCTGGAATTCCCTATGTAGACCAGGCTGGCCTTGAACTCACAAAGATCTGCCTGCTTCTGCCTCCCAAGTGTCAAAGTGCCTTCTTTTTTAAAAATTATTTATTTATTTATTTATTTATTTATTTATTTATTTATTTTTGGTCTTTTTGAGACAGGGTCTCACAGACAGGTGTGTGCCACCATGCCTGGCTATTTTTTATGTGTATGAATATACTATCTGCATGTAGGTTTGTGCACCTGTGTCGTGCAATGCTGTGGAAGTCAGAAGAGGGTATCAGATTCCCCTGGAACTGGAGACAAAGAGATTCTCAGCTGCCATGTGGGTGCTGGGATTTGAACCCTGGTCCTCTGCAAGAGCAGTCAGTGCTCTTAACCACTAGGCCATCTCTCCAGTCCCCCAAAGTGCCTCCTTAAGAAATCTCAGTGATACTTAGAAATTGCTTTGTGTTCCACAGTGTGCCTGATGACAAACCTTGACCTTTCCTTAAGCCATTTACTAAAAGGAGATAATGGTCATAAATATATTATCTCTTCCATGCTAGGGGTGGTGGGACACACCTTTGATCCCAGCACTGGAGAGTCAGAGGCAGGCAGATCTCTGTGAGTTCAAGGTCTACAGAGCGAGTTCCAGGCCAGCTGGGCTATAGGGAAACCCTGTCTGAAACCCCCAAAATAAATAAATAAATAAATAAATAAATAAATAAATAATCTCTTTTAAGCAGAAGCATTTCTCCCAAGGACCTGAGAACCCTTCCTTTGAAATATAAGACAGGAACAAGGAGGAAGCCTCTGTCTTTGAGGAGGGGATCCTGATTTCAGATATCCACCAGTTTACAGACACAGCTGGCTTAATCATACCTCTAATCCTGACCCCTGACTCTACTGAGCTCCATCTTGATCCTTCCCTCATTCTCTCTTTACACTGCGTGTCCCAGTTCAACACCCAATCTCTCTTTAAAATGTCCAGATCGCAACTAGCTGTGGTGGTGCACGCCTTTAATCCCAGCACTCCGGAGGCAGAGGCAGGTGGATCTCTGTGAGTTCAAGGCCAGCTTGGTCTACATAGAGAGTTTCCAGACAGCTGGGGCTGTGTTATCTCTTTCTCCATCTCCATCTCTCCAGCTTCTTCTCCTTTCTCCTCTCCCCCTACTTCCCCTTTTTCTCCCTTCGTGCCTTCTCTTTCTTTTCTTTTCTTTCTTTCTTTCTTTCTTTCTTTCTTTCTTTCTTTCTTTCTTTCTTTCTCTCTCTCTCTCTTTCTCTCTCTCTCTCTCTCTCTCTCTCTTTCTTTCTTTCCTTCCTTCTTTCTTTTTTTTTTGACAGGGTCTCCTTACATAGCCCATAATGGCCAAGAAATCAGTATGTAGCCCAAGATGTACTCAAACTCCTGTCCGCTGCCTCTGGCTTCCAGCACTGGGAATATAGCATACATCGCCGTATCCAGCGTCAATTGTTTATTTTTGATACCACCAGGCAGAAGATCCATCTTAGGTCAAGGCCAGTCAATTCTTCTTACCATGAGGCTCTGGGCAGGACTCTTGGGTGGTGTTAGGTTTCCCAACCTGGAGGAAGGCAGAGTCAGTCTGAAATCAACAGGGGCAGGCTTTATTAAGGGAAAGGCAAAGGAAGGAAGTGCCAGAGGAAGGGGATGTGCTCTTGGGCAAAGCCCATGGGAGGTGAAAGAAGTGAAGGAAGTGAAGGGACGAAAGGACAGACGCGCAGAGTGAAAGTAAAAGGCTAAGGGAGATGCTCCTCAGGGTGGGCTAAGGATCTCTCATAGGGCAAGGGACGGGGAGATGGTGAAGTGTTAGAATCAGGCCAATTTGGCCAGGTGAAAGCCCTGAAGGTGAAAGTCAGATCTGGTGATCTACCTGGGTATCAGGAGTTAGTGTGCTTCATGTGTCTTGTGTGGGCCTCCTTGTCTCTTGCACCTTTGCAAAGGCAGGGTCCTAAGCAGAAAAGAGCGGGGACCTCAGGGTCCATGCCATCTTAATTCCAGCCTCGGGGCCTCCAACCTAACAGGTGGGGCCCCCCACAGCATGTGTGTGTGTGTGGGGGGGTGCCATCAGACAGGAACTCAGGAGAGGCAGGTGGGGGCACCCACAGCGTGTGTGTGTGTGTGTGGGGGGGCATCAGACAGGAACTCAGGAGAGGCTGCTATGGGCACTGACACTCTTGCTTTCCTGGAGACAGGAACAGGCAGAGGTAAGCTTGATAGACAAAGGCAGAAGAAAGAAGGTTGTAACCCTCCTGGAGGGTGAAACCCTGAGGAACAGGCCTGGGCTCAACCTGGTGAGGAACACGGTGGTGGTGATCCGTCCTGCTCCTTTGTGTCAACACCCTGGTCTCAGTATGGTTGTCTTGCTGTTTTTTGATAACTGAAAGCACTTTCAGAGCTGGACCTTTGTCTATGGGATTTCCAGTAAGTGGCTGTCCTCCCTGCCCAGAGCTGGACATGGACAAGTCTGTCAAGAACACTAGTTGACAGGGAGATGGAGGTTAGAGAAAGATTCCAAGGGACGGGCTGGTGAGGAAGGGCAGGTAGGGCAGCTAGAGTCAGAAGGAGCAGGAAGCACAGGTCCAGGGAAGAGAGCTGAGTAGAAGGGATGCGGACCAGAGACTGTAGGTGATGGAGGATGGACTGTGTAGCATCATGACTTCTAAGGTCATCTGGGGGCTCTCTTCCCCCAGGGATGAGGCCTCGCAGCTGAAGGGACCAGATACCTCAAAGGTACCTCAAAGTCAGTGATGATAGTCCATGTTGGGTAGGAGCCAGGATAAGACAGGAAAAGGGACAGCTCTGGACTCAGCCACCTGCCTGGGTTTGCCCACTGGGTTCATGTTCCTGTGGGGCTCCCAGGAATATTCTTTTTCCCTGTGCCTGAATCCTCACCCCACTACCAATCATACTGCCTCATCGCCTCCCTTGCTTACTAGGGATCTCCCCTTTTACTCATGGACCCAAAGGGGACTTCATTAGTTGACTGAAACTCAGTGGCAATGTATTCTTGGGCTCAAGGGATGGCTTAGTTCATAAAACACTTGCTGTGCAAGCAGGAGGGAAAGCCAGGTGTAGGTGGCAACTCCCTTGTCATCCTGGTGTGGGCAGATGGACATGGGAGCCTCTCTGGGGTTTGCTAGCTAGACATCTAAGTCAATAGGTGAACCCCAGTTTTAGTGAGAGTCTGTCTCAGAGAAGAAGGTGGATGGCTTCTTAGTTGTGACACCTAGGACACCCACTGGCCTCTACATACACACATGTGCATATGCATAACAGGTGCACCCATATACACTGGCACCCCTGTAGGCAAATCCAGTCTGAGTTTAGGTATGCATGGGCTAGCATTTCTAGCCAGCACCTCCCAGAGGCACAAGTGAGAGTCATGGGACCTCCCTGGCTCCGCCCACGGATTGGGACTTGATGATGGAAAGGTCTGGGATTGGACCCTGGGAGGTGAAATCACACTGCCTATTTAATCCGTTCATTTGAATAAAGTGCCATTCTGTATTTGGATTTATACCCTACCATGTGTCTGTGTGCTGTGCTTATCACATGAGTGCTTCCTGCATGGCCTGGGCCACTGTGGAAATCAACAGGTGAACCATACACCCCAAATCTTGCTTCTTAAAAAAAAAAAAACAACAAGCTTAAACTCTCAAATTTCTCAGCCCAGTGTTAGTGCAGTTTAGGGCAGTTTGGTTAGAGCCTGCGTGCAGAGGCCTCAGTGCTTGTGCTGGGTAGCTTTAGTTGTTGAGGGAACCTAACTTGAGGAATTGTCTCCATTGGATTGGCCTGTGAGACACTTTCTTGATTGAGTGATAGAGGGGACAGCCCAATGTAGGTATGCCCCTCCCAAGGTAGTCCTGTATTGTATAAGAAAGTAGGTTGACCACAGGCCAGGGAACAAGCCAATAAGCAGCATTCCTTCATGGTCTGTGCTTCAGGTTCCAGTCCTGAATACCTGCCTTGGCTTCCCTTGCTGATAGACTGTACTATAAGCTAAACACTTTCCTCTCCAAGTTGTCAGCTTTTTTCTTTCTTTCTTTCTTTCTTTCTTTCTTTCTTTCTTTCTTTCTTTCTTTCTTTCTTTCCTTCCTTCCTTCCTTCCTTCCTTCCTTCCTTCCTTCCTTCCTTCTTTCCTTCCCCCTCCCCTCCCCTCCCTCCCTTTTCTTTCTTTCTTTCTTTCTTTCTTTCTTTCTTTCTTTCTTTCTTTCTTTCTTTCTTTCTTTCTTTCTTTTTCGTCTTCTTCTTCTTCTTCTTCTTCTTCTTCTTCTTCTTCTTCTTCTTCTTCTTTTTGGTCTTTTTGAGACAGGGTCTCCCTTTAGTCTTAGTCTCAGCTGGCCTGGAACTTGCTATGTAGACCAGGCTGGCCTTGAACTCACAGAGATCCGCCTGCCTCTGGCTCCCAAGTGCTAGGATTAAAGGCATGCACCACCATGCCCGGCTCTCTTTCTTTCTTCTTTTTGAGACAGGATCTCTCTGTAGCTCTAGCTGTCCTGAACTCACTATGTAGACCAGGCTGATCTTGAACTCACAGAGATCCACCTGTTCTGCCTCCCAAGTGCTGGGATTAAAGAAGTGGACCAACACATCCAGCTTGTCAGTTTTTTCCATCACATCAATAGAAAGTAACTACAACAGTGTTCCTAATCAAAGATAATTTTTTGTTTATTCTTTTAAAAAATATTTTATTTATTATTTATTTATTTACTTGTTGTCTTTTGTCTTTTTGAGACAGGGTCTCCCTTGTAGCTTCAGCTGGCCTTGAATTCAAAGAAATCCACCTGCCTCTGCCTCCCAAGTGCTGCGTGCCACCACATCTGGCTATATTTTCATTTTAATTAAAAATTTTTAATTACTTTTATGTGTATGTGTGTTGTGCTGGATAGCTTTAGTGTCAACTTGATACACCTGGGTTGAGGGAGCCTCAATTGGGGAATTGGCTCCATTGGACTGGTCTGTGGCCACATCTGTGGAGTATTGTCTTGATTGTTGAGCAATGTGGGAGGGCCCAGCCCACAATGAGTGATGCCATTCTGGGCAGGTTCTTGTGTACCCTATAAGAGGGCAGGTTGGGCATGAGCCAGGGGAGTAAGCCAGTGAACAGCATTCTTCCATGGCCTGTGCTTCAGCTCCGTCCTCCAGGTTCCTGGCCTGAGTTCCTGCCCTGGGCTCCCTAAGTGATGAACTGTGACCCAGGAGATGTAAGCTGAATAAACCCTTTCCTCCTCAAGTTGGTGTCGGTCAGAGTGTTTTGTCACAGAAATGGAAGACAAACTAGAACAGAAATTGGTACCAGAGAGTGGAGAATTGCTGTGACAGACCTGACCTTGGTGTTTTGGGGAAGGATTGTGGAAGTGTTTGGAACTTTGGGCTAGAAAAATCATTGAATGCCTAAACATCATGGCTGTGGAACTTGGAACAGTTTTGCTGAAAGAGTTGTAGAAGATGGAGGCCTGGCTTGTGAAGTTTCTAGTTTCAAAGGGAAGCAGAGATCATCAGGATTGTTTAATCTGTGGGTTCTGGTCAGCTGGGGCTGAAGATTCAGCTGTAAGAAACAAGAGACCAGAGCCTGAAGTGAATCCTTTGCTTTACTGGGACCCTGTAAGAGGGCAGGCTGGGCATGGAAGCAAGCCAGTGAACAGCATTCCTCCATGGCCTGTGCTTCAGGTCCATCCTCCAGGTTCCTGGCCTGGGTTCCTGCCCTGGGCTCCCTAAGTGATGAATTGTGACCCAGGAGATGTAAGCTGAATAAACCCTTTCCTTCTCAAGTTGGTGTCGGTCATAGTGTTTTGTCACAGCTATGTAAGACAAACTAGAACAGGTGTGTTGTCTGTCTGTATGTAAGTGCACATATGTTGTGCAGTGTCTGTGGAGGACAAAAGAGGGTGTTAGAGTCTCTGGAACTGGAGTTGTGGGCAGTCATTAGCTGCCATGTGGGTGCTGGGATTAGAACTCAGGTCCTCTGCAAGAACACCAAGCACTCTTAACCACTGAGCCATCCCCTCAGCTCCTATTTTTCAATTAAAATTTTTTTATGTGGCTAGGTGTGGTAGTGTACACCTTTATGCCAGCACTCAGGAGGCAGAGGCAGGCAGATCTCTGTGAGGTCCAAGCAAGCTAAAAGACCAAAAAAATTATGTGTATGTTTTTCATGCATGTATGTAAGCACACCTATGTCATGCAATGCCTGCAGAGGCCAGGAAAGCTCATCAGATCCCGTGGAACTGATGTTATGGATAGTTAGCCCCCATGTGGGTGCTGGGAACCAAATCTAGGTCCTCTGCAAAAGCAGCTAGTGCTCTTAACTGCTGAGCCCCTGAGCCACCTCTCTAGCCCCTTGATTTATGTATTCTTTTTTTTTTTTGGTCTTTTTGAGACAGGGTCTCCCTGTAGCCCCAGCTGTCTTGGAACTCTGTAGACCAGGCTGGCCTTGAACTCACAAAGATCTGCCTGCCTCTGCCTCCTGAGTGCTAGGATTAAAGGCGTGCACCACCACACCCAGCTAAATTTATGTATTCTTATGTGTATGAATGTTTTGCTTGCATGCATGTAAGTGCACCATTTGCAGGCAATTTCCATGGAGGCCAGAAGAGGACATCTGAATCTGTGGATATGGAGTTATAGATAGTTGTTTTTTTCTTGCAGCTTAGTGTGGGTGCTGGGAATTCAACCCAGCTCCTCTGTAAGAGCAGCCAGTGCTCTTAACTACTTAGCCATCTTCCAGCCCCATCTTCCTCATTTTTTGATACCTCTAATTTACTGTGTCTGCCTCTAGGAAAAGCAACCCTATTTAGTTGATCTTATAGCGAATTTTTCAAATCTATGATGTAAGCTGACTGGAGTGGAGGAACCAGGTCTGGCTGGTCTCTGTGCATTCACAGAGCCTATACCACTCCAATTCTCTGTGCATTCACAGAGCCTATACCGCTCCAATTCTCTGTGCATTCACAGAGCCTATACCGCTCTAATTCTCTGTGCATTCACAGAGCCTATACTGCTCTAATTCTCTCCAACTTTAGGCATCACACACTTGTTTTTTGGAAATTTCTGGTGACAGCAGTAGGTGCCTAATGATCTGGAAGGAGTGTGCGTGTGTGTGTGTGTGTGTGTGTGTGTGTGTGTGTGTGTGTGTGTGTTGGTAGTGGGAACGGTCTGGGCCCAGGGCTGCTACCTAGCTTAGACGTGTGGGATACAAGTCCAGAACAGGCCTCAGAGCCTGGAGAATATAACCACTCAGGTAAGAAAGTGGTCAATTTGCACATAGTCAACTTTCTTCTTTAAATATGCTTAATATAACAACAGTGGTTGCCTCTAAGTTAGGGTACCTAGGGGTCAGGAATGTAAGAGGTTTCACTGTATACTATTCTAAACCTTTTGAATTTTTTTTTTTGTCCTTTCAAGACAGGGTCTCCCTGTAGCCCCAGCTGACTTGGAACTCACTCTGTAGACCAGGCTGGCCTTGAACTCACAAAGATATGCCTGCCTCTGCCTCCCAAGTGCTAGGACTAAAGGCATGTGCCACCATGCCCGGCAACCTTTTGAATTTTCATCCATGACTATTACCTCTGAAAAACAAAAAAAATAAAAAGTAAAACCCAAGTCTTTCCCATCCCTCTCTGGGCTCTATCGCCTAGGAACATGGTAAGCGACTTGTTCTAGTGGGGTAGACTGCATCTCAACCTGCCCCTCAGGTCCCACCAGGGTGAACTTGGAGCAGGTGGCTTCTCAACAAACTATTTCTTAGCTGGCTGTGGTGGCACATGCCTTTAATCCTGGCACTTCAGAAGCAGAGGAGGCAGGTAGATCTCTGTAAGATTGAGCCTGGCATGATTCACATAGCAAGTTACAGGCTATCTGTGGCTACAGAGAGACTCTGTCTCAAAGAGCAAGCAAACAACTCTTTTTCTGTGCCTGGCACTAGCCTCTTTTCTCCACGCCAGGCATAACACAGTGGTAGTCTTGAACTTGCTCAGGTGCCATCTATAAACAGTGCTTCCAACAACTCCCCTCAGCCACATGTGTGCTGTCATCCCTTCTCTGGTGAGACTGGCCAGGCTCTCATGCTTGCTTGTCTCTCCTACCTCTGCCCACACCTCAGCTCCCATGAGCTTCCTCTAATACAAGTTGGATTATGCCAATCTTCTACTTCGATTTTCCTGCAGCTGCCACGTTCCCATTTGTCTGGATCCTGGGGAACCTCCTCTTTCCTCTTTTGGACCTGATGCCCCTTTAGTGTGCTTTCATCATTGACACCTGCCACTCTTGGAGAACTGCCCTTGGCTTCCTGGGACTGCTTTGCTCTGGGTGGGTGCAACCACTCGCTGACCAGGCAAAGCAGCCCTGTAGGGCTTGTGCAGTCAGCTGGGCAGAAAGCAATCATTCAGGTGATACTCTCCCAAGAAGAAGGATGAGGATGTGCCAGTGCCACCAGCTGCGCCTGTCTCTTACCTGGAATCAGGCAATGCTTCCTCCCCCAATTCCAGGAAGTTACAGACACCAAGGAATATGACCATGTGGGACAGAGATCAGCCCAGCTAGAAGGCAGCAGTTATCCACAGTGGCACGGCAAAAGCAGTGCAAGCCTGGGTGCTTCTGCTTGCAGACAGACCCTGCTCCCTAGTTGGAGCAAGGGAAAGAGGCCTTGTGGGCTAGAGGTGGAACAAGCCTGAAGGAAAGGGCCTTATCCTAGGGACAGAAGTCCCTTTCAGAACCTACAGATTTTAAAAGTTTATGTGCTGGATGTGGTGGCACATACCTTTAGTCCCAGCACTCAGGAGGCAGATCTCTGTGAATTCAAGGCCAGCCTGGTCTACATAGTGAGGCCTAGACCATCTATGGCTACATAGTGAGACCGTCTCAAAAAAAATTATGTGGGCATGTTCATGTGAATTCTCACATATGTGCACATGTGCAAGTGTATGCCCCACAGCATGTGAATGCTCACGTGTTCACATGTGCAAGTGTATGCCCCACATACATGCCCTACATGAATGTGAATGTTCACATATGTGCACACGTGCATGCCCCACAGCATGTGAATGCTCACATGTGTGCACATGTGCAAGTGTATGCTCCACACATGTGAATGCTCATGTGCACAAGTGCAAGTATATGCCCCACATGTGAATGCTTACATGTGTGCACACGTGCAATTGTATGCCCCACAGCATGTGAATGCTCACATGTGTGCACATGTGCAAGTGTATGCCCCACATGCATGCACCACATGCGAGTGCTCACATATGTGCACACGTGCATGCCCCACAGCATGTGAATGCTCATATGTGTGCACATGTGCAAGTGTATGCCCCACATGCATGTGAATGCTCACGTGTGGACACGTGCAAGTGTATGCCCTACATGCATGTGAATGCTCACGTGTGCACACAGGCAAGTGTATGCCCCACAGCATGCAAATGCTCATATGTGTGCACATGTGCAAATGTATGTCCCACATGCATGTGAATGCTTACATGTGTGCACATGCAAGTATATGCCTCACAGCACGTGTGCCACGTGCAAGTGTATGCCCCACATGCATGCAAATGCTCACATGTGTGCACATGTGCCAGTGTATGCCCACATGCATGTGAATGCTTACATGTGTGCACATGTGCAAGTGTATGCCCCACAGCATGTGAATGCTCACATGTCTGCACATGTGCAAGTGTATGCCCCAATGCATGTGAATGCTCATGTGTGTGCACATGTGCAAGTGTATGCCCCTCATGCATGTGAATGCTCATGTGTGTGCACACGTGCAAGTGTATGCCCCTCATGCATGTGAATGCTCATGTGTGTGCACACATGCAAGTGTATGCCCCACATGCATGTGAATGCTCACGTGTGTGCACATGTACAAGTGTATGCCCCACATGCATGTGAATGTTCATGTGCGTGCACACATGCAAGTGTATGCTCCACATGCATGTGAATGCTCACATGTGTGCACATGTGCAAGTGTATGCCCCACATGCATGCGAATGCTCACACATGTGCACATGTGCAAGTGTATGCCTCACATGCATGTGAATGCTCATGTGTGGACATGTGCAAGTGTATGCCCCACATGCATGTGAATGCTCACATGTGTGCACACATGCAAGTGTATGCCCCACAGCATGCAAATGCTCACACATGTGCACACGTGCAAGTGTATGCTCCACATGCATGTGAATGCTTACATGTGTGCACACATGCAAGTGTATGCCCCACAGGCATGCGAATGCTCACACGCGTGCACATGTACAAGTGTATGCCCCACATTCATGCGAATGCTCAAATGCGTGCACATGTGCAAGTGTATGCGCCACATGCATGTGAATGCTTACATGTGTGCACACATGCAAGTGTATGCCCCACATGCATGTGAATGCTCACATGTGCAAGTGTATGCCCCACATGCATGTGAATGTTCACATGTGCACATGTGCAAGTGTATGCCCCACAGCATGCGAATGCTCACATGTGTGCACGGGTGCAAGTGTATGCCCCTCATGCATGCGAATGCTCACATGTGTGCACAGGTGCAAGTGTATGCCCCACATGCATGCGAATGTTCACATGCATGCACATGTGCAAGCGTATGCCCCACATGCATGTGAATGCTCACATGTATGCACATGTGCAAGTGTATGCCCCACATGCATGCAAATGCTCACGTGTGCACATGTGCAAGTGTATGCCCCACATGCATGTGAATGCTCACATGTGCAAGTGTATGCCCCACATGCATGTGAATGCTCACATGTGCAAGTGTGTGCCCAACATGCATGCAAATGCTCACATGTGTGCGCACGTGCAAGTGTATGCCCCACATCCATGTAAATGCTCACATGTGTGCACATGTGCAAGTGTATGCCCACATGCATGTGAATGCTCACATGTGCAAGTGTATGTCCCACAGCATGCGAATGCTCATGTATGCACATGTGCAAGTGTATGTCCCACAGCATGCGGATGCTCATGTGTGCACATGTGCAGGTGTATGCCCCACATGGCAGACAGATGCCGATCTTGGGTGTTCTAGCTTGTTTGAGATACGATCTCTAGCTGTTTACCACTGCTCACACCAGGCTAGCTGGCCCAGACCTCCTGCTCTGCTTTCGATCTCGCCATAGGCTGGATTGGATTACAGAAGCGTGCTACCACGTCTGTTGTTTTTTTTTCTCCCTCTGTCTTTTTGTTTTTTTTTCCTTTTTTTTTCACATCTAGTTTTTTTTTTTTTTTTGGTCTTTTTGAGACAGGGTTTCCCTGTAGCCCCAGCTGTCCTGGAACTCGCTCTGTAGACCAGGCTGGCCTTGAACTCACAAAGATCCGCATGCCTCTGCCTCCCAAGTGCTAGGATTAAAGGCATGCACCACCACGCCCGGCTCACATCTGGTTTTATGTAGCTCCTTGGAATCTGAAATCTGGTCTTTAGATTTCATGCTTACTGGGCAGGAGCTTTATCTGAGCCATCTCCCTGGCTTGAGCACCTACAAATTTTTACATGTTTGACTTTCTCTCAAGTATTTACCACTTTGTTTATAGAATCAGCATTCACAAAACCATGAAGGAGAAATGAAACCTTTATTAGCTTCTATTTATTAGCATTTTTCAACAATAAAGCAAAAAAATTAAAATGTAGGGATAGGGAAAAGGCACAGGCAAACCTACTAGAGCCCCCAGAGTTCCCTACAGATGCCCAGCAGAAGCCTTGTCTTCAGACTGAAGGCACAGGTGGGTGCGAAAGCCTGCTCTGCTCCACTGAGACAAGCCCAGCCACCAGAACTTGAATGAAGAGGCATTCTTAGCAGACCTTGGTTGTGAGGCCATGCAGTTAGAACTTGCTGGTGTAGAGTGTGATAATCCACTTGGGCACACGGAGGAAGCCAGGCAAGTAGGAGGCCAACCATCTCAGATTGGAGACATGTGAGAGAACAGAGCCCAAAGAAAAATAGTCTTGGACAGGGCGACCTGGAACAGCAGAAGGACAATTAGATCCTGATCTCTTCAGACACTTCAATCCTGGCTGAAGAGTCTGAGGGAAAGGAGCAAGGAACAGAAAATATCAGTCCCAGCCGGACCATAGTGCATGCTCACCATCTATATCCTGAAGGCCATAGCGCCGAGCAAGGTCACAGGACGGCAGCACCTTCCCACTCAAGCTCAGGATATTGGGGTCTGTGGGCACACAGAGACAATGGGTATGGGAGTGGTGCAGAGTGATGACGTTGGACTGACTGGGATGGATGGGGCATGCTCCAGACCCCCAGAGAAACGGTTCTTTGTATTCACTCCCAATAGCCAGATCTTAAGGCTCATAAATCTCAAACCAGGAATTCCAACCCTTTGCATCTCCAAAAGACAGAAAACAGAATATTCAAGGCATGGCAGCACATGCCTTTAATCCCAGCACTGGGGAGGCAGAGGCAGGTGGATCTCTCTGAGTTCAAGGCCAGCTTGGTCTACATAGTAAGTTCCAGGCCAGCTGGAACTACAGGGAGACCCAATCTCAAAAAGACAACCGCCCCCCCCAAAAAAAACCTTAACCATCCAACCAAAATCAGGCACTGCCTGGCAACACCTTGCAGATATACCATGGGCTTTCTGGTTACCAGCTACCCCAATGTCTTTACCTGTGGCCAGAGCCACCACACACTTGCCACTCATTTCTGTGCTTTCTGTTGATGCGAAATTGAGTTTGAACTGAAACATGGGTTGAGAAGTAACAGATTAATTTCTAAGAACAGGACCTGGGACTTCCCCCTTTCAGCTTTTATTCTAAGAGAAAGGTCATGACCTCATGCAGGACCTTGTCTTCGAAGACACCAGAGCCACCCCTCCTTTGTTCAGATGAGTCCTGTACCCTAGCCCCAAGACCTGTTGTCTTTCCAAAAGTGGAAGGATCTGATAGTCCCAAATAATGTCAGGATGTTCTAGGCTACATCAGGGTAGGGTCAGGTACCTGGGCTTTGGAGCTAGACAGCCTTTCCAGTATGACAAGTAATGTGGAACATGTTTCCATGTTTGTTTCCTTCCTTCCTTCTTTCCTTCTTCCCTCCCTTCCTCCCTCCCTCCCTCCCTTCTTCCCTCCTTTCAGCTAAAGTTTCTTAACCTTTCTGGGGTTCAGTTTCGCTATCTATAAAATGGAGCAAGCATCTGCTTTATAAGCTTAAAGGAAATAATGTGTTTACATGTTCAGCCCTGTGCCTGCCCTAGTAAGCACCTTAAGTGGGAATATTTACTTTTGTTATTGTCTTATCACTGAGAACAGAGGGACTGGTTGCCTTTGTTTTCTACTTCCCCTGCCCTCCCCTTGCCAACCTGCTTAAACACAGGATCTTCAGGTTGCTCCTCCTTTGACATAAACTCTTTCAGCAGTTCTGTCTGCACCAGCCCTGGCCACAGAGATACATAGCTGACCCCGTGGCACCGCAGCTCATGGGCACAGTCAGCAGCCAGTCTGTCACACTGTGGAGGGAGAAGGCAGGGTGAGAGCGGGGGCACTTGGTCATGTCGCCTTCCTCTTCTATACTCCCTGTGTTCAATGGATATTCCAGGGCTCTGCCCTTCTTAAGAGCCCTGATGTCTGTGTGACCCATATTCCCCCATTTGGTATCTACTCTGGCAGATGGTGAGAGACCCAAGCAAAGGAACTGCCAATGGATGGAGCAGAGTGAGAGGTAAAGGCCAGCCAGTCTGACCATCTGACCGCTGGGACCTTACTTCCCAAGCTTTTAAGCACCATCACTGTTCTTTTTTTTTTTTAATGTTATTTATTTTTGCATGTGTATGAATGTACTGTCTGCATGTAGGTCTGTACACCCGTGTGGTGCAATGCCACGGAGGCCAGAAGAGGGTGTCAGATTCCCCTGGAACTGGAGTTCTCCTGCAATTGGAGTTTCAGACAGTTCTCGACCGCCATGTGGGTGCCGAGGATCGAACCCGGGTCCTCTGTAAGAGCGGTCGGCACTCTTAACTGCTAGGCCATCCCTCCAGCGCCCACACCATCACTGTTCTAAACTTGCCCAACCCCATGTCACTGGTCCTTACCGCAGCCTTGCCCACACCATAGGGGACGTTGAACATATACCGCAGCCCTCCAGGGGAGGAAATGATCACGATGAGTCCCCGGCCAGCTGGTACCATCATCCTTGCCCCATACACTGAGCACAAGTAGTGGCCTCTAGAAGGTGGGGCAGAGAAGGGGAAAGATGAACCATGCTAATACTGATCCGCTTGCTTTCTGGGCCCTGCGTAGCTGTCATCAGCAGAGGGGGCTGCCTAGTGGTGGGTGGCCGAAGACTTGGGGAATTCGGCATATACTACATTCTGAGAGAAAAACTGATAAACATTAATGGCAGATGAGAAAGGACAATCTAAAGATTATGTAGTGGAAAGTAAAAGCCTTAATTAAAGTGGTGCAATTTTGTATAATTTAGCATCCCTAGTTCAATAAATTTGGATTGCCATGCAAGGGCTTGCATCATAAAAAAAAAAGATTATTTAATGGAAGAAAGGAGCTCTTGGACTGAAAACATAAAATAGCCCAGGGGGAAGGAATTTAAGAAATGTATATACTGGGTGTGGTGGTGCAGAACTTTGATCCTAGCATTCAGGACGCAGAGGCAGGCAGAGCTCTGTGAGATGGAGGTCGGCCTGATCTACATAGTGAGTTCCAGGCCATCTAGGGCTACAGGGAGACCATCTCAAAAAAACAAACAACAACAATAAAAACTAAACAAAAACCAAACCAAACCAAAACAAAGTGTATGGTCATCTATGTGGAATTCACATGCCTATCACGTCACCACTCAGCAGTGTGAGGTGAGAGAGGCAGCAGGAGTCCAATGATGTCCTTGGCTACAAGGTGAGTTTGATGAGTTTGATGCCAGCCTGGGCAATATGAGATACTGTCTCAAATTAAAACAAAACAAACAAACAAAAAAAGAGAGACAAGAGAAAAAAGGAACTGCTAAGGTCAACAACAAATAAATCGTCCAATCAATAAATATCTGAAAAGCCGGATGTGGTGGCGCACAGCTTTAATGTTAGCACTTGGGAGGCAGAGGCAGGTGGATCTTTGTGAGTTCCAGGCCAGCCCGCTCTTCATAGTGAGCTCCAGGCCAGCTGGGACTAAAGGGAGACTCCGTCTCAAAAAAGACAAAATAAATAAAAAAATTAAAAACATCTGAAAAAATGTTCTTAGCTATAGGGCTAATATAACCTAAAACCACTTTGAGGTTCCATCTCACCATAGAATGACTGTCATCAAGAAAAGTCACAGCAAATGCTGCTGAGGATGTGGACACTCATTCACTGCTGCTGAGAATGAGGATGTGGACACTCATTCACTGCTGCTGAGAGTGGAAACTTGTGTAGCCATCCATGGAAAACAGTATGGAGGTTTCTCAAAAAACTGAAAATAGAACTGCCACATGACCCAGCCATCGTACACATGGATAGGACTCTAAGTTAACACATCACGGAAATATTGGTATCTCCATAGATGATCTGTTAATAATAACTCGGAAAGGGAACCAACCAACAGATGAATAGGTGGATATACACAATGGAATTTTATGCAACTGTAGAAGAAAAATGAAACCATGATACTTGTAAAAAATTGTAGCAACAGGAAATCAAGCAAAATCAGGTAGAGTTAAGCAAAATAAGGCAGAATCAGATGGACAGGCTACACATATGAGAGGTGGGTTCCCTTTCTGAGCTATTGTTAATAGGTCATCTATGGAGATACAACTATTTCCATGGGCTACACAGTGAATTCAGAGCATCTTGGAATACATAGTGAAATCCTGTCCCAAAACAACCAAGCAAAAAAGACAAAATCAACCAATAACCAACTAGCCAAACAGAAACCAAAAGGAGGATAATTCTGAAGGGATCCAATTTTTAAATGAAAATAAGAAAGTTGTAAGGAAAATATGATCAATCTCCATATTATCCCCTCAAGACAATATTCTGTCACTGAATCTGCAGCTTGTTATTCAGGTATCCTGGATGGCCCGCAAGCCCTCTGCAGCACTGGGCTTATAGGTACATGGGGCCATGCCTGGCATTTATTTATTTATTTAAATGTATGAATGTTTTCCCTGCATGTATGTAAGTGCACCACATGTGGTGTGTGCAATGCCCAAAGAAGCCAGAAGAGGGCATTGGATCTCCTAAAACTGAAGTTATGGACGGTTGTTAGCCTTCATGTGGGTGCTGGGAACAGAACTCTGGTCCTTTGCAACAGCAGCAAGTGCTCTTAATTGTTCAAACATCTCTTCAGCCCCCTATGCCTAGCTTTTACATGAATGCTGGTAGTTCAAACTCAGATCCTCATTTGAAGCAAGTGTTCTTACCCACTGAACCATCCCAAGACTTGGATTCTTAAAAGACACTTTCCTCCCCAGATACTTACATATACATGTATTTCTTTTTCTATCTTTCTTTCCCTCTCTCTTTTTCTCTCCTTCCTTCCTTCCTTCCTTCCTTCCTTCCTTCCTTCCTTCCTTCCTTCCTTCCTTCCTTCCTTTGTCTTTTTTGAGACAGATCTCTCTTTAGTCCCAGCTGGCCTGGAACTAACTAGACTAGGCTGGCAATGAACTCACAAAGATCCCCCTGCTTCTGCCTCTTGAGTGCTGGGATTAAAGGCGTGCACCACCACGTCCAGCATATATATATATATATATATANNGTCTTTTTAAGACAAGGTCCCCCTGTAGCCCCAGCTCTCCTGGAACTCACTATGTAGACCAGGCTGTCCTTGAACCCACAGAGATGTGCCTGCCTCTGCCTCCCAAGTGAGTGCTGGGATTAAAGGCATGCACCAACACACCTGGCATATTTTTATTTTTTTTGAACTTTATTTTGAACCAGGTCAATCTTAAACTTGCAACCTTCTTGCCTCAGTCTCTTGTTGGTGGTTTTTTTTTTTTTCTTTTTGAGACAGGGTCTCCCTGTAGCTCCAGCTGGCCTGGAACTCTCTTTGTAGACCAGGCTGGCCTTGAACTCACAAAGATCCTCTTGCCTCTGCCTCCCAAGTGCTAGGATTAAAGGCGTGTGCCACCATGCCAGGCACCTCAGTCTCTTAAGTGCTAGGATTATGGGCTTCTTCTCCCAGACTGTTCTAGTTTGCTTTCAATTGCTGTGACAAAATATTCTGACTAACACTAACTTGGGGAGAAAAGGTTTAATTGGCTTACATCTCCCATGTCACAGTTTATCACTGAGGAAGCCCAAGGTAGGAACTCAGAGCAGGAACCTGAAGGCAGAAGCCAAGGAGGCCATGGAGGCACACTGCTTACTGGCTTGCTACCCTGGCCCATGCTCAGCCTCTTATCTTTTTTTTTTTTTGGTCTTTTTGAGATAAGGTCTCCCTGTAGCCCCAGCTGGCCTGGAATTCACTCTGTAGACCAAGCTGGCCTTGAACTCACAAAGATCCACCTGCCTCTGCCTCCCAAGTGCTAGGATTAAAGGCATGCGCCACTACACCCGTTCAGCCTGCTTTCTTATACAAGTCAACCTGCCCTGGGGGCTGGAGAGATGGCCTAGCAGTTAAGAGCACCGACCGCTCTTACAGAGGACCCAGGTTCGATCCCCAGCACCCACATGGCGGCCAAGAACCATCTGAAACTCCAATTCCAGGAGAACTCCAGTTCCAGGGGAATCCGATGCCATCTTCTGACCTCTGTGGCATTGCACGACACGGGTGCACTTGCATGCAGACAGTACATTCATACACATACAGAAATAAAAAAAATTGTTAAAAAACAAACAAACAAAAAAACAAGTCAACCTGCCCAGGGTGGCACCACCCCCAATGGGATGGGCCCTCTCACATCATTCAACAATCAAGAAAACACCCCACAGATATGGACACAGGCCAGTCCAATGGAGGGAATTCCCCAATTGAGGCTCCCTCAACCCAGGTGTGTCAAATTTACACTAAAGCTGCCTAGCGCACACACTCAGCTATATATATTTCTGCATACATACAGCATACAGGAAAGATTGTATAAGTAAAAACTAAGTGATAAATCTAGTGTGGTTGCATGACCCTACAAGCTTATAACAAGACCTCATTTTAAAAAAAATGAGGGGTAGGGGCTGGAGAGATGGCCTAGAGGTTAAGAGCGCCGACTGCTCTTGCAGAGGACCCAGGTTCGATCCCCAGCACCCACATGGCAGCTGAGAACCGTCTTTATCTCCAGTTCCAGGGGAATCCGACACCCTCTTCTGACCTCTGTGGCATTTCATGACATGGATGCACAGACCTACATGCAGACAGTACATTCATACACATAAAAAAAAAAAAGAGGGGTAGAGAGCTGCCTCGGTTATTAAGAGCACTTGCTATTCTTCAGATGCCACCAGCCATCTCAGCAGCTCACAACTGCCTGCAACTCTAGTTCCAGGGGATCTGATGTCCTCTTTTGGTCTCCACAGGTATCTTCACACATATCTGCATGCACACATACATAAAAATCAAAGGCTCTTGGCACCAAGCCTGATTCCTTGAATTTGATCCTTGGGACCCACACGGTGGATGGAGAGAACTGACTCCTGTAAATGTCCTCTGATCTCCAAATATATGTCATGACTTGAGTTCCTCCCACTCCACAAAATAAATAAGCAAAAATGTAAAACAAACCAAAACCCCAAGTGGATGGCTCCTGAGGAATGACACTTAAGGATGGCCTCTGGCCTCTACATGCACATACATGCACATTCACCTGTACATATATGAATATGTACATGTATACATATATGCACTTGCAAGAACACAGAGATAGAAAACTTAATAGCACAAAGACAATTCACAAAATAATAGAGAGCTAACAAGCAAAATTGATAAATAAAACCCAACCTCACCAATAAAGGATCATGAATTAAATCCTGCTTTGTATCTTTAGCCAACTGGCGTGGCAAAGCTGGTCTGGCTGATTAGTCTATACTGCCTAATATGGCTGAGGATATGGGAAACATTATATTCATTACCTTAAGATTAAAAGGGGTTAGGGTGCCAGGCATGGTGGTACATGTCTATAATCCCAGCACTGGGAGAGGCAGAAGCAGGCGGATCTCTGTGAGTTCCAGGCCAGCCTGGTCTACACAGTGAGTTCCAGGCCAGCTGAGGCTACAGAGAGACTCTGTCTCAAAAAGACCAAAAAAAAAAAAGCTTGGGGCTGTCAGCTGGACTGGTGAAGAGCACTGGCTGCTCTTGCAGAGGTCTGTTTCTGTTCCCAGAACCTACATGGTAGGTAACAACTGTCCATAACACCAGTTCCTGAAGATCCAATGCCCTCTTTTTTCTTTTTTTCTTTTCGAGACAGGGTCTTCCTGTAGCCCCAGCTGTCTTGGAATTCACTCTGTAGACCAGGCTGGCCTTGAAATCACAAAGATCCACCTGTCTCTGCCTCCCAAGTGCTAGGATTAAAGGTGTGCGCCACCACGCCTGTTTTTTTTTTTTTTTTTGCAATGCCCTCTTTTGGCCTCTGCAGGCATTGCACAAATATGGTACATTTACATACTTGCAGACAAAACACTCAAACACATAAAATAAAAATAAATTGTTGGTGCCCTTTTAGAGAACAGTTTTATAATGCTTATTTTATTTTATTTTATTTTATTTTTTGGTCTTTTCAAGACAGGGTCTCCCTGTAGCCCCAGTTGTCCTGGAACTCACCTGTAGACCAGCTGGCCTTGAACTCACAAAGATCTGCCTGCCTCGGCCTCCCGCAGTCCTGAGTGCTAGGGATTAAAGTGTGTGCACCACCACGCCCGGCAGAGAATGCTTATTAAATCTTTGATAAGTACACATTTTGTTATTTTTATTTTATTTTTCTCATTATTTTTATTTTATGTATATGAGTGTTTCGCCCGTATGTAAGTAAACCGTGTGTGTGTGTGCGTGCGTGCGCAGTGCCTATAGCGCACACGAAGACGGTGTTGGTCCCTTACACTGTGCATTACTGGTGGTGTTCTGCAGAAGACCTGGGTTTGGATCCTAGAACCTCTCGGCAGCTAACCAACCTGTCTGTAATTCCAGTTCCGAGGGGGTCGACGACCCTTTATGATGTTCCAAGGCAACTTGCACAAGCCACAGGTATAGCTTACCACATTGCAGCTAATACACTCATACACATAAAAAAAAAAAATGCTGGCCAGTGGTGGCACAGTCGTTTACCAGCACTGTTGGGAGGCAGAGGCAGGCAGATCTCTTTGAGTTCAACACAGCCTGGTCACATTGAGAGTTCCAGGACTTGAGGGCTGCAGAGAGAGCTCTGTCGACAAAAAGAACCAAAAAAAAAAAAAAAAAAAAAAAAAGAAAATTAAAAACCAACTTATAACACATAGAATAAAAATGAAATAAATGTACAAAAATTATTGCTTAAAATAGATTTTTTTAATGAGGAAGAAAAGAAAATAAATGTGAAAAATACTAGAAGTTCATGTAATGCTTTCTATGTATCAGCAAGGGAGGGACAATGGTGAGAGGAATAGGGTTAATGACTCCATCTGAAATTGTTGGCATGGTAGAATAACACCTTATAAGTCCAGCACTCAGGAGGCCAAGAAAGGGGAGATCGTCTAAGAGTCAAGGGTCCATAGGCATGAGTTACATAGTATCCAGGCCAGCTGAAGCATAAGGAAAGACCTGTCCTCACAAAGAATCCCCAAACTAAAAAAAGAACAAATCTAGTTTTTGTATTCCTTTCCACAATATTTTTAGTAACAGATAATATACTGTGCTGATAGCGTTTTTAGTGTCCAATTACATACCTGGGTTGAGGGAGCCTCAAATTGGGAATTGGCTCCATTTGGATTGCCTGTGGCCACGTCTGTGGAGTATTGCCTTGATTATAGCAATGTGGGAGAGGCCCGACCCACAAGTGAGTAGTGGCCACGCCTGGGCAAGTTGTCTGTGTAACCATAAATGAAGCAAGGCAGCTGGGCATGAGTGGGAGGGAAAGCCAGTGAGCAGCATTCGACTCCCCATGGCTGTGCTTCAGCTCCCTGCCTCCAGGTCCCCTGCCCTGAGTTTTCCTGCGCTTCGTGGCTCCTAAGTGTTGAACTGTGACCCAGGAGATGTAGCTGAATAAACCCTTTCTCCTCCCAAAGGGGTCCGTCAGAGTGTTTTTGTCACAGCAATTGAAAACAGAACTAAACACATACTTTGTAACAAAAAATTTCTTTTGAGAGGGGATGCTTCCAAATGAAAATGTAAATTTATAGTTTCAGAGAAAAGCCCAGCCTGAATATGTAGATGAAAATACACTAAGTTTATGTAGGATGGAGTGGGATGTGAAAAAGTGAGTGTCTGTATGACTGCCAATAAGCTGACAAAGTGCCCTTTATCTTGGAGATTTATCAGCGTCCAGGGTCTAGATCTCTGCTGTGAGCAGATTACCAGCAAGACATGAGGGTGTGGAAGGTCCTGACCTTGGGAGGGTGTGGGCACTGGCCAAGTTCCGTCTTTCAGACTTGGCTTTGTTGTCTTGGGCTCACCAGTTCCTGCTGCATTCACAGCCTCTCACTTTGGAAATCACAAATGTATTAGATTCCTTCTTTGGGATTATATCCAAGCACACAATATCCAAGTTGGGGCAGTGGGGTCCTAGTATGCTTCAGTCTCAGATTCCAGATAATCTCTTGGTTACTCTCAGAGGTAACTGATCAGATCTATAGAATGGGATTCAATTTCCTGTAGTCTAGACATGTTTTCAAAAGAATCACCAGACGGGGGCTGGAGAGGATGGCCTAACATTAACGACCTGTGACTGCTCTTCAAGATACCTGGGTCGTATCACCCAGGCACCCACAGGTGGCAGCTGAGAACTGTCTATAAACTCCAATCAATTCCAGGAGAACTCTCCAGGTTCCAGGGGAATCCCGGACACCCTCTTCTGACCTCCTCGGCAATTGACGACATGGTGCAACAGAACCTACAAGGCAGACAGTACAAATTAACAACATAAAAAAAATAACATAAAACGCCGGCGTGGTAGGGCCGCCACGCTTAATAATCCTAGCACTCGGAGGGCAAGAGGTCGCCGCATTCTTTGTGAGTTCAAGCACCAGCCTGATCTACCAGAGTGAGTTCAGGCCAGCTGGCTGGGATGTCCCTCGAAAAGACCAAAAAAAAAAAAAAATAAAAAATAAAAAAAAATAAAAAAGCAACCACGGACAGAAACGGGTGCATATTATTGCTGAGCAAATTCCAAATGTGTTTTATTTCATTCCCATGCCAGACATATGTGTAGCCCACCCCTGTAGTCCCAACTCTGCCTAGAAGTGCACTTGCCTGTGGGTTTGAGTGAATATGTGAGAGTGAAGGAGGGTTGGTGTCTACTCAGTAAGCTTCATCGTTGTTGTTTTCTGTTGTTTTGGTCGGAGAGTCTTGCTCTGTGCCCAGGCTGGCCTGGCCTCATGGCGCAATCTTCCTGCCGTCGCCTCCTGAATGTTTTGGTTAAAGCAGTCGGGCATCCCCTCTCACGGCTGTTTTTTACGCATTTATTTTAATCCTTGATTTTAAAACAAGTAATTGGGCTGTACTGAGATGGCGTCATAGTGGTTTAAGGAGCGCGACTGCTCTTGCAGGGCCCACGGTTCAATCCCCGCAGCCACCGCACATGTCTGCAGCAACTGTCTTCATACCGTTCATTTCCAGTGGAATCTGACCCCCCTTCTTAAGAAAACCTACTGACGGCACTGGCAGACACGGTGCCACACCTGCATGCAGACAGTTACTTCATAGCAACATATGAAAAAAAAAATATAAAAAAATAATTTAACCCTTCTAACAAGCATTTGAAAAAAGCCCTGTGGGCTGCATGTGTTACTGAGAGAAAATTCCTTTCTCCCTTACATTTGGATGGACAGAGTGAGGCAGGAACAAGTCTGAAGTCTTGTTCAGATAAAAATGACTGAGACAAGGGCTGTTTTGGGATAAGTGCAGCCATTAAAGGCTGAGGCTAGACCGCAAAAAAATGACTGAGACAGGTACAAGTGTGCCTTCACCAGGCGTTGGGCAAAATGGCTACTCGGGAGGGTGCGAGCCTTAATCCCTGAAACCGACCCACCACTAAACCCGATGTTAGAGGCCCACTCCCATCCCGACCTCTTGATTCTATTGATGCACACACATGTACACACACGCTTCTCTCTCCCTCTCTGTCTCTCGGCCTCCTTCTCTCTCTCGCTCTCCTCGTCTCTCTCAGCTGACAATGTTCAGGCACAAACTCATAGGTATGGAACATCTCTCCTGAGATAAGCAGGACAAAATAGAATAGAAGGGTGAAGGAACAGATGAGGCGAGGTGGTGGAGGGAGGCAGAGGGAAAAGGAGAAGGCCTTTTAGGGAAGGAGCCTGGCTCTGGCTGTTTAAATGAGTGGGCAGAGCCTAGGGCCCTGCAGTGGAGCAAGAGGAACACATACCTGAGTCCAACATTGTTGATATCATCCCAAATGGAGGCAGGAAATTCCCAGAATGGCTTACTGTGGCTGTTCAGGATCGCCTAGAAGCACAGGGAGGGTGACTGACCCAGGGATCTGAAGGCAGGAAAGTACAGAGGACTGGGTAATGGGACAACAGATGGAGATAAGGACTCAGGAATAGGGGCTTTTGGAGTCTAAATAGAGTTGGGTCAAGTNAAAAAAAAAAAAAAAAAAAAAAAAAAATTAAAAACCACTTATACACATAAAATAAAAATAAATAAATGTAAAAAATTATTGCACTTTTCCTAATAGGATTTCTATGAGGGGTAAAAAGAATATGTGAAAAATATAAAGAAGTTATTAATAGCTGCTATGTATCAGGCAAGGGAGGGACAATGGTGAGAGGAATAGGGTTATGCTCATCTTGAATTTGGCATGGTAGAATACACCTTTAATCCTAGCACTCAGGAGGCAGAGGCAGGCAGATCTCTAAGATCAAGGCCAGTATGGGCTATATAAGTTCCAGGCCAGCTGAAGCTATAGGAAGACCCTGTCTCCAAAGAATCCCAAACTAAAAAAGGATAATACTAGTTTTTGTATTCCTTTCCACAATATTTTAGTAACAGATAATATACTGTGCTGGATAGCTTTAGTGTCAACTTGACATACCTGGGTTGAGGGAGCCTCAATTGGGGAATTGGCTCCATTGGATTGGCCTGTGGCCACGTCTGTGGAGTATTGTCTTGACTATCAGGCAATGTGGGAGGGCCCAGCCCACAATGAGTAGTGCCACCCTGGGCAGGTTGTTGTGTACCATATAAGAAGGCAGGCTGGGCATGAGCCAGGAGAGCAAGCCAGTGAGCAGCACTCCTCCATGGCCTGTGCTTCAGCTCCTGCCTCCAGGTTCCTGCCCTGAGTTCCTGCGTTGGGCTCCCTAAGTGATGAACTGTGACCCGGGAGATGCTAGCTGAATAAACCCTTTCCTCCCCAAGTTGGTGTCCGTCAGAGTGTTTTGTCACAGCAATGGAAGACAAACTAGAACACATACTTTGTAACAAAAAATTTCTTTTGTAGAGGGGATGCTCCAAATGAAAACTAGTAGAATTATAGTTTCAAGGAGAAAGCCCAGCCTGAGATATGTAGAGAAAAGACACTAAGTTTATGTAGGAGGGAGTGGGATGGTTGAAGAAGAGGAGGTGCTGGTAGACTGCCAATAAGCTGACAAAGTGCCCTTTATCTTGGAGATTTATCAGCGTCCAGGGTCTAGATCTCTGCTGTGAGCAGATTACCAGCAAGACATGAGGGTGTGGAAGGTCCTGACCTTGGGAGGGTGTGGGCACTGGCCAAGTTCCGTCTTTCAGACTTGGCTTTGTTGTCTTGGGCTCACCAGTTCCTGCTGCATTCACAGCCTCTCACTTTGGAAATCACAAATGTATTAGATTCCTTCTTTGGGATTATATCCAAGCACACAATATCCAAGTTGGGGCAGTGGGGTCCTAGTATGCTTCAGTCTCAGATTCCAGATAATCTCTTGGTTACTCTCAGAGGTAACTGATCAGATCTATAGAATGGGATTCAATTTCCTGGGATAGTAACATGTTTTCAAAAGTCACCAGCGGGGGCTGGAGGGATGGCCTAGCAGTTAAGAGCGCCGACTGCTCTTGCAGAGGACCTGGGTTCGATCCCCAGCACCCACATGGTGGCTGAGAACTGTCTATAACTCCAATTCCAGGAGAACTCCAGTTCCAGGGGAATCCGACACCCTCTTCTGACCTCCTCGGCATTGCACGACATGGGTGCACAGACCTACATGCAGACAGTACATTCATACACATAAAAAAATAAATAAAGCCGGGCGTGGTGGCACACGCCTTTAATCCTAGCACTCGGGAGGCAGAGGCAGGCAGATCTTTGTGAGTTCAAGGCCAGCCTGATCTACAGAGTGAGTTCCAGGACAGCTGGGGCTGTCTCGAAAAGACCAAAAAAAAAAAAATAAAAAAATAAAAAAAAATAAAAAAGTCACCAGCGGACAGAACTGTGCATATTATGCTGAGCAAATTCCAAATGTGTTTTATTTCATTCCCATGCCAGACATATGTGTAGCCCACCCCTGTAGTCCCAACTCTGCCTAGAAGTGCACTTGCCTGTGGGTTTGAGTGAATATGTGAGAGTGAAGGAGGGTTGGTGTCTACTCAGTAAGCTTATCTTTGTTGTTGCTGTTGTTTTGAGATAGAGTCTTACTCTGTAGCCCAGGCTGGCCTGGAACTCATGGCAATCTTCCTGCCTCAGCCTCCTGAATGTTGGGATTAAAGCGTAGGGCATACCATCTCAGGCTCTTTTTTAGTCATTTATTTTATCTTGATTTAAAACAAAATAATTGGGCTGAAGAGATGGCTTAGTGGTTAAGAGCGCCGACTGCTCTTGCAGAGGACCTGGTTCGATCCCCAGCACCCACATGGTGGCTGAGAACTGTCTGTAACTCCAGTTCCAGGGGAATCTGACACCCTCTTCTGACCTCTGCGGCACTGCATGACACGGGTGCACAAACCTGCATGCAGACAGTACATTCATACACATATGAAAATAAAAAATTAAAACAAAATAATTTACCCTTCTAATCAATTTTGAAAATAGCCTGTGGGCTGCATGTGTTACTGAGAGAAAATTCCTTTCTCCCTTACATTTGGATGGACAGAGTGAGGCAGGAACAAGTCTGAAGTCTTGTTCAGATAAAAATGACTGAGACAGGGCTGTTGGGATAGTGCAGCCGTTAAAGGCTGAGGCTGAGAACCGCAAAAAAAATGACTGAGACAAGGTAAAAGTTGACATTCCCAGGCTGGCAAAATGGCTCAATAGGGGAAGGTGGAGACCTTAGTCTGAGAACCAGAACCCACATAAAGATGGAGAGAGCACCAACTCCACAGACTCATTCTGATTTGCACACACATGTACACACACATTCTCTCTCTCTCTCTCTCTCTCTCTCTCTCTCTCTCTCTCTCTCAGCTGACATTTTCAGGCACAAACTCATAGGTATGGAACTTCTCCTGAGATAAGCAGGACAAATAGAATAGAAGGGTGAAGGAACAGATGAGGCGAGGTGGTGGAGGGAGGCAGAGGGAAAAGGAGAAGGCCTTTTAGGGAAGGAGCCTGGCTCTGGCTGTTTAAATGAGTGGGCAGAGCCTAGGGCCCTGCAGTGGAGCAAGAGGAACACATACCTGAGTCCAACATTGTTGATATCATCCCAAATGGAGGCAGGAAATTCCCAGAATGGCTTACTGTGGCTGTTCAGGATCGCCTAGAAGCACAGGGAGGGTGACTGACCCAGGGATCTGAAGGCAGGAAAGTACAGAGGACTGGGTAATGGGACAACAGATGGAGATAAGGACTCAGGAATAGGGGCTTTTGGAGTCTAAATAGAGTTGGGTCAAGTTCAACAGGTACCTGGACACCAGCATAGGCATTATTGACCAGCACATCAAGCCGTCCGTGCTGTTCCCGATTTACTTGCTCAAACAAGCTTTTCACTTCACTTTCCTTGCTTGAATCACACACCACAGGCACACACCGGCCCCCGAGGGACTGTGCCTGGAGAGGAAAGGCAGTATGAGTTCACAGTAGTGTGATATAATACTATTTTCCCAGCTAAGTGAGCCTGGGACCTGAGGACTCAGCAGCAGGGCAACGTGGTGGGCAATGGCGCCCTCTCGTGTCTATTATTTTAGGAATTTTAGTATGGCTCCTCAGGCAACAAAGCAAGACAGATTGACGTCTTTGTCTGAAATCTACAAACTTTGACTGAGGCGATCTATAAGGCATTGTACTTTGCAAAGCCAGGTAGAAACAGGCAATTACCCTTTCCTGGTCCTTTCCAACTCTCATGCCCTTAGTGCTTATTAGCACTCTCCACCAACACTCTTGCCTGGTAACTTACTTCCTGTTCTACCCCATCTGCTGAAATGTGCCCCATCTACCAACTTCAGAGAAAGGATACCTTATTCAAGAACAAGTCTCTATTCTCCAGAGACAAGCTCTGGGCCCTACCCTTTTTTTTTTTTTTTTTTTTTTTTTGGTCTTTTTGAGAAAGGGTCAGTAAATCTTGCCTAAAACAGAAGCACAGAAGCTGCAGGTCCAGATCTTTTCTTTGCAATTCCCAAACCCCTGAGAATGTTCAAACAGAACTTTTTCTCCCCATAAAATTCTCTTGATGGAAAAATTCAATCTTGCTGGGTTTATTTATTCTGCTCTGAGCAAATATTCATATTTTGCTGAGAATATTATGACCAGATAGGTGATCGGGCGTAATTAACTGGAAGGACTCACCTCCTGGGCAGTGGTCTGAAGGGTATCCAGATGGCGGCCAGTAATGTACACAGTGGCACCTGCCTGGCAGAGCTGCAGGGCAATGCCGCGGCCAATACCCCGGGAGGCACCTGTTACCACACACACTTGGCCCTTCATAGGAGCTACCATGACTCACAGGCCAAGGTGGATATTGCTGGAGAAGAGTTGCTCTGAGGGACTTCTGCCGATGGTGTGAGGAAGTTACAGCCTGCTAGAGAAAGAAAGGGTTGGACTACTTCGAAGGGAGAGAAATTTCACACAACAGAGTGCAGGTCCCAGGCCAGGCCCACGGAGTCCTGGGCTACCTGGAGTTGTACCACTCGCCAGTCACAGTGGAGCCGAGCTGGGACCCGCTTCCGATTAGTGGTGAATCGAGAAGCCCACAGCAGGCAGGGCTTGCAAGACTTACCACAGCGCCAGCCGCGGGCCTCTGGTTCTGCCAGCTCGCCAGTTCGAACTTTGGCTCTGGCCGGGGGCGGGACCTATAGTTGGAGAACCTCCGTTCCGAGTTGGGTGCGGGGTGGGGATGCTAGCAGCGGAGGCTAGACTAGCCAGGGCGATTCTGGGTGGGACTCAGGGAGTGGCCAGAGGGCCTGGAGATTCGCCCACTGAGCAAACCGGGCCGTCGCGGACATATGACATATGACCCTGCGTCACGAGCGCGCGGGCGTTTCCAAGCCGGTTCAGACCCAGCTCGCTTTCCGGCGGCGTGATCTGTCTGCAGCCCCGAGGGTTGGGGAAGAGCGAGTCCCGGAGGTGCACATGGGGCTGGGTCCGCGCTCGGCTCACCAGGAGGGGCGCCGGGTCCCCGGGGGCGGCAAACGGAGGCGTGCGGCCCAGGGCTCGGGGCGTCCCCCTCCGGGCCGCGATCGCCGACCCCGACAGCCTTCGGAGCGGCCTGCGGAGCCGGCCCCGGATGCCCTCCCTCACCTGAGCCCCGAGGCTCTCGGCTATTTCCGGCGGGCGCTGTCGGCGCTGAAGGAGGCTCCCGAGGCCGGGGAAGAACGAGGTAGGCAGCACCCAGGGAGTGGGTCCCCAGGCGTTTTTCTTGTCTTCTTCCTTGGCTCTGCCCGTTACACCTCGGTCAAGTGATGGAACATAGCCTTTCCTTCCTCTAGGTCCCTTTAAATGTGTTTCCTCGTTTTTCCAGACTTGATGGTGCGCAATGTTTTGAAGGAAGTGGAGGCTCAAGCCTTGGCGTTGGCCACGAACAGGACTGGTAGTGAAATGCTGCAGGAACTGTTGGGATTCAGTCCTTTGAAGCCTCTGTGTCGAGTGTGGTCTGCTCTGCGCCCCAACTTGCGCGTTGTGGCCTGTCATCGATGCGGGGTCCATGTGTTACAAAGTGCTTTGCTGCAGCTGCCTCGGTTGCTGATGAGTCCTGCGGAAGCAGAGGAGGAGGAGGAGGAAGGGGAGGAAGAAGCTGGGAAAGAAGGTCCCTTGGAGACTCTGTCGGAGCTAGTCCTGGGACTAGCCGCCGAATTGTGTGAAGATTTTCTTTTCTTCTGTGGAGACACGCATGGCAGCTTCGTGGTCAGAACTCTCTTGCAAGCGTTAGGGGGAACTATTCTGGAGCCTGAGAGAGCCAGGCCCCGTGGTTCCCAGTCATCTGGTAAGTTGTACAGTAAAGGGAAGGGGACCTGGTGGGCAGGAGGGTTTAGGAAGTTCAGAAGAGATGAAGCGGAAGAGTAATTTTCACGGTGGAGCTTGGCCTTGAAGAAGTAGTGGAAAAATTAGGCAGCACTTAGAAGACCAAAGATGAGTGTGTCTGGACATCCAGAGGTAAAGGTGTAGATGTGTGTTTAGGGGATAGCTATTGGCACAGTGATAGGGAGAGGAGAAAGTGGTTCATTTAGAGCAATGAATTTCCCGTTTTTAATACTGCAATCCACGGTAAGAAATTTGTTTAAAACATTTTAATACATTGTTTTGTGTGTGTGTGTATTTGCACCCACATGCCTGCCTGCCTGCCTGCCTGCCAGCCATGGTGCTCGTGTGGAGGTCAGAGGACAACTTGTAGCAGTCAGTTTTCTTCTTCTACCATGTGTGCTCTTGATACTGAACTCAGGTTGTCAGGCTTGGTGGAGCACCCTTCCCTGCTGAGCCATGTTGCTGGCTCTGGTGTTTTTTTTTGTTTTTTTTTTTTTGTATTTTTGAGACAGGGTCTCCGTTTAGTCCCAGCAGGCCTGGAGCTCACTCTGTAGACCAGGCTGGCCTTGAACTCACAGAGATCTGCCTGCCTCTGCCTCCCAAGTGCTGGGATTAAAGTCGTGCATCATGGCACCCCTCATAAAACTATTTTTAAAAATTCATTTCTGGGGCTGGAGAGATGGCTCAGTGGTCAAGAGTGCCGACTGCTCTTGCAAAGGACCAGGGTTCGATTCTCAGCACCCACATGGTGGCTAAGAACCATCTTTAAACCAGGTGGCAAAAAAAAAATTCATTTCTTTTTATTTATGTGTGTGAGTTGGGGTGCCTGCAGAGGCCAGAAGAGGGCATTTGATTTTCTGGAGCAGGAGTTAAAGGTGGTTGTTAATGCCCAGTGTGGGTGTTGGGAACAGAATTTGGGTCCTCTGGAAGAGCACCAAGCACTCTTAACCATTGAGTCATCTCTCTGGCCCTGATTTTTTTTTCTCTTTTCTTTTTTCTTTTGTTTTTTTTTTCTCTTTCTTTGGCCCTGATTTTTTAAAACTTTTTTTTCTTCCTTCCTTCCTTTCTTTCTTTCTTTCTTTCTTTCTTTCTTTCTTTTTTTTTTTTTTGTTCTTCACAAAGAAAACAGGATTCCTTATAGCTTCAGCTGGCCTGGGACTCACTATGTAGACTAGCCTGGACTTGAACTCAGAGATCCACCTGCCTCTGCCTCCTGAGTGCTGGGATTAAAGGCACGTACCACTATGCCTGACTTAAAACGTGTGTGTGTGTGTGTGTGTGTGTGTGTGTGTGTGTGTGTTCTTGAGGTAGGGTCTCCCTGTAGCTCCAGCTGTCCTGGAACTCACTATGTAGACCAGGCTGGCCTGAACTCACAGAGATCTGCTTGCCTCTGCCTCCCAAATGCTAGGATTAAAGGCGTGCACCCCCCCCCACATACCTGGCCCAAAAGTATTTTTAAAAATTCATTTTCGCCGGGCCTGGTGGTGCACGCCTTTAATCCTAGCACTTGGGAGGCAGAGGCAGGTGGATCTCTGTGAGTTCAAGGCCAACCTGGTCTACAGAGTGAGTTCCAGGACAGCCTGGGGGCTACAGGGAGACCCTGTCTTGAAAAGACAAAAAAAAAAAATTCATTTTCACTGGGCATGGTTGTGCACACCTTTAATCCTAGCACTCAGAAGGCAGAGGCAGGCGGATCTCTGTGAGTTCAAGGCCAGCCTGGTCTACATAGTGAGTTCCAGGACAGCTGGAGCTACAGGGAGACCCTATCTCAAGAATACACACACACACACACACACACACACACACACACACACACACACGCTTATACACAGTTTTAATTTGGGCATGGTGGCACATGCCTTTAATCCCAGCCCCTATCTCAAGAACACACACACACACACACACACACACACACGCTCATACACACACGTTTTAAGTTGGGCATGGTGGCACATGCCTTTAATCCCAGCACTCAGGAGGCAGAGACAGGTGGATCTCTGAGTTCAAGGCCAGCCTGGTCTACAGAGTGAGTTTCAGGACAGTTGGGGCTACAGAGAGACCCTGTCTCGAAAAGACCAAAAAAAAACAAAAAATCATTTTCATTCATGTGTTTGGTGCTCATATCCTTGATCTTCCTTTAGAGTCACAAAGGACTGCAGCTCGAGAATGTAAGCCAACTGATTTTGAGGTCCCCGAGACTTTCTTGAATTGCCTTCAGGACCTGAGTGCCTGCTTTCTGAAGGACATTGCTGGTAAAAAAATGTATTAATTCCTTTACACCTTGGCTGGGACACAATACCTGATAAAGGCAACTTAGGGAAGGAAGGGTTTATGTTGACTTACAGTTGGAAAGTCTAGTCCATTATGGCAGGGAAGTCGTGATGGCAGGAGCTCGAGATAGCTGGTTACATAGTGTCCACAATCAGGAAGCAGAGAGGGAACTGCTTCCAGCTTGTTAGTAAGTCTGGGGTTCCAGCTATGCAGTGGTACCACCCACATTTCAGTGGGTTGTCTCCCTACCTCAGGCTAAGCTAAAAACTCCCTCACAGACATTCTGGGAGGCTTGTCACCATGGTGATTCTAAGATCAGGCAAGTGACAATCAAAATTAAGCATCACTGCCAGGCATGGTGGCTGTATGCCTTTTCAAGGCCAGCCTGGTCTACACAGTGAGTTTGGGCCAGCTGGGATTGCAGGGAAACCCTGTCTCAAAAAAGCCAAAAAAAAGAAAGTCAAAATAGTCTCAAGAGTGTTCTGAGCCAGGCATAGTGGTGCATGCCTTTAATCCTAGCACTTGGGAGGCAGAGGCAGGCAGATCTCTTTGAGTTCAAGGCCAGCCTGGTCTACAGAGTGAGTTCCAGGACAGCCAGAGTTCCAGGGAGACCCCGTCTCAACAAGACAAAAAAAAAAAAAGTGTTCCGTAGGGTGTTTTAAGCCAGTTGCCCATAGGTCAGTTTTCTGGAAGTGTAAACTGAGCTTTTGTTTTACTCTGCCTCAGAAAAGGATTTAAGATGATTTACACAGAGCGTATAGCACAATAAATCAGAAATACAGATTTCCTAAAAATGAGGTCAAGTAGAAAATAAAAGTAGAATGAGACCGAAGGGAAAGCTGATACGTCTTTAATTCTAAATCAGTGTCTTCCAAACTGGAATAGACATCTGAATTCCCAGTTAATGCTACTTTTCTGTGAGCATTTAATACTTTTTTTTTGTCTTTTTGAGACATGGTCCCTCTGTAGCCCTAGCTGGTCTGGAACTGGCTATGTAGACCAGGCTGGCCTTGATCTCATAGAGATCTGCCTGCTTTTGCCTCCCAAGTAGTGTGGTTAAATGTGTGTACCACCACACCTGGCTTTTTAATACTTTTATATATTGATTTTCATAGTTACTAAAAATAAGAACTGGCTAAGAGTTAAATATGAGCCAAGCCGGGCGTGGTGGCGCACGCCTTTAATCCTAGCACTTGGGAGGCAGAGGCAGACGGATCTCTGTGAGTTCAAGGCCAGCCTGGTCTACAGAGTGATTTCCAGGACAGCTGGAGCTACAGGGAGACCCTGTCTCAAAAAGACA
>VZQC01015340.1:1335250-1346756 GCA_009823505.1 Rhizomys pruinosus | reverse complement strand
TTTTTTTTTGGTCTTTTTGAGACAGGGTCTCCCTGTAGTCCCAGCTGTCCAGCTGTCCTGGAACTCACTCTGTAGACCAGGCTGGCCTTGAACTCACAAAAGATCTGTCTGCCTCTGCCTCTCGAGTGCTAGGATTAAAGGCATGCACCACCATGCCTGGCTTGCATGTTACTTTTATAGTATCTTTGATATAAGATGAAGAAAGACAGGCAATTCAGATGATTTAGGGTAAACCAAAGAACTGTACAGCCACTTGATCTTTTAGTTAAATAAAGTGAGTAACATATGTAAAAAAAGGAGTGACCAAGGTTGGTGGGGCTGTGTGAGCTGACTGAGATGGCATTGTAGAGCTGTGGTGTTAAGACTTCTTGCTGTCACTCTTACCTTCAGCCCTCTACTACTATTTCTTCGGGATCAGACAAGCTCCAGGCTCCTGGAGCAGGTGCTGCTGGTATTGGAGCCGCCAAGCCTCCAGCGCCTCTTTGAGGATCACTTCCAGGGTCAGCTGCATTCCTTGGCTGCTCATCCCATCGCTAACTTCCCTTTGCAGCGCTTACTGAATGCAGTCACTACTACTGAGCTGGTGAGTTGAAAACAGCCTGCATCTCTTTTCAGCTATTCTTATTCATTTGTCCTTATTATTGGAGACAGGGTGTTAATATGGAGCCCCAGCTGGTCTCAAATTCACAGAGAGCTGCCTGCCTCTGCCTCTTGAGTGCTGAGTTTAAAAGTATGTGTTCCTGTGCCTGGCCCTTCATTCAATCTTATTTGATTGTGTGCTTATCTCTACATTTCTCTGACAGTTTGCCGTCCATTGTCCTTGTGAAATTACTCCTTAGGGTTTTCTAGGCTAAGGATGATGGTGCATTCCTGGAGATATGTTTTAGCTTTTCAGGTATGACTACCTAATAACAGGAGACTGACTTAATTCAAGTTGGCAGCTAGAAGGTCTGTGGCCCATCCAGATTCTGGGTCCCTACCTGAGGGGCCGCATGAGCAGTGAAGCTGTTGCCATAGCCTTTTCTTTTCTCTGTTGCTTACTACCAAGGAGCAGTGTGCGTGTGGTCCATGGGACTGGAATTGCAATGGAAGGGTGGGTTTAATTAGACTTGCTTTACCCTTCTTGTCTCCCCCTGGCTGTATTGGCAGTTCTGTGACTGTCCTCTCATTCTGAGTTTTACCCAGCCCAACCAAAATCCTGACATTGGCAGTGTTTTATTAGTACTTTTAGTTTTTTTTGTTTTTGTTTTTTTATTTATTTATTTTTTGCCTTTTTGAGACATGATTTCCCTGTAGCCCAAGCTGGCCTGGAACTTACTATGTAGACCAGGCTGGCCTCGAACTCACAGAGATCTGCCTGCTTCGGCCTCCCAAGTGCCAGGATTAAAGGCATGTGCCACAATGCCTGGCTTATTTTTATTTTATGTGTTTGAGTATATTGGTTCATGTATTTAAGTGCATCCATGTTGTGCAGTGCCTGTGGAGGTCAGAAGAGGGTGTCGGATCCCCTGGAACTGAAGTTACAGATAGTTGTTGGCCATCATGTGGATGCTAGGAATTGAACCCAGGTCCTCTGTAAGACCAGCCAGTGCTCTTAACTGCTGGGCCATCTCTCTAGCCCCTTGGTTGTTTTTTTTAATAGGAAGATTTTTCTGAGTATCTGTATATAGATAACCATTAATAGAATGTCAAAGATTCTTCAACCCATGTTTCCTCTTAGCTGTCCCTTGTGTTTGAGGAACTGAGCCCCGCCCTGGAAGCTGTGCTGGCCCAGGGCCACCCAGGGGTAGTCGTTGCTCTGGTGGAGGCCTGCCGTAGAGTTGGGACTCACCAGGCCCAGGTCTTGCAGCTGTTGCTGGAGGTGAGTGAATGTTACCTGCAACATGTCCATACCTTTGGTCTAATTCTACTAGTTAGGAGTTAACTAATCTGGACCCAAGAAGTTTAATGTCAAGGGAGTTCATAGATACAGGGACAGACAAAGTTTAAGAACAGTCCTGGGAGGCAGAGGCAGACGGATCTTTGTGAGTTCAAGGCCAGCCTGGTCTACAGAGTGAGTTCCAGGACAGCTGGGGCTACAGGGAGACCCTACCTTGAAAAGACCAAAAAAAAAAGAACAGTCCTGGAATGAAATTTGTCCTCCAGAACTGTGAGAACTTTGAGGGATAATTGTGTATTAGCTCCTGTTATATGTGTAGGGCTGAAAGATATAATACAGCAGATGAAATCCTGCCCTTGGGAGTTTCTTGTTAAAGAATTAGACCACACTTTCCCTAAACAGTTCTCTGTTTAGAAAGTCAGTGTTAGGGATGGACTAGTTCTCAGACTCGTCATGTTTTTTCTCCCCTGTAGGCATTCCACTGTGCAGAGCCCTCATCGCGGCAGGTGGCTTGTGTGCCTCTCTTTGCCACTTTGATGGCTTATGAGGTATACTATGACCTAACGGAGGAGGAGGGGGCAGTGCCTATGGAACACCAGGTGAGGTAGGGAAGGGGCTAAGACAGTGACTATTTGGGGCCCAGGCCTCTTGGGTCTTGGGAAGCCTCTCTGGCTAATATGGTGAGATGTCCTACTGCTGAAGTGAAGGTGATGTGGTACCTGGGGATGAATCACCCATCTGGTTTGATTACTGCTCCCTCATTTCTTATTACTGTGCTCCTAGGTAGAAATGGCCATAGCCAGAGCTCTGGGGGAAGTGACAGTACTTGGGTCTCTACTGCTCCAGCATCTGCTCTACTTCTCTAACCCTGGTCTTATACTTCGAAGTCTGAGTGCCTTGACAGGACCACAACTTCTGGCTCTGGCCCAAAGCCCTGCTGGTTCTCATGTGCTTGATGCCATCCTGAGTAGCCCATCTGTGACACACAAGCAGCGTGGTCGTGTGCTGAAGACCCTAAAGGTTAGGCTTCTGTTCTAGTCCCCTCCATCATTGCTCTGGAGAGAATGAGCTTCTAGGACTGTACTCAGAGCTGAAGGCGGGATACAGAGTTCATATGCTGTTTTAACTGTGCCTCTAAAATCTTTTGAAACTTTATTTCTCCACTCCCGAAGCACTTTTGTGTACTTCCTCAGAGGGACTTGACTTTGGTTGTCTCAATGCAGGGACAGTATGTGGCTCTTGCCTGTAGCCGCCATGGCAGCCGTGTACTAGATGCCATCTGGAGTGGAGCAGCTTTGGGGGCCCGGAAGGAAATTGCTGCTGAGCTGGGTGAGTTCTCTGCCTCTGGATATTTCCAAGCTTCCCTTCTATGCCTGATAGCTGGCTGAGCAGATCTCAAAAGGATGGTCTTGGCTCTGAGCTCTTTGTTTTTAAGACTTATTTTTATTATTTTTACTTTATTATTTTCCATATATATATATATATATATATATATATATATATATATGTGTGTGTGTGTGTGTGTGTGTGTACCATGTGTGTGTATGCATCTAGTGTTTTGCCTGCATGTATGTATATACACCATGTTTGTGCCTGGTGCCTGCTTAGGTCAGAAGGTGGTATCATTCCCTGGAACTGGAGTTATGGGTGTTTGTTCACCGCCATGTGGGTGCTGGGAACTGAACCCAGGTCCTCTGTAAGAGCAGCCAGTGCTCTAAACTGCTGTTTCACTGCTCCAGGTTCTTAGCGGTCTACTTTGCCTTCTCCCAACAAATTATGCAGCATTCTGTTCCTACCTTGGCTTCTGTTCTTTTAGACGGTGAGGTGTTTGCTCTTTTCCAGTTTCAGGCCCTAGGTTGGGGGAAAATGTAACAGCCTTTATCCCATGTAGACTCTGTCTTTGAGGGTGGGTAGCACTAAACACCAGTGGTTCTTTTTGCAGGGGAGCAGAACCAGGAGCTGATAAAGGACCCTTTTGGCCACCATGTGGCTCGAAATATAGCCCTGAGTACCTTCCTGAAGCGGCGAGAGGCCTGGGAACAACAGCAGAGTGCAGTCGCCAAGCGGAGGCGGGTGTTGAATTCAATACTTGAAGACTGAGGCCTTGGGACCTAGAAATGGGTGTGATGGGGAGGATGAAACGAAGTGCTTCTCCCATTCCTTCCCGTTTAAATTGGAGTCAAAAGTATTACTGGGGCCAGGTGTAGTAACACACACCCTTGTCATCTTGGTACTCAGGAGGCTGAGGCAAGAGTATGCACAATTCAGGGCCAGCCTGGGCTACATAGCCAGATGTGTTCATCCATTTCTCTGCCCTGAGCACACTCCCACCCCAAGGTATATTGATAAAACATTTTATATATATATTTTTTTGTTTTGTTTTGTTTTTTGGTCATATGAGACAGGGTTTCTCTGTAGCCCCAGCTGTCCTAGAACTCACTCTGTAGACCAGGCTGGCCTTGAACTCACAAAGATCTGCCTACCTCTGCCTCCCAAGTGCTAGGATTAAAGGCGTGTGCCACCACTCCCGGCAACATTTTATATTTTTATTGGAAATATTTTTATTTTTTAGAGGAAAGGTAGCTCAAGGTAATGTCAGTGAGTGCTGGCATTGATACACAGGGATATTAGAGAGAGGAATTGGTAAGGACTTAGATGTAGCAGCAGAAGGGGTCAGGATGCTTGGGGACAAGCTTGTGTTGTGATGGAAGGCAGGATATGTAGACTGGATAGGCAGCATTCTTCAGGAAAAGGTATTGGCTAGAGGAGAAAGGCACGATGCTGACAGGTTCAGTCATGATGGGGTTAGAAGAGCGTGTGGAAATGAGATGAGTTATTACACCAGCTGCAGGTCCTCAGACCCAGTGTTGTCCTCAGGCTCCTGGAACTGGTCTCCTGGCTGAAGCTCAGAGGACTTTCTCCTTAGGAATGGAGGTGACATTGCCGCTGCCACTGCTCAGCTCCCTCCACAGTGTGGCGAATGGTAGACGCAATTCCCAGCAGCATATGACCCAGGCCTTGGAGCAGTGAGGCAGTCCATCGAAGGAGCTCCCTGCAGGCAGCAAGAGGAAATCAAATGCTTAAGGGATCCTGAGAGGAAGCCTTGAGTTATAAGCTAGGGGAGCAGCACAAGGGAGAGGTAATGGGGTTAGTGGGCACAGGAGGTGGAACTTGGGAGACCATCCAACCCCATGGGATGGGGTTCTGTGGCACATTGAGTACCTGAGTACTTTTTTGGGTCCAATTCCTTGAAAATCACAACTCATGGAGTAAAGCCCATAGAATGTAGCTTTGACATTCAGGCTGCCAAAGAGGTCTCGAGGATTTTGCTTGTATACGTCAAAGGTGATGCGGGCGATGTCCTTGCTGTGCTTCGGCTTCTCCCGTCCCAGGTCATATGACAACATTCCACTCTGTAGGGCAGCCCCATCATTGTAGTGGACCCTCCCTCACACCCTGACATCTACCACTAAGCCCATCAGTTCTGGGTCCGACCCCTCCCACGCACTGCCTACTGTCAGATGACTGTCACAACTCTCCCAGTGCCTCTGCCCCCAAGATCAGTGTTAGGCCAGAGAAAAAGCTTGGGAGAGCTAGAAGAGACAATGACTTAAGCAGTCCCAGTGTGGGCCTCTTACCCTGGGGCTCCAGCTCTGCCCTAGCTCCAGCACCATCAAGCGCGTGTCATCCTCCAGCAGCTGGAAGAAGTCCTCACTCTCCACGGCAGTTCCATCCTCCTCCAGCACCACTGTTAGCACTCCACTTAGCAGCAGTGTCTCCAGGGCCTGCTCCAAGGCAAGAAGTAGGAGGGGTCGCTTTATCCCATGCCCCTCCGTTCTCTAGAAGTTAGTCCAGCATCTGCTGTCTTCCCTAGACATGGGTTGATGTTAGCTCTACTTCCTGGTGCTTTGCCATACTCCGTGTGTGTGTGTGTGTTTTAGTTTTTTTAATGTTTGACTGTCTTGCCTGCATGTATGTAAGGGTTGTGCAGTACCCACAGAGATCAGAAGAGAGCATCAGAGACCGTGGAACTGGAGTTACAGATGGTTCCAAACCTGGGTGCTCTGCAAGAGCAGCTAGAGCTCTTAACCTTGGAACCATCTCTCCAGCCCCATCGTTTTCTTTTGTTGTTTTGTTTGTTTGGAGACAAGGTCTCACTTTAGACCATGCTAGTTTCAAACCTGAAGCAATTATGGACTAGCCTTGTGGGTGTGGGGGTCACAGAGAGCCAGCCACTTTCAGTGCCTTTGCTGTGCTTTCTGAAGGGAGCAGCTCTTGCTCAGGGACCCTCGCTAGAAGCAGACCTTTTTTCTTGCTCCTTCCATGCCATTTTTACATCCTTGTTCCCCCCCAAGCCACTTACTAGCTTTGAATACTAAATCTACAGTAGCCAGGTACATTGGTACACATCTGGGCTGAGACAGGAGGATTCCTGAGCCCAGAAGTTCATGACCAGACTAGGTAACTTTGGACCTTGACCCCCAAAGTAAAATAATAATAAAAAAAAACAAATACAACCCCCCCCCAAAAAACATCTACCCAGGCTACCTTGAACCCTTGTCCTCGGCAGCCCACTTCTCTCCCCTTCACTGTTCTCCACGACTGTCTCTGTTACTGTGTGTCAGCTGAAACATGACTACTAAGGAATGTTGCAGCTGAACTAGTGAGGTTGGGACTGCTAGGGATGAGAAAGGAAACTGCCAGGGATGAGAGGATGGGGGGGACAGGGCTCTGACTGGTCCCCGCATGAGCAAGGCACTGGTGCTCTGGCATGTTCTAATGCATCTGACTGCAACAGCCTAAATTGTTAAGCATGGCTTCTAAATAAACTACCCTTTCCAGGAAAAAACTTGCCCAGACGGTGCCCAGGCAAGGAACCAGATTGGAGGTAACCAAGGAAAACTGCAGCTGCATCTTGGCAGTCAGCGTCTCCTAACAGAATGCCCTTTTATGGCTAAGCATCCTTGAAGCTGCAGTTAGGTTGTTCCCACTAGCTCAGAAACAGGCATTCATCCACATGTGCTAGTACGATCTGAAGCCTCGGCATTGTGGCTTGACAATGGAGACTATGGGAGAAACTACTCTAAAGGAAGATCATGTTCACCATGGTTTGGGACAAAAGAGTTAGCTAACCTCAAGAATATGCCACCCATCTTACATGTAGACTGTTAAATGCATAATGCAGAACCCACTGGGTGGTCCCCCACCTGGGCGCAGCCTACTCCAATCTCTGGGGAGCTCTGCTTAGCTTTACTAACTCAGCTGCAGCTTTGCTAAACGTCTATTTCAAGCTATCACCTCTTGACTCTACTTCATGAAGAGTTGAGAGACACCCCTACCCCCCAACATCTGCGACAGCAACTATGAGGACTTATTCCTTTCAGTAACCCTAAAAGATTACTTTCCTTTTATAGATGACAAAATGGTCTAAGGGCTAGGGACATAGAAGTAAACTGTTGGTCTAGCATGCACCAGGACATGGGTTTGATGCCTCCTTAGCCAGGCTTTGTGGCATGGGACTACAATCTTGGAAGGCTGAAACAGGAAGATTCTGAGTTCAAAGCCAGGCTAAGCTAAAAAGTTACGGTCTGTCTCAGAAACAGGTTTTCCCAGGGACTGACAGCTTAGGAGGCAGCAAAATCATGATTAATGTTGAGTTTTCATAGAAAGCAAGGGCTGGAAATGTCAGTGATAGAGCTCTTGCTGGCTTTGATTCTCAGCACTACAAGAAAACATACAAATTGCCATACTGACCTCTGAATCCATTTCTCCAGCCCTTATCTACAGCCTTTCCTACTGCCAAAATAAACCCAGTACTTGGGAAACAAACTTACACATCTGACTGTTCTCCCAGGCTTCCTTCAGTCAAGCTCCCCCTCCCCAGGGCTCCCAGCCCCCTGGAGTTGCAGCTTTGCAGCTTTGCAGCTTCAGCACCACCCCTTTCTCCCCGAGTCCCTAGTTCGCCTTGCTGTAGGAAACGAGGAATCATGGAACACTCACCTTATCTAGCAGTTCCTGGCGGGTGGCAGCTGTCAGACCTTTCCGGATTGTCCGCTTATGATTGCAGACACGGAAAGGTCGCTGAGGTGGTGGAGCTGAGTTCCAGACCCTACGGCCAAACTCGGAGCTCATAGTAGATACTGACCTGGTAGTTGGGAAGGAAGACAAGGCCAGAAGGGGCAAGGAGGGGTTGGTAAATGCAGTAGAGGTGATAGGGTACGGTGGCTAGAGGGTGTTCTAGGTTTACAGATCAGCCAGAGAGACCATGGAGTGGAGGTGGGACCTGGCAGTTAAGAGTTGGAGAAACCCGGGTTCGATCCCCGGCACCCACATGGTGGCCAAGAACCGTCTGAAACTCCAATTCCAGGAGAACTCCAGTTCCAGGGGAATCCGACACCCTCTTCTGACCTCTGCGGTATTGCACGACACGGGTGCACAGACTTGCATGCAGACGGTACATTCATACACATACAGAAATAAAATAAAATTAAAAAAAAAAAAGTTGGAGAAACCATGGGCTGGAGAGATGGCCTAGCGGTTAAGAGCGCTGACCGCTCTTACAGAGGACCCGGGTTCGATCCCCAGCACCCACATGGCGACCGAGAACTGTCTGAAACAACAATTCCAGGAGAACTCCAGTTCCAGGGGAATCTGACGCTCTCTTCTGGCCTCCGCGGCATCGCACAACACGGGTGCACAAACTTGCATGCAGACAGTACATTCATACACATACAGAAATAAATAAAAATTAATAAAAAAATATTTAAAGAGTTGGAGAAACCCGTGGGCAGGAATGGAGGGGAGTCTTCCTGAGTTTGAATGATTTTTGCCTCGCACACATCCCCAGTATTGAAGTATAAAGAAGAGGGTTAGAAATCATCTCAGCCGGGCGTGGTGGTGCATGCCTTTAATCCTAGCACTTGGGAGGCAGAGGCAGGAGGATCTTTATGAGTTCAAGGCCAGCCTGGTCTACAGAGTGAGTTCCAGGACAGCTGGGGCTACAGGGAGACCCTGTCTCGAAAAGAGACAGAAAAAAAAAAAAAAAAAAAAAAAAAAAATCACCTCAGCAGGCCATTGGGCTTCAAGGCGGACAGGTATTCCAGGTATTCCATGGTAGGAGGATGGAGAGGAAGAGTTGCCTCCCTGTGCCTTCAGGGCTGACTCCTGCTCTGCTGTTTGGGGCTCAAGTGTTATTTTCTGTTATAAGGCTGAGATCTAAGCTCTGGTGAAGTGGGAGATGAGTCAAGCCTGGACTCTGACCTTCCTGCCTGGCCAGTGAGGCAGACAAAGTCCAAGAGGAGGGAAGGGGGAGGGGCCGATGTGGATGGTGGACATAGCCAAAGCCGCAGGAGCTTGACTTTTTTTTTTTCAAATTTATTTTATGTGTATGAATGTACTGTCTGCATGTAGGTTTGTGCACCCATGTCGTGCAGTGCCTCGGAGGTCAGAAGAGTGTGTCGGATTCCCCTGGAACTGGAGTTACAGACGGTTCTCAGCCGCCATGTGGGTGCTGGGGATCGAACCCGGGTCCTCTGCAAGAGCAGTCGGTGCTCTTAACTGCTAGGCCATCTCTCCAGCCCCTGTTTGTGTGTCTTTACCCAGATGTGTTGTGAGGATAAACAGGAACAATGTAAAAGGATGAAATGTGATTGCTGTAATTTTCCTTGTTTTTGAGACAGTCTCTGTAGTCCAGACTGGCTACTGTGAACTTAAAATTCTTTCTGTCTCTGCTTCCGGAGTTTGGGATTACATGCCTGCTGCAGCATGCCTTTATACCTATGCAGAGAAATTTTAGGACCAGTTTCTCCACTCCCAGTCTCAGAGATGCTTCATAAGCTGTTTGTGCTGCCACCTACTGGAAAGCTACAAGTTGGAACATTACAAACTGCAGCTTTGGGGGAAAGGCTGGGCTAACCATGAGACCCTGGGTGAGAAGAAATGGGAGATTGGGAGAGGCCCAGAGGAAAGGAAAGTGTCTAGGAACGGCGTTAGGAGTAGACATGCCTTCATGGATCCAGAATTAGAAGGTTCTTTCTGGGCCCCTGGCTTTGCTTCTCCTCCCTTGGTTGGAGGATTGGCTTAATGTTTGTGTGGCTTCATTGTCTAGAACTGTCCACTTCAGTCTGGGACCAAAAGTTAGTCACTCACTTTTCCCAGTTTGCTGATTAATGGACATGAAGATGTGACTCCAGCTGTCAGTTCTGCCCAAGTGATCAGTTTAAGTTATTCCCCCCAAACCCTGAAACTAACCAGTCCTAGTCCCTAAACCTTTACATAAACTCCATTCCTGGATCCTCTTGTGGCAGGGTGTTGTAGAACATCCTTTCCTCTGCCTAACTAGTCAGATGATACACTCAGTACATAGTTGTCAGGACTTTAGCTGTTTTGTGTGTGTGTGTGTGTGTGTGTGTGTGTGTGTGTGTATGTGTACATCAGTGCACATGTGTTGTGTGTAGAGACCAGACTGGGACAACCTTGGGTATTGTTCCTTAGGAGCCATGCACTTTATTTTTTGAGACAGGGTCTCTCACATGCCTGGAGCTCACCAAGTAGGTTAGGCTGAGTGGCCGGTGAGGCTCAGGGACCTACCTGTCTCCATCTCCCAGTGCTGGGGTTACAAGTCAAGCTTTTTAAGAAATTATTTATTTATTTATTTTATGTGTATGAATGTACTGACTGCATGTAGGTTTGTGCACCCATGTCATGCAATGCTGCGGTCAGAAGAGTGCGTAGGATTCCCCTGGAACTGGAGTTAAAGACAGTTCTCAGCTGCCATGTGGGTGCTGGGGATCGAACCCAGGTCCTCTGCAAGAGCAGTTGGCGCTCTTAACCGCTAGGCCATCTCTCCAGCCCCCACAAGCCAAGCTTTTAAAAAATTATTTATTGGGGCTGGAGAGATAGCCTAGCGGTTAAGAGGACTGCTCTTGCAGAGGACCTGGGTTCGATCCCCAGCACCCACATGGCGGCTAAGAACCGTCTGTAACTCCAATTCCAGGAGAACTCCAGTTCCAGGGGAATCCGACACCCTCTTCTGACCTCCTCGGCATTGCACAACACAGGTGCACTAACCTACATGCAGATAGTACATTCGTACACATACAAAAATAAATAAAAAAAATTATTTATCAGACAAAAAAAGCTGGGTGTGGTGGTGCACACCTTTAATCCTAGCACTTGGGAGGCAGAGGCAGGCGGATTTCTGTGCGCTCAAGGCCAGCCTGGTCTACAGAGTTACAGGACAGCCAGAGCTAGAGGGAGACCCTGTCTCAAAAATAAAAAAATAAAAATTATCTACTTTTATTTGTATGAGTGTTGTGCCTACATGTATGAGTGCATGCATTGCCTGTGGAGACCAGAAGAGAGCATTGAATTCCCTGAAACTGGAGTTACAGACAGTAGTTTTCTGCCATGTGGGTGCCGGGAAGAGCAGAACCTGGATCTTCTGCAAGAATACCCAGTGCTCTTAGCTGGGTGTGGTGGTACGTGCCATTAATCCTAGCACTCAGGAGGCAGAGGCAGGCAGATCTCTGTGAGTTCAAGGCCAGCCTACAGGGAGACCCTGTCTCAAAACAGGTGCATACACATACACACATACACACACACACACACACACACACACACACACAC
>VZQC01015340.1:1210414-1334469 GCA_009823505.1 Rhizomys pruinosus | reverse complement strand
TTTTTTTTTTTTGAGACAAAGTCTTGCTATGTACCCATAATTGGCCAGATGCTGGCTAGGTAGTCTAGGTTGGCCTTTAACTCAAAGCAACCCTCTTGCCTCAGCCTCCTAAGTGCTGAGATTACAAACATGTGCCACTATGCCTGGTAATGGCTTTCTTTGGAATCCCAATCGGTTCTGTCTTGGACAGCACACTCTCTTCCACCTCTGCTTTGGGGGTGACTTCAGCCATGAGTCTGACCCAAATGATAAGACATGTGAGAAGCTGTAGGCAGCTCACTCAAAGGCAAAGACAGTGGCATTGATGTCTCTAGGACAATTCCCAAACAATGGGGCACACCCCAGCCTTCTGTTCTGGGTGTTCTGTGTACTTCTCAGAGGCTCTCATGCTTACTGAAGGAGTGCAATGGAATGCACCAAATGGCTCTCCTCTTCCCTGTCTTAACCTGTGCCCAGGCTCCTGAGTGTCATGATTCCCCAACCAGGTTACAAACCCCTTAAACCTACATGAATAGCCTATTCCCTGAATACCATGTCTTACCCTGAAAGCTGTCATTGATAGCTGGAGGGTAGAAGGTGGGAGGTGGAAGGTAGAGGGACTCTAGCTGGAGGGTAGAAGGTGGGAGGTGGAAGGTAGAGGGACTCAGGGAGGTTGAAAATGAGATGGAAACTGAATTAAAGAAAGCTTGGTAGGGGCAGGAGACTGAGCAGAAGCAAGGAGACAGCAGCTGGGAGAGTGAGTAGTTTGAGTCACCTTCTCTCCTGACTGCAGGCCAAGGAGCTAGAGAACATAAACATTGCGGAAAGTGGGCTGGGAGGGTTGGTGCCAGAGCCAGGGGAGACATGAGAGCAGCCCCTGGTGGGCTTTTAGCAGAGATCTCCTACTCTCCTGCCCGGCTTGAACGCCTTATCTTCACCCCTTCAGCTTTATCCTGTTTCCTAGGGAGGCTGCCTCCCACATGTCTGGGCCTGTGAGTGCTGGGAAGGAGTAGGGTGAAGGAGGGGCCCCAGGAAAGGCCCAGCATGAGCACCATCTTGTCTCTCCTCATTCTTACCTCACCCTCTACAAATGTGACAGGCACCTGTCAGCCTCTACAAACCTCGCACAGGGCCCCAGCTCGGCTGGTTCCCAGCTTCGTAAGTGGATCCACTTATTCCCTTGTATTTTCCACCAGAAAGAATGGGGCTTGGTAAAGAGGGGCCTACAGAGGAGGGGTGGAAGTAGACAGACTGATAGCAGGGGTGAGCACTGGGGGGACACTAGTGCCACAGCAGCTGGGCTCTGGAACGGTGCTAGGTGTCGGGGAGGTTAGCTAAGAACAGGGCCTGGGGTAGGCTGCTGGAGGGAAGCAAGACATCCTGCCGAGAAGTTGGGAGAGGCATGGTCCCTTGTCACCTAGCATCAGAGGTAAAGTGGGCCCCGGCCCCAGCCCTGAATGTACCCTGTGGCCTCTTCCAGCCCCCATTAGGAGGATGTCGGTCTGCTACCAACCCCCGGGGAATGAGACGCTGCTGAGCTCGAAGGCCTCGCGAGCGACGGGGACAGCCTTCCTGCTGCTGGCGGCGCTGCTGGGACTCCCGGGCAACGGCTTCGTGGTGTGGAGCTTGGCGGGCTGGCGGCCCTCGCGGGGGCGGCCGCTGGCGGCCACGCTGGTGCTGCACCTGGCTGTGGCAGACGGCGCGGTGCTGCTGCTCACGCCGCTCTTCGCTGCCTTCCTGACCGCGCAGGCGTGGCCCCTGGGCCAGGTGGGCTGTAAGGCGGTGTACTACGTGTGCGCGCTCAGCATGTACGCCAGCGTGCTGCTCACCGGGCTGCTTAGCCTGCAGCGCTGCCTGGCTGTCACCCGCCCATTCCTGGCACCGAGGCTGCGCAGCCCAGCCCTGGCACGCCGTCTGCTGCTGGCAGTCTGGCTGGCTGCCTTGGTGCTCGCCATCCCGGCTGCCGTCTACCGCCACGTCTGGGGCGACCGCGTGTGCCAGCTGTGCCACCCGTCGGCTGTGCACGCCGCTGCGCACTTGAGCCTGGAGACCCTGACCGCCTTCGTGCTTCCTTTTGGCCTGGTGCTTGGCTGCTACAGCGTGACGCTGGCGCGCCTCCGGGGCGCGCGTTGGGGTTCCGGGAGACAGGGCACGCGGGTGGGTCGGCTGGTGAGCGCCATCGTGCTTGCCTTCGGCCTGCTCTGGGCCCCCTACCACGCCGTCAACCTCCTGCAGGCTGTGGCCGCGCTGGCCCCGCCGGAAGGGTCCCTGGCCAGGCTGGGTGGTGCAGGCCAGGCAGCGCGCGCTGGAACCACAGCCTTGGCTTTCTTCAGCTCCAGCGTTAACCCGGTGCTCTACGTCTTCAGTGCAGGGGATCTGCTGCCCCGGGCGGGTCCCCGTTTCCTTACCCGGCTCTTCGAGGGCTCTGGAGAGGCCCGAGGGGGCAGCCGGTCTAGGGAGGGCACCATGGAGCTCCGAACTACACCTAGGCTAAAAGTAGTGGGGCAGGGCAAGGGCAATGGAGACCCTGGAGGCGGGGACAGGATGGAGAAAGACTGTCAGAAATGGGATCCCTGACACCAAATCCTACCTGGGAGCCTGCTCTGTCCTGAATGGAGCTCACTCTGGGGTACTTAGAGACCCTTTTCTGACTACAGTTTGGATCTGGCTGGGCAGGATTACTATGCACTTGGGGCAGGACTAGGTTCCTTGAAACCAAGAGATTGTGAGAGTGCCATGGCCTATGCTAGAACGTGTGCTTGCAGGTTGGCGTGGATTCATGCACCAGTATTGCTCACTTGTTGCCAGTAGCTATTATTGTGAAATACACTGGGAAGCCATTAGCTGATGGCTCGAGTGTGCTCCTTTTAGTGGCTCATCATGCCTGGGTTACACTGAAGCCTCCTCATTTTCCACCTGGACAGGCTAGGACCGGACAATGCCAGCCTTCAGTGGCATTCTGCCTTGCCCTCCCTGGGGGCCTATCCATAGAACTACTCTGGAAAAGTATTGGAGTTTGGTTGGGTATGGACAAGATCCATTCCTAGTATATTAAAGCAGCCTGGAGGAAGAAACTGGCTCTGCAAGGGGAAAGTAAATCTGTGGGGTGTGAAAGGAAATTGATCCTGCTTTTCTTATGGTTGGCCCAGTGAGAGAGAGGAAAGCAAGTATCGCCCCCCAGCCCCCAGTACCAAAGCCACCTGACTTGTGAAGCCCAGCAGCCAGCACTTGCTCAACCAGAACACGTTTGGGGGTTGGTGATGAGGAGGTTTGGGGAATGGCAGTAATATCTGAAAAACTGGAAGGTCGTATGTTTCCTTTCTCCTCTCTTCTCTGTGGCACAGTGAGACAGAGGAACACAAGACCTTAGGTGTTCCTACCTCCTCCTCATTACTTTCCAGTCTCCACTTTTGGAATCTCTATTACAAGATCTAAAAACACACTTTTGATTTAGAGGGAGTAGAATGTGAGGTTTTTTTTTTTATGTGTATGAGTGTACTGTCTGCATGTAGGTTTGTGCACCTGTGTCATGCGATGCCTCGGAGGTCAGAAGAGGGTGTCAGATTCCCCTGGAACTGGAGTTAAAGACAGTTTTTAGCTGCCATGTGGGCGCTGGGAATCAAACCCAGGTCCTCTACAAGAGCAGTTGGTGCTCTTAACTGCTGAGCCATCTCTCCAGCCCCAGAATGTGAGGTTTTTAGGGGATATCATGTGCACATACATAACCAGTCCATTCCAGCCGCCCAGAACCTTTTCAGTGTTAGCCCTTACAATTCCCTGTCCTAGCCCCATCAGTCCTGCAAACAGGTGGCTGATCATTCGAGTGCTTACTCTGACTGCCACTCCCAAGGGCCCGGTTTCAATGACTTTTCAAACTCTCTAGGCAGAAAAGCCATCAGAAGAAAAGAAATCCAGGCTTCAGGGTCATACTAGGGACACCAGAACTGAGGTTGTGGTGACTTCTGAACCAGGAAGGAAGTGTGCTCTGAGCATCTTCGGTGGAGGAGGAAAAGAACCCCCCCCCCAATCGAGATGGAGTAGAGAGGGGTTTGAGAGAGCATGTAAAAACAACTCAGCTGTCTGTCTGAAAGAGCCCTGGATGACCCTGGAACTCCGAGCCAGGAGCTTCTTTCCTTAAACACAGGCTTCTTCGTGTCCTGGTGCTCTGAGGTTCCCTAACTTCCTCTGTCATATATTCCTCATCTTACACACCCTGTGTGGTTAGAAAGCCCTTCCTCAACTCTGCCTTCAGTTCTTGCTGCGGTTTCAGCCTGCTTTTCAACATATCCTCTTCTTGACAGTTACTGGGTCAACTCTACTCTGCTTTTCTCAACACAGAACAAGTGGAGGCACTAGAAAGCACAAGGAACCTCAGCGGCCACCATTATATCTTTTTTCTTTCCTGACAAGTGACAGGGTTGAAAGGCAACAGAAAGGGTCCTGGCAGATGGAGGGATGGTATTCTTAGTTCTTAGCTTCTATGAGAGACTTCAAAGAGAAGAGACAGCCTTCCTTTCACACAGGGAAGTGGGAAGCCAACACTCTGGAGGCATCTTGTTTTGTTTTGTTTTTTTTAATAATTTTTTTAAAATTTTATTTATTTATTTTTGTATGTGTATGAATGTACTGTCTGCATGCAGGTTTGTGCACCCGTGTCGTGCAATGCTGCGGAGGTCAGAAGAGGGTCTCAGATTCCCCTGGAAGTGTTCTCCTGGAATTGGAGTTACAGATGGTTCTCAGCCGCCATGTGGGTGCTGGGGATCGAATCCGGGTCCTCTGCGAGAGCAGTCGGTGCTCTTAACTGCTAGGCTATCTCTCCAGCCCCTCTGGAGGCATCTTGTTTGCACATTCTTGGATCCTCTTCTGACTGTTGGTGTGAAGCATTGTGCTCCTGTGCCATCTCTTCTGCTCTTCATGCTCAGCCAGGCCTAGTTTGACCTCTGTTTTCTCTGCTTGTCAAAGTTGAAACTGGACCATGTAAGTCTAGGATGTAGGGAAGAAGGGGTGCCAGTCCCCTATGCCTAGCACCCAGTTCTTAAGTCCAACAGGGCAGGGCCCCTACACGGACAAGAAGATGGAGGAAGTAGAGGTGACTGGCGTTTTATGATATCAAGGTGATCATTTAGACTTTTTGGCTTTTCCCAAAGAGCGTGGAGAGTTGGTTGACTGGGAATGGAACTAATCCCTTCATTGTGCAGGCAGAGACAGGAAGTGCTGGAGATGGATCTCTTTAGCAACCAGGATCATGGCTTGACCTGGTCAAGAACAGGGTCCTGTCCCTTTTGAATTTTCTATATTCTCATACTCTCTTTCTGACAGAATCTCACATAGCCCAGGATGGCCTTGAGCCCAGCATGTTCATCCAACGTGATGTTTCCTACCCACAACCAGACCCAGAACATAGACCTTCAACCTACATTTCCCACAAATCTAAAAATCTGCATTATGTACGCAAACATTTTAATGTGATATACAAGGAAAACTTCTGAAACCAGAAGCCTCATTGCGTCTGTTTGCTCTCTCCAGTGTGTTACCTTCTCCTATGATTCAATCCTTCGCTCTGTTCAAGTCTCCAGTCTAGACCTGCATTTTGCGACCACACCCCAGCCAGCTCACTCCTGGTGCCCCCCTTTCTTAACTCACTGTCCTTTCCCGGGCTCTTCTCATCTGGCCCCATGCCCCAGGGTCCTCTTTCCTTCTGAGTTTCTCAGGAACACAAAAACTGTTCCCCATCCTAGTGAAGGAGGGTGTGGGGTTTTTCAGCCCCACCCTCAGGAAGATGAATCTTCCCCCTCTTCTGCTCCGTGGTACTTCCTCTCTGGCTGACTTCGTTGGTAGACCTAGAATTGAGGCCAGGGAGGGCCCAAGCACAGTGACAGGTTTGGCTACACATCTTTGCCTTGACCGTGGACTCAGCATTGACCTCTAATCAGTACCTGCAAAAACTGGTAAGTGTCCTAGGAATGGGGTATGGTGGTTGGAGGGGGTGGGGCAGGTGTAATCAGGAGAGATGGTGAAAAAGACTCGGAAGAAAGTCTGAGTACTGTGAAAGGAGTTGGGATTTGTCCTCACAGCCTGCCCATTAACTCTTCCCTGTCCTGTTATTCCTGGTGCACCGTGGTCATCTCTAGAGAGAGTGGATAGGTGACAGGAGAAAGTCAATGGTGCCAAGCAAATAAAGGTCTGTCAGGAGACAGAGGAAGTGGCCTTTTAAGAGTGTGGCATTGGTGGTAAAGTTTCCTAGTCTTTTTCTGGGTTTCAGAGTGAGGGACCTCATAACCTGGTTGGGGGACTAGTCTTTCTACCCAACTATGTCCATTCAAGACAGTGCAGTTGGCAGTGGTGGGGCAGTCTATTTTGGGGGTGCCTCTGATGCACCAGAGTGCTCATGCTATTGTGTCTGGGTCACCGGAATCCTTTGGCTCTCTACCCTCATGGGTGTGTCCACTCTTACTCTCCAGGTCCTTTCCATGGCCATGAACACTACATCTCCTGCAGCATCTTCCTCTATGAGTGGCATGTCCATATCTCTATTTTCTATTGTCCTACTGTCCGTGGCACTGGCTGTGGGGCTTCCGGGCAATAGTTTTGTGGTGTGGAGCATCGTGAAAAGGATGCAGAAGCGCTCTGTCACCGCCCTGCTGGTGTTGAACCTGGCCCTGGCTGACCTGGCCGTACTGCTCACTGCTCCCTTTTTCCTACACTTCCTGGCTCAAGGCACCTGGAGTTTTAAAGTGAGTGGCTGCCGCCTGTGCCATTATGTCTGTGGAGTCAGCATGTATGCCAGTGTCCTGCTTATCACAGTCATGAGTCTGGACCGCTCACTGGCAGTTGCTCGCCCCTTTGTGTCCCAGAAGGTGCGCACTACGGCGATTGCCCGGTGGGTGCTGGCAGGTATCTGGGTGGTGTCTTTTCTGCTGGCCACGCCGGTCCTCGTGTACCGCACAGTAAAGCTGCGACCGAACAACAGAACTCTGGTCTGCTATCCGGATTACCCCAATGACGGGCACAGGGCCTTCCACCTGTTCTTCGAAGCCATCACCGGCTTCCTGCTGCCTTTCCTGGCAGTGGTGGCCAGCTACTCCGACATCGGGCGCAGGTTGCGCGCTCGGCGCTTCCGGCGCAGTCGCCGCACCGGCCGCCTTGTGGTGCTGATCATCTTGGCCTTCGCCGCCTTCTGGCTGCCCTACCACTTCGTGAACCTGGCGGAGGGCGGCCGCGCGCTGGCGGGTTTGGACCAGAAGGACCCTGCGGGGCAGCGTCTCAGACTGGCCCGCCAAGTGCTCATCGCGCTCGCCTTTCTGAGCAGCAGCGTGAACCCGGTGTTGTACGCATGCGCTGGCGGCGGCCTGCTCCGCTCCGCGGGCTTGGGCTTCGTGGCCAAGATGCTGGAGGCCACTGGCTCCGAGGCGTCCAATAGCCGCCGCGGGGGCACCCTCGTCCAATCTGCGAAGGCCCCGCCTGCCACTCAGGAGCCAAGTCCCCCCGAGAGCACCATGACTTCCTCCAACTTTCTTGAGTGAACTGAATTGCACTAGGCCTGGGGAAAAGACATTCATTTTCTTTCTCAGGGAATAACCCGCGCCAGCCTGACCTAATTCTGTACCTGAAGGAGAAGAACGGGCGTGGTGATTGGGCTGGACCGAAGAAGAGGGCGGGGTGGGGCAAGTCAGGGTAGAGACAGCATGTTCTGGCCTGGCTCTTCTGGGCAGCTTTACAATTAAAACTAAAGCCTGAAATTAGGTCAGTCCCGTGAGTGGGGCGTGCATTGTGGGGCAGTGGGGATGTTTATGGGCACTCTGTTGGAGACCCTCTCAGTTTTTTAAAGTTTATTTTTCTTTTATTTATGAGTATTTTGCCTGCTTGTTAAGTGCACCTGTGCATGCAATATCTGTGAAAGCCAGGATCCCCTGGAACTGGAGTTACGGGCAGTTGTTAGCCACCATGTAGGTGCTGGGAACCAAACCCAGGACCTGTGGAAGAGTAGCCAGAGCTGCTACGGCATCCCTGCCAATGGTCTTCATCCTCTCAGCAGAGCCCTGGGAGATCACTTCCTTTTCACCAACTCCCAAGGAGATCTCACTGGGGATTTAGGTCATCAGATCTTACCTCACATAATTCTGCACATTAGTACCTGCTATCTCTTAGAAGGTACCCCCAGGAAACCAAGATAACCCAGAGTGAGAGGCCAAGGGGTGACTGTTGTCTTAGAGAGCACTTTAGGAAAATGGCCTGAGAAGAAACCATTGTGTTGAGGGGCACGGAGGTACTTCTTAGTTGTAGTAGCAGCTTCTGGCATCCACAGGCTCCAGATATCTCATAGTCATTTTATTGAGGTTCTTAGTTTAGGGGGTTGGTTGGGGTCTCAGCCTAGGACTTAGGGAGGTCCAGTTCGTGTCAAGTCTGTGTTCAAGAAGTACGTGCATAGCTGCCCTTTGCCTTTGACCTTGATGACACCCCGGCTGTAGCATGTGTAACCCAGGGACTGCAGGGCCCTGGCTGTCTCCTCAGTCACCTGCAATTGGGGGGGAGGGGGGAGGGAATGTGAGATGGATTCATCCTTAGCCCCTCCCTCCCGATGCCCAAGTGGTTCTCTCACTTGGATCTTGCCAAGCACTCCCGTACTCTCCATGCGGCTGGCTACATTCACTGTGTTGCCCCAGATGTCATATTGTGGCTTCTGGGCCCCAATTACTCCGGCCACTACTGGTCCATGGTTCAGTCCTGACAAGGAACATGGTAGTAAGAGGCCTTGATGGGGTGAGGGAGACTTAAGGAGAGAGGATGACAAAGGGACTGAGGAGATGGAAGGGTCAGGTGGTCTTAAAAGAGTCTTTGGGGTTGAGAGGTGTTGGTAGGGAAGGGAGGGGTAAGTCTTTCAGCTCCTGGACCAGCAGCTTTGTGCCTCAAACAAGGAAGTGAGTCTGGAGAGGCTGTCTAGGGGTGAGCTGGAGAGCAGCTAACGAAGGACCTGAGGTGGGGAGAGGAGGCACCTCAGTGCCCAGCAAGGTGGGAAGTCGCTCACCTACACGCAGGCGGAAGTTGTTGAATGAGTGCTTGTTGATGACATCCAGCTTAGACCCCAGGGCCACTGCAAATTCCACCATGGTGCCCAGATGGCTGCAACTTCTCTCAGCATCCTGGCAAGGGTCACCCCCCCGCCCCAGGATTGGCCAGTGAGAGCACAGGAAGAAGTACCACTATGGGCCCACTAGTGAAAGCCCATAGGAGTGTTGGTAGGTAGGGAAGGGCTGCTGACCTGTTGTGTGTCCTGTCCAGAGGTGGCATTTAAGCCTGTGGCTGCCATGTAGGTGCTGCCAATAGTTTTGATCTTCTCCACCCCACTGAATTTGGGCTTGGAGAGCAGCTGTGGAGAAAAGAGGCCATGTTTCCAGTCTCTCCCGCTAGACACCATCCCTGCTCTGTGGGATTGGAGATGGGGGCAGGAAGGAGCTGGTTGGCACTGAACAGTGCCAGAGAGGGTAAAACTAGGGCATCGGAGGAGGAGGAGGGCTGGAGAGGTTGGGGGAAGGTTTGGCCTAATGGCCAGGAGAGCAAAGTGAAAGGAAAGACTGACTGGAAATTCTAGAACTCAGGACATAGGGTCTTAGGGAGCCTTGGAGTTAGTTGTACCTCATCAAAATCAGCAATAATCTCATTAAGCAGCCTCAGACACTCTAGCCCCTCGTGGTTGATGTTAGATTCCGAGTAGAATTCCTTAAAGTCCGGGACTGATGCGAAGAGGACACAAACACATTCATATGACTGGTGATAGAGGTCCTGTGGAGCAGGAGGAGGGAGGCGAGTCACTCAGCTTCTAGGCCAGCAGCTTTATGCTTCTCCCAAGGGCAAAAATCTGGAAAGGGTGCACTGGAGAGAGGCCAGTGGAGGAAGGGGAGCACTGGAGAGAGGCCAATGGAGGTCCTCAGAGTGCGGGAAGGAGGTAGCATGTTGCCATATTTTTTGTTTTGTTTTGGAATTGATATATTGGTTTTTTAATTACTTTTAATTAATTAATTAATGTGTATGAATGTACTGTCTGCATGCGGGTCTGTGAACCCGTGTTGTGCAATGCCTCGGATGTCAGATTCCCCTGGAACTGGAGTTCTCCTGGAATTGGAGTTACAGACGGTTCTCAGCCACCATGTGGGTGCTGGGGATCAAACCCGGGTCCTCGGCAAGAGCAGTCGGCACTCTTAACCGCTAGGCCATCTCTCCAGCCCCAAAATATTGGGATTTATTTATTTATTTATTTATTTATTTATTTATTTATTTATTTATTTCCATGTGCCGTGGTGTGTGTAGGGGAGTCAGAGGACAGCTTGCAGGAGTCAGTTCTCTCCTCCCACTATGTGGGTGCTGGCAATTGACTTGGACTCACATTGTCAGGCTCAATGGCAAGCACCTTTTATCTGCTGAGACATCTTGCTGGCCTTTGGTTTGGAGGGTTTTTTTTTCTTTTCTTTTTTTTTAGTCTTTTTGAGACAAGGTCTCCCTTTAGTCCTAGGTGGCCTGGAGCTTGCTCTGTAGACCAGGCTTGCCTTGAACTCACAGAGATCTGCCTGCCTCTACCTGCTGAGTGCTGGGATTAAAAGGTATGTGCCACCATGCCCGGCGGTTTAGAGTTTTTGAGATAGTCTCACTGTGAAGTCCTAACTGGTCTGGGACTTACTATGCAGTCCAGGCTAGTCTGAAATCTGTGGCAGTCCCGCCTCTGCCTTACAAATGCTGGGATTATAAGTATGCACCATCACCACTGGCTTACCATGTTAAAAAAATATATGGGATCTCACTCTGTAACCCTTACTAGTCATCCTCCTGCCATGAGCCCTTGAATGCTGGGATTGCAGTACTGTGCCTTCTGTCCCTCTGTTTAAGATGAATTGCAAAGGTATTCCCTAGGTAATTACTTGAAATCAAAGATTTGGTCTTCTTGTGATTCCAGGAAACAGGTTTGCATCAGGATTATCTCACAGATGTGTGAAGGGTCTTACTCCTTGAACTGGGATTATGGCAGTGGGGGTCATTTGTATATCTTTACTACTTGAAAAGCATGAAATCAGGCAAGTCCCCTTACAAAGGCAGCTACTATCTGGAATATAAAACAATAATAAGGGACAAAATAAAAATACTGGTAAAATGGTCATGGAATCAGATCTGAGGTTGGGTCACAAAATGGGTGCCATGGAATCCTTGTTAGTCCTATAGTCTGGCTCTAAGCTTTCTAATAGCCAATGCGAAGTGAGAAAGAGGATCAGTTATAAGATTTCCTGTGTCCATAAGGGAGGAAACCAGAGACAGAAATACTTCTGCTCTTGAGACAGAGACTAGGCAGTGTGGACATGAGTATGAAATAGCTCTTGAGCTATTGGTTTCTTTTCACCATCCCTAGTATAGGACAAGAATATTTCCATAGCACAGAGGCCAAGGTAGTGGTGGCATGAAAAATATGGTATGAATATATGGGTGACTTTCTGATGGTTTGACCATAGCGTTTTGAGTATCTAGAGCAGCAATATCCAGTAGGAACTTCTGCAGTGTAGAAGCACTGAACAGCCATAGTGTGCTGTTTAGTATGGGCCCACTAGCCAAACAAGCACTTCCAATGTAGCAAGTACAACTGAATTAAAATTTACTATCATTAATATTATTTGTGTGTGTGTGTGTGTGTGTGTGTGTGTGTGTGTGTGTGCGCCCATAGCTTGTGTGTAGAGGTCAGCAGACAACTTTCAGGAGTTGATGATTCTTTTCTTCCACCTTTGCATGGGTTCCAGTGATTGAACTCAGGTTGCCAGACTTTGCCCACTGAGCGAACTCAGTCAGAACCAGAGGACTGAAATTTTATTTTAATTAATTTGAACTTAAACTTGAGGGGGCCAGAGAGATGGCTCAGTGATTAAGAGCACTGGCTGCTCTTGCAGAGGACCTTGGTTTGATTCCCAGCACCCACGTGGTGGCTAACAACCATCTGTAACTCCAGTTCTGGGGGAATCCAATGCCCTCTTCTGACTCTGTGGCCACTGCATGACCTGGGTAAACCTACAGACATGCAAACAATAGCCTGACCTGGGTACACCTACAGACATGCAAACAATAGCATGACCTGGGTACACCCACAGACATGCAAACAATAGCCTGACCTGGGTACACCCACAGACATGCAAACAATAGCCTGACCTGGGTACACCTACAGACATGCAAACAATAGCCTGACCTGGGTACACCCACAGACATGCAAACAATAGCCTGACCAGGGTACACCTACAAACATGCAAACAATATACTCATACACATAAAATAAAAATAAAATATTAAAAAAATTAAATTTAAGCTGGGTGTGGTGGCACATGCCTTTAATCCCAGCACTCAGGAGGCAGAGGCAGGCAGATCTCTGTGAGTTCAAGGCCAGCCTTGTCTACATAGTGAGTTCCAGGCCATCTGGAGCTACAGGGAAACCCTGTCTCAAAAAGACAAAGAATGTGGCTAGTGGCTGCCCAGGGATAGAAAGAGGGGTACAGTGCTCCCCTCAGCACTCTACTGAGCTTCTGAAAGGTGCTGCATTGCCATGCATTAGAAAAGGTGCTGTTTTTCCCCCTGCCATGGGACTTCCTCATGGCAGGCAAGCTCTACTATTGAGCTATATTTCTGAGTCCAAAAAATGTTGCTCCTAAGTGGGAATTTGACATAAGAATTCTGTGGTCACCCAAGATGAAGCCCAAGGGTCTAATCTGACAGGGTTAGGGGTTTGGGCGACTATCTGATACACTATTTGTGGCCCAGAAAAGACGGTCAAGGTCCTAGGCTTTTATCCAAACTCCTCCTCAAACTCATGACACTGGAGGCTCTGGAGTGAGGGGCTGCAAGTCACCTCATTGCGCCGGTTCTGGCCAATAAACTGGGGGGCCACGTGTGCAGGGAGCACATTCTCCAGGAGTAGCCGGGTCAGGTTCTCCATCGTCTCTGTCTCCTCACGCTCCTGCCTGAGCTTCTTCTTCCATAGGAAGTCCAGGCGGCAGTAATACTCATTCTGGGGAGATAGTGCAGGGAAGCCCAGCTCCACAGTGCCTGAACACCGTATACTCAGCTTAGAGACTAAGCTTAAGTTGCAACTGTTCTGGAGAGAGACAACTCTTGAAGCTAGTTTCAAATTAGCCTGTACCACACTGGCAGCAAATTTTCCCCCTTAACCTTGGCTTTTCTCAGATTTGGAGGCAGGAGAGAGTAGTGGTAGTGAGGCCTGAGGAAGTTACAGAGTGAAGACGTGAGAAAGGGCCCAGAAATGTTCTCTCAGAACTTCCAGTGGGCACACCACTTGGGCTGAACCCTAAAGATGAGACAGGCAAGGTACCAATGTGGGGTCCCTGGCCTCACCCCGCACATGGAGGCTCTAGAAGACTGAGCTGGGAAACTTACCTGCCGAGCCAGGACCAGGAGGGTGAAGAAGAAGATGAAAAAGGACATAGCTCCCATCAGCTTAGGGTCCTTCAGAACTCCCGGCCTGAGGAGACCAAAATCAGGATCGTCCCTTTCTCTGCCCCTTCCTGATGGTCTTCTGCCTATTCCCCCTCCCCCCAGTGTCCACGTAGCCCTCAGCACCCTCCCCTCCCCTTTGCTTTGTGGGTGACTCAGGTCAATGGGGCAAGGACAGCTCTGCTGTGTCCTGTCTGGCCCCAGCCTGAGCATGTGTGTCCTGTGGCTGTACATACCTGGAGTTCGAAGGGCCTTGATAAAGGCAGACGATGAGGCAATCAGACAGCCAGGCGTAGGAATGCAGGAAGAGCGAACAAGATGCTGCCAGCCACAGCAGGAGCAGCAGCAGCTTCAGTTCAAAGCTCATGTGCAGAAAGAGGGAGCAGGAGAGGAAACCCAGCACACAACAGTGCATGGAGTACTGTGGGGCCAGGCAACGTGGTCAGGGGTGGTGCATCCCCCAGGTAGCGGTGGGAAAGCACCTAGGGCTCCTTTCACGTCCTCCCAGGGCCCAGGGCCTATGTGGGGAACGGGAGATGTATGGCATTCACGCAAACAGACGCCAGATGTACCTAATGTCTTGGAGTGTTCAGCTCATTAGTTGGGGACTGGTGAGAAAGAGTGTGGAGAAGGATCCAGAGCTGCACAGAAATACTTACTGGAATGCCAATGAGAGGTAGGGACCCTGAAAGCTGCCAGGAATGATTGGAAACTGTGGAAGACACATTGGAAACCAGGAAAAGGCAGTCTGATGACACTGGTAGGAAGAGCTGCAGAAGGAGATAAGTGGGAAAGAGCCCTTGGGACACAGGGACGGCTTCGGCTGAGTGTCACCTGAGCTGGAGATGAGTTAGGACCAGACTCCTACAAATGGGCATATTCTGTTACTTCTGATTGGAGAGAGAGCCTGGGCTGGGTCCTCACCGGCAGGAGGGATTATGGGTAGTGTTACAAGTACTAGTCTGTCGTCAATCCAGTGTCAGCTCTTGCCAGCCACTTAACCACTTGGGGCCATAGCCTCCTTGTTTGTAAACTGGCTGGGGGATTCATAGGTGCCTTCCAGCGATTGAATTCTAGGGATCATTGTAAATTCTGTAAAAATCAGCCAAGTAAGCTAAGAATACTATCTGCCTATATGGGAAAAAGATAGGAAGGACATCCATCAGAGTGCTATCAATAATTATGCCCAGAAGATAGGGGAAAGGCAATTGTATTTCTTTTTCTTTACACTTTCTGTGTACTTTTGTTTACATTTCCATTATCCTCTGGGCTTAGCCCAGATATCCTTTGAGTTCCAACGATCCATCCTCTTTCAATCCCTGGCAGGTCCAGCATGCTCTGATGGTAGTAGATGGGGCCCCCTTGGTCCTCACCAGACTAGCAATGGCCATGGTGAAGACCAGGAGGATGGTGGCACTGCCCAGAGCTACTCGCAGTCCTGGCCTTGTAGCCACCTGGCCAGATAGCGCAGGCAGCCAGTGTAGCATCTTGGGACCTTTCTGTACACACTTCTGTGGAGAGAGAACAGGTGACTTAGCTGCAGGCCATGGGCTCCTTCTTCAGGCCAGGTCATGGCCAGGGCTTGGCTTGTCACTTCCCCTCTCCCCAGACCTCTTTACCATCAGGTGCTCTGAGAAGCAGACGAAGAGGAGGAGAAGGAAGAGAAGGAATGTGATGCTGTAGGTGATGGCCAGAGCTGGGGGCCTAGAAGAAGATAAGAGGGTGTCGTTGAAGCACCGAGAGCTCTGTTTTGAGAGGCTGTGCTGTCTGATTGGGGTTGGGTAGATTTGAGGATTCAGCTTAGCTGCTACTGGGGTGTACCATAAAACATAAATGTTCTGATGTTCTGGAAACTGAACAGTTCAGGGCAGTGTTTGGGTGGGACAGGAGCTAAGAAGGGGGGGTAACATTGAAAGGGGTGGAGGGGTCAGAAGAGTTGGTCTTCTGGGTCAGGTCAATTTCTGGGCCAAAGCCCTTTAACCCTCTGAATTTTGGTCTTAAAAAAATTTTTTTTGAGGCAGGGTCTCCCTTTAGTCTCAGCTGGCCTGGAGCTCATTATGTAGACCAGGCTGGCCTTGAACTCACAGAGATCCACCTGTTGCTTCTGCCTCCTGAGTGGTGGGATTAAAGGCTTGCGCCACCGCACCTGGGTGATAAATTATTTTTTATTTATTTATTTATTTTTTTGGTCTTTTTGAGACACGGTCTCCCTGTAGCTCCAGCTGTCCTGGAACTCACTATGTAGACCAGGCTGGCCTTCAACTCACAATGATCCACCTGCCTCTGCCTCCCAAGTGCTGGGATTAAAGGCATGTGCCATCACACCTGGCAACACTCTGAATTTTGAACGACTCTTCCTTGCAGGATCCTTGGGTTGAGGACCTACATTATAATTCACTCATTTACTGTGAGAGTTGGGCTTTTGAGTGGGAATACAATCTCCTTCATGGGGATGTTGTTAGTGCTCAAAGATATGGGTGAAAGAGTGGTCAGGATGTACAATATTGTTTTTAGTACTGAGGACTGAACCCATGAACTCGTGAAAGCTAGGTCGGCTCTCTACCACTGAGCTACACCCCCAGCCCTAGGATGTGTAATATTAAGATGAGGGCTGTGATTATCACCAGTCCCCCAGAGCACGTGTTTCCTCTGTGGTAAGTGCCTGGAGCTCAGGGGAAGGAGCTAAGGGAAGCAAGTGTGGGTCAGGAGTGAGGCAGGGCAAAGGGATCTCCGCTGCAGAGCCAGGGCCTCCTTTGCCTGGTGTCCACTCACCTGTTTGTCACCAGCATTTGGATAGTGAAGTTGGACAGAAAAACCAGGAAGGTACAGGCTGCATAGTATTTGAAGGCCGGGAGTGGAGAGAGCCGATACTGGAAGTAAAGGGGGAGATGGAGGCCAAGTATTGGTACTGACCACAGCTTGAAGGTAGCACTCGTAGCCCAGCCTCGCTCTGCATTGTCTAGTTCAGTTCTCTGTAGACCCCCTAGTTCTTCAAGGAGATCTTCCCATTCCTTTCACCACCACCCAATAAGTCAATCTACAGATGACATTTTTTTTGAGACAGGGTGTTAAGTAGCCCAGGCTGGCCTCAAACTCATTATATAGAACAGGATGACCTTGAATTCTTCCTGATCCTCCTGCTTCCACCCAAGTGCTAGCCTTACAGGCATGCACAATCATGCCTGGCACAAGTCTCCTTTCTCAGAGAGGCAGAAGTCTCTCATCCCAAGTCAAAAACTAAGCATATTTGAGGAAGAGGTATGGCAGTCCAAGTCTTAGCCCTTACCAGGAACAAGGACCTAAGGTTGAGAAACCTTTTGCTTCTCCTCTCTCTAGCCCACCTGTTTCTCCATCTCCTTCTCTCTGAAGTACAGTGTCAGTAGGTTGAAGTCCTTTGACTGCTTCCATTGTCTAGGGTGAGTCAGGAGGTGGTGAGCACCAGAGACAGTGGGGCCAGGACAGAGCAGGGAGGGGACAGACGGAGTGGTCAGGCATGTCTTCTTCTCAGAGCAGTCCTTCCTCCACCACAGGACCTCAGAGCCTCCAGCCCACCCCCCTCCCCAGCCCTCTGCTTCCCGTACTTCTGAGAATTCAGTTGCTCGATGACCTGGAAGAACTTGGCATCCCCAGTATCCAGCTCATCATCTAGTCCCCGAGGGGTCCGACTCCTGCACAGTGACAGCCAAGCCTGTTACCACAGAGACCCTCAAAAGTGCCCAGGCAAAGGAACAGTTCCCCAGAGAGGATTCACCCAATCTATTCCAGCCCCCATCAGAGATGCTCAGGTCTCCTCACCGGTCCAGGCTCCACTGGGGGCTGAAGGCCTCCTGTCAGGAGAACACATGATGGTGAGTATTCCTTCTGAATTTCTATTTATTTATTTATTTGTTTGTTTGTTTATTTATTTACTTATTTATTTATTTATGCGTATGAATGTATTGTCTGCATGCAGGTCTGTGCACCCGTGTCGTGCAATGCCGCGGAGGTCAGAAGAGGGTGTCGGATTCCCCTGGAACTGGAGTTCTCCTGGAATTGGAGTTACAGACGGTTCTCAGCCACCATGTGGGTGCTAGGGATCAAACGTGGGTCCTCTGCAAGAGCAGTCGGCACTCTTAACCGCTAGGCTATCTCTCTAGCCCCAATGGTGAATATTCCCTCTGTAGGAAGACAGACCGTGAACCTGCCTGACTTTGTGGTCTACACAAGTCCTTGAGTGTGGGCATTTGACCTAGCTATTTCTTCTGCTTCTAGTGCTTCCCTTCCTCCTGTACCAAATCCCACTTATCCACCAAGGGGCTTTTGAAACCCTATTTCCTTCTTAAAATCTCCTCCTGACTCTATAGATTTCCACTGTCTTTAAATAATTATTTCCTTGTGGTGTCCATCATGGAACAGAGCAAACTTTTATCTTCTCTGTGTTTGGGTGGTTGCTAGGTCTATGTCTCACCTTCCTTAAAAACTTCAGGCTGGGCCTGGCGTGGTGGCATAAGCCTTTAATCCTAGAACTTGGGAGGCAGAGGCAGGCAGATCTTTGTGAGTTCAAGGCCAGCCTGGTCTACAGAGTGAGTTTCGGGACAGCTGGGGCTACAGGGAGACCCTGTTTCCAAAAGACCAAACCCCACCCCCCCAAACTTCAGGCTGGGTGTGGTAGTGCATGGCTTTAATTCCAGTACTTGGGAAGTGAGTTCAAGGCTGGCCTGGTCTAAAAAAGCAGGGACTTTCCCATCACCCTTAAATGCCAAAAATGTTATTGGCTTGATTTGAAGTGACTATGTGGGAAATACTGACTACTCTTTGGCCTTTTGTGAGATCATCTAGGTTAAAGGTGAAAGGTGGTCAAAGTGGGTAACAAAGAATGGAGAAGAAGGAAGAAGAATGGAAGTCAGTTTGATTATAGTCATTCTCTTCTACACCAAAAGGGACACACGATATATGCATAGATAGGAAAAGAAGAACCACTGAGTAAAGAGGAGCAGTTGCTGAGGGAGAGGGCGGCACCATGTGGGGTGCACACCAGCACAAGGAACATGCTACCCATTCTTCCCTACCCTTCTTGGTTCATTTGGTGGAAATAGGGTCACAAATCAAAACCTGGTATATAAGAAAAGGGTGTGTGTGGGATGCTGAGAGGGATGGTAGATTTTAGGCATGGCATCTATGCATATATAGGCCTAGCTTTGTCAACATCCCCTTATGCCTGTAAATTACATGAAGGCAGGAAGAAAGATGTTGTTTATTTCTGTCTTTTCAAGTATTAGCCTGGTGTCCACCACAAAAAGTATTCAAAAAGAGAGCTGGAGAGATGGCTCAGCAGTTAAGAGCATTGGCTGCTTTTCCAGAGGACCTAGGTTGGGTTTCCAGCACCCATACAGTGGCTAGCAAGAAACCATTACTCCAGTTCCATGGGTTCTAATGCCATCTTCTGGCTTCTTTGGGCACTGCATGCATGTGGTGCACATACCTGTAGGCAAAATACTCATATGCATAAAAGTTAAAAAAAATTAAAGTACTGAAAAATGTGAGGGGTAGGTGGCTGTGGTATCCTTGATGAAATTTTGTCTCAAGCAAAATAAAACAGTGATGTCAGTGCATGACTGGAATACCCTAGTACAGATACTATCTCACTGATCCAAAGTTATACATTGTCTAAAAGTAAGAAGATGATGGGCTAGGGATGTAGCCCAGTTGGTAGAGTGGTTGCCTAGAATGAATGAAGCCCTGGGAAGCGGGTGTGGTAGACTGCACCTGTAATGCAGCAGTGGGAGGCAGAGGCAGGAGGATCAGAAGCTCCAGTGCCATCCTTGGCTACAAAGTTCAAAAAAAAAAAAAAAAAAGGTAAGTGGCTGGTGATTCTCAGGATCACTAACATCTGACTGGAGCGCCTAGATCTTCAGGGGCTGAGAAGTGGAGTTCCTGGGCTAGTGAGGCCCTGCTTCACTCAGGAGACCAGTGAACAAGCTATGCTTGGTTGGCTATACTGGCACTTTCTAGTTTTCATGCCAAAGCTCTGGTGGGGCTTCCTATTGCAGGGATTGCCCCCAAGGTTGTCTCTTGGTCCTTGGGCCTGTGGCAAATTACACCCCTTATTCCTTCTGAACCTGGAGGCCTCATTCTGCAACAAGGGTGTGGACTCTGGGAGTTTTCCTTCCTCTCCTTCCTACCAGCTTAGTCCTTCTGACCTCTCCCCTTCCCTGAGCTGAGGTTTAGAATGAACTGAACTGCTGTTCACAGTTACCTCCACCCTCTGCCATGCTGTATTTACTGGTCTCTAGTCTCCCTCCCACCCCCAATGGATGGAAAAGGAAAGAGGATGTAATACAGAAGTACTCCGAAGGCAGCTCAAAAATACAACTTGGTCTCTCTGGTACAGGATATTATGAGAGATTCTCAGAAAAGTGGCTAGAATGTGGAACAGGCTTGGGAAGATGGTATGTTGGGGGTAATAGGCTGAGGTGCATGCCTTTAAGGAACATGACCTGGCCCCTGTACTGAGCATTGACACCAATGTGAGAGATCCAGGAGCCTACCCTGATGGTGAGTCACAGGTTACCTCATGGTGCTATGCACACGGTCAGGCTATGCACACGGTCAGTCCATAACAGGCCCTATCCTGGCTTCTCTAGACAGGAGGTAAGCCCACTCCTTCTGCTTCTCCAGCACCCTGCCTACTCATGATGCCTTCCTTCTTTAAGGCCATGTGTAATTTTTACCGTCATCTCATTTTCCCTGATATTTAAGCAGTGAAGACTAGAGGCAACCCCCAGCTTGTACCCCACCTTCTTAACTTAAAATTAAGACGTATTGAAAAAGAGAGCATGAAGCCGGGCGTGGTGGCCACGCCTTTAATCCTAGCACTTGGGAGGCAGAGGCAGGCGGATCTTTGTGAGTTCAAGGCCAGCCTGGTCTACAGAGTGAGTTCCAGGACACCTGGGACTACAGGGAGATCCTGTCTCGAAAAAATACCAAAAAAGAAAAGAAAAAAAGAAAAAGAGAGCGTGAAGTTGCAGGAATTGAACTTAATGGAGACATTTTCTGGTAGGATGGGTATGCAGCGTTGGAATCTGAGTCAGAAGGAAGGAGAGGTTGAGGAGCCATGGGCTGGTGTCTGTGGGAATCTTGCATGGTCTCTGAGGTGAGCTCACAGAAATATTAGCTCCTGTTCTAGAAGGGAGGGCAAGGAAAGGTGTGAACTAGTGATTGGGGCAGACCATTCAGGACCTAGGGATGTCACAAATCATCAAGTGACTCACTGGGTATGAGGGGAGGCTGGGAATGGAGTCCAGTTGAGGTTGCTTTTTTCCCAAATGCAGGGACTTGTAATGGATGTATACTTACCGCGAGTGGAGTGGAAGTGGATATGGGACTGTCAGCATGGGTCAGGTGGGCAAAAGGCTTGGCTGCTCCCCAAGACTCCAAGTAACGAGTCATCAATAGTGATGGGCGCATCTTGTGGCCCTCCAAAGAGGACAGTAAGCCTCCTGCAGTGCCCTTCTCTTCTTCCTCCTTGGCCTGGAACACGTGAAGTCTGAGAGTAAAGTTCACAGATATTCCCCACTCTACTCCCAGGCTTGCCCCTCTCCCCTGATCAGGACACAGGAACTCAGTCTCTGGCAAAGAAGAAATACCAGTCTTGTTAACTACATGGTTTGCTTGGTCTAGGCCATGGGGCCCAAGCTGGGCTTTTACCCGAGGATCAATGACCAGGTATGTAGGCTCGCCTAGCTCCCGAAGGTATGGGTCTCGGTGTTCCATGGCTGCGTCCTCCACAGCGTAAGCTCCTGCCAGCAAAGCCAGGGTAGCCCTTGTAATGTGCACTCGTCTGGAAAGAAGGAGCAGGGAAAATCATGAGGGCGGGCCTACGAACATCTTAGTTCCTTCAAAGTGTGTCCCTGGAGGTGTGACATCAAGACATAACATGTGTTATAGGGTGTGCTTCCAAGCACCCCAGAATCTCTCTGAACCCCACATGAAATTTATTTTCAGGAATTATGAATAGGTGGCAGTATGTGAGAGGTTTGGTTGGCTCCTTGCTGTGTCAGCCTGGGGCCTCAAGTCTTACCCTGGTACACCCCCTGCCTCCATGTGGTTGGCCAATGTGACGTCATGAGACCAGACATCGTATTGCCACTTCTGTAGTCCGATGACTCCACAGAGTACACTTCCTGAATGCACACCCACGCGCATGTTGATGTCCACACCAGTAGCTGCCCGAAGTTTCCTGAGCAGAGTGTAGGGCAAGCTGAGTCCTGCCACACCCCTCCTCTTCTCAAGGAGGATTCTACCACCCTGCCTCCCACATCCCCTCCCACGTCCATCCCTTTGTATTCCTCTTTCCCACTTCCCAAGCTGACCTGATGGCTCGGCACATGTCCAGCCCCATGCGCACGCAGTTGATGGCATGGTCTGGCAGTGAGAGTGGCAGCCCGGAGACACAGTAGTAACAGTCCCCTAGGATCTTGATCCGCATGCATTCGTGCTCCTGGGAGCATGTGTGTGGGTGTGTAGAGGAACCTGGTTAGAGGCCAGAGGGGTAGGAGGGAGTTGGGAAAAGTGGGGGAGCAGCTGACATTCCTGTGCTTCTGAGGTTGGGAGTGTCTAGATCAGATCTAGGGGCTCCCTTGATATGAGGCTGACTGAGATCTCTCTGACAATGTCTTTCTCAGGAGGAATAACAAAGTTTTAGAGTGCTCTGTTTCTCCCCAGTTTTGGTATATGAAGGTATATACACAGATCTGGGCACATGGAAGTAGTCTCAGGATTGAGGGCTATGGAGGTAGACCCCCAAATAGGCTGTATCCCTGGGGTCTGATTAGCTGCTAAGCTGAGTTATAGAGGGCAGATATTTATTCTGGGAGCCACCCACTTCGAGGTTTAAATACGTGAAAATCCCTAAACATATGTGAAAGCATTGTGGTTGGGATATCTGCAGAGATATAGAACAGTCTCTGGGGTTTAAGGTGTGTAGTGATCATTTCCTGAGTGGGAATGAGAGCAGTTCCTACTTCCACTGGAGTGTCTGGAAGCTTGGCTGGGCTCAGAAGAAACACTGGGTTTCTAGAAGGCAGGGGCTTCTCCTGCAAGCGACGCCCAAGAACGTGAGAACCCCTGGGTGGGGAGGAAGCCCTTCTGACCTTGGCAATTTGGTCGAACTTGCCGAAGAGCTCGTTGAGCATGAGCACCAGCTCCTTAGGGGAGCACTCGCTGGCTAGCCTCGTGAAGCCCACGATGTCGGCATATAGTACACTGCAGGGTAGACTGCGTTAGTGGGGCCAGGGTCTCCGCCCAGGGCCCTTCCCCTCTAGCTGTCCTTTACATACCTAACTCCTTGGTGCCTCTTGACATACAGACTATGAAAATTGTTTGTGTTCTCTGGCCTCGATCCCTGTCCAGTTTGCAGCCGTGCCATGATCTCTGCTTTCATCTCTCGGGCCAAGTAGGCAGGAAGGATGGACAAGAGAAGATGCTCCTGGAAGGGGATCCCATGAGCACCAACCCTCCCACCCTCCTGGATGCCCCAGCTCCCCAAACTATCCAGGATCCCACACACCACATGGTATCAACCAGTATGCTCCCCCATGCTTCTAGTCCGCTCAGCAGGACTCCGGCACTGATCTTCCTGATCACTCTTAGGGACTGAACTCAGGGTCAATACCAGGATTTGAGTTCTCCCTATAATATCATAACTTCCTTTTAAAATTTAATTATTATTTTGTGTGCATGGTGTGTGTGTGTGTGTGTGTGTGTGTGTCTGTGGTGGGGCATGTATGCTACTGCACACTTATAGAGGTCAGAGGACAACTTTGTAGAGTTGCCTTTCTCCTTTTACTTTTCCTTGGGTTCTACAGAACCAAACTCAGGCCATCAGGCTTGCATGGCAAGGGCCTTACGCACTGAGCCATCTCACCGACCCCGTAACTGTCTTAAGTGTTTTCATAAGTTTCAAATTGAGCCTCACAGCAACATTCCAAGAGTGGGCAATAGTCACATTTCATACAAAAGAGGAAATACTGTAGAAAGGCCAATGAACTATCCAAAGTCACTCAGTCTGATGGAGCTAGACAACAATTCTCTGTGAGCTGCTGTCCCTCCCTGCCTCTTAGGCTCTACTGACCTGGTGCTTTTTCTCCGTGTCCAGCCTCCGGCGTGAGTGCAGGGAGCTGAGTGCCTCCCGGAATGTGGCACGCAAAGCTCGCTCCATCAGGGTCTTGTGGTATGCTCCCACCATGTTCCCACACAGGAACAACACTGCATTTGCTGCCAACTGTGGGCAAAGGCCAGCCTCAGAAGGAGCAGCACCCCGTGGGGCTGGGAGTGGCTACGTATGCAGGTGCAGGCTGTGAGAATGAGATGGGGAGGACCTGGCTGTACAGGTAGGGACCTAAGTATCTCAGGAAGGTTGGTGCCACACTGTGACATCTGTTGGATAGTGGTGTGTATGTGGGGGGGGGTCTTCTTCCCTCCCTCATGCTGTCTGCTGTAACCTCTTGGCTGCTGGGCCAACTTGTCTTCTTAAGTCTAGAAATTTTGCATATATATTTCCTCTGCTCTTCTACCATCCTCACCTTCTGAGCCTATTTTAGCTGCACAAAAGCATGCAAGTTCTAAATTACATTCTCCATGAATGTTTCCTCTTGTACTTCTGTGACTGTGAGGGACCATGACTCACTTCCCCATGGGTACAGAGCCCTCTTCTGATATAGGTAGGCATAAGTATCAGCGCTAAGAGGACACTATGGGGGTCTATCCTGTACTCAGTGTTGACCACCTACCTCAGACTTCCAGCTCAGCTAATGCTCAGCAGAACCAGCTCCGGGCCCAGTACTGGACATTGCATTTTTACCTGTGGTAGCAGTGTGGGTTGTGATTCAGGTTGCCACCCAAGGTACAGGCCAAGGACCAGCAGGTGTGAGAGTGACGAGATGAGGCCTGCAGCGGCAGCATCCCGCATGCCCAAGGGCAGCATGGCATACACGGTGAAGATGATGAAGAGGAAGAATGACACCTGGAACAGGGTGTGAGAGACTAAAGGCAGCACAAGGCCTGGGTTTCAGCTCTACACCCCCCTCTCGGCGGTTTCGGCTCTACGCCCCCATCTCTTGGCTGTGATTCTGCTCACCTGGTCCCAGGCGCTTACCACTCCCCCAGTGAACAGGAAGCCATGGCCTAGAGCCAGTAGTGCTGCCCATATTAAGCCAGAGAGAGGTCGTGTCCAGCGCTGCAGCCTTTGCTCTCGAGAAGCTAGCCCCAACAACACTGAGAAGCCACCCAGAGCGCACAGCACAGTGGTCAGGAAACTCGGGTCTGAGGTCAGCTCCTGTGAAGAAAGGTTGTGTGAAGCAGGATTGGAAAGAGATGCTTTGGAGTTTGCTAAAGGTGAGGAGGAACAAGCTAGATGGGGAAGAGCCAGCAGCTCTCCAGATCAGTGCTCAAAGTGTCTCAATCCCATGTACAACAAAACAAAACAAAACAAAACAAAAAACAAAGAAACTGCTGAAGTCCTGTTGTTTTTATCCATAAGAATCAGCAGTCTCGCCGGGCGTGGTGGCGCACGCCTTGAATCCTAGCACTTGGGAGGCAGAGGCAGGCGGATCTTTGTGAGTTCCAGGCCAGCCTGGTCTACAGAGTGAGTTCCAGGACAGCTGGGACTACAGGGAGACCCTGTCTCAAAAAGACCAAAAAAAAAAAAAAAAAAAAAAAAAAAAAAAAAAAAGAATCAGCAGTCTCAGATGGTTCAACCGAATGTCTTTCTTACATGGTGCGGTGGAGCCTGGACCTGCTATCCCATAGGCCTGGCTCTAACACTAGGGTATTTCTAAGTCCATGATCTTTTTGCATCTCAGTTTATTTTTTATTTCGTCTTGTTTTGAGGCAGCGTCTCTCTCTATTGCCCTGGTTGTTCTGGCACTTGCTTCGTAGTCCGTGCTGTCACTGAACTTGTGGCAATCCTCCTGCCTCAGTCTCCTGCATGCTGGGTATTAGAGTTATATACCACCACACCCCACTGCTTCTGTTTTGAGGCAGGTCTCATGTAGCTTAGGCTGTTCCCAGCTCAGTCCGTGGCTGAAGATGAGCAACTCCTGGCCCTCTTGCTCCCATTCCCCACGTGCTGGGATTCCAGGTGTGCCCTACCATGCCTGGCTGTACCCACTGCTCTTATCTGTCAGAGGGTGATTGTAGCAGCATCTGCTTGGCATCCAGAATAAATGTCACCCAGATGGGCTAATTTTCTTGGGAGAATCCTCCCTTCCAGGGGCCATAGTTTCAAGCTTCCCAAATGGCTCTGGGGCAGGGCAGGTTTCTGCAGACAAGTGCTAAGATCTCACCACCAGCTTCTCTTCTAGCCTGGAAGTCTTACAGACTGTCCCTACACTTTGTGTTCATCTCTCTCTGGACTCTGGGGTAGACCAGTGGAGACTGGCTGTCCCCAGTGATTTTCCTGTCTAGCCTCCAAGGAGCGAAAGAAAAACCGGGAGGAGCAGTATGTTTCCAGATATGGAACTGAAGACCCCTTCCTACCTACAGAGAATTTGAAAAAAAAGGGGGGGGGGTTGAGAACAAAACTGCGTGAGGGAATGTGCGTTTTGGAAGCCTGTGGGCACAGCTAACTGCCACACATTCCCAAAACGGGAGAGAAAAATCAGGAAATGAATTCCCTCAGGGGCATGAGTAGAGTTTCCCCTCTGGAAAACTGGAAAATCCGGTGTTGGATTGGCTCTAGAACCAGCAGGACATCGTGAGAAGCACCGGAGACTCTCCTACCTCCCGGTGTAGACCCCGAGACCAAAGCCCAGAGGGTGGAGGACTTGGTCACAACAGTTCACGGCGAGGTTCAATGCCTATTTTCCGGTTCCCGGCAAAGAAAATATTGACAAGAAGACCTCACAAACCCCAGTCCCCCAAATGCCGCCAGCCCGAGGCAGAGTCGTGGTGGCCCTGGGTGGAGCGGGCTCCGGCTCCCAGCCGTCCTCACCCTGCCGCTGGCCCAGGCGACGGCGGGCAATGCCAGAAGCGCGCACAGCACGATCACCAGCAGCAGTAGCAGCAGCGGGTACTGTTGGCTCAGGCTGTAGTAGGTCTCGTAGAAGAGGTCTTCGCTGGGGGGAGGCCGGGGGCCGAAGAGACGGGCCATGGTCTCCCCCACCCCCAGCCTCGGCCGGGACCTGAGACCCTGGGAATGGCAGGGCGCTGGGTTAATACACCCGCGGGGCCGCCGCGCCTTCCCTCACCCCCCAGGAGCCCTTCCCGCCGCCTCCCCCGGAGTCCCTAAGCTCAGAAGCAATTCGGTCTCCAGCCAGATACACCCCGCATCCCGCTCCCAGCTGGCGGGGGCTCCCAATTCTTCACACTCCTTCCCGCAAACCCAGACTGTGCGAATGCAGCTGCAAAAACCTCGCCGGAGGAGCGGAGCAGGGGTCGACGACGAGAAGGGGCCCCAGGATCTCCCTACCTGTCAGCTCAGGGAGAGGCTCCTGAAGCTCGGCAGCCGCCCCGGCTAGGCCCTGGGAGGGAGCCTGGGTGGGCTCGTGACTCTCCCTTGCCGCTTTGCTGTGCCTCAGAGCCCTGGCCGACAGGCGCTTCCCTCTGGCGCCAAGGCCCCCTCCCACTTCCCCGACGGTACAGCCCGGCCCCTTCCCGTGCCGGAGTCCGACTCTCCCTGGCCTCCTCCCCCTGCTCCGATTGTGTCTCCAAACCATCGCCTTCCCTCCCTTTTCCGCCCCTCAATGACCAGCAGGTGGTCTTTGGGAGAAGCAGGACACGGGGAGGAGGACCTAAAGCGGTGTGTCAAAATAAAGGGATCAGGTTTGCAAGTGAGAGACAAAGGCTGGATGAAGCCTGGTCCTGACGTCTGCTGGGGGCTGGGATCTAGGCAGAACAGGAGGAGTGTTTCCCTTCCACTCTGGCCCCTCTGGAAGCGACTGTGGCCAAGTGCAAGCTGTTCAAGTCCCTGACATCTCCAGCTCCTTGGCATGGGCTCCTCTGTGTGTAGCTTTGTTGAGCTATAGTATGGGCACTGAGAATCAAAAGTGCTGCATGCCTGGAAAGCAAGGTGAATGTGCATGTGATTTGCTGTAGTGGAAGGAGGCGATTGTGTGGGAGATGGCCCAGAGATGGGGGAGGGCTTGGAATTTCCAGACATCCTCCTTCCCCAGGGTCCCAAAGCCTAGTGCCCAAAATCAAGAAGAAAGGGGGAGGGTGGCACCACAGATTCATTCCTGTGAGTTCAGACTTAGGGTGGGGTCAGTCCTGAGCAACGGAGGAAGTGCTCCACCCTGAGATTGAAGCACCAGAGCACCAGGCCTCTGGGATTCCTTCCTGATACCAGCTGGGCCCTGACCTTATGTGCCAGGAGGTTGCCTATATCCAAACCCCCAGCACCCGCCTTCCTGCTTTGCCCAGCCTGCAGCACCTCCCCCTCCTCCCTGGTAGCCAGCTCCTGGCTCTTAAGCCCCACCTCTGCTGCCCTGGACTGACTACTCAGACTCCATCACCCAGCTTTGGGTAACATTAAATCATATTTATTGATTCTTGAGTGGTAGATCACAAAGTCAGTTTGGGTATGGGCCTAACTGCCCTCAAAGGGCATCTCAGACTCTGCCAGTTGCTTAGAAAGTGCTTTAATTCCATGGTGATTATACTGGCTCTGTGGTCAAGGTTTCAGGCTCTCGCAGATCCTCTCCGGAATCTACTGGTGGAAGGGGTACCAGCCCCTACCCCTGCCAAAGGGTGTCGGGCCCTGGTTGGGGAAGGCAGTTGTCAGTGGTCCGGAAATGTAGTTGTAGTATCCAATTTGCACTGCTTGGCAGCCAATGATGTTATAAGACGGTTGCCCTTTAAAAGAAAGGAGGATGGTGGTGGGAGGGTTCAAAGATTGGACCGCCAATGTAATCCAGCTTTGAGGCAGCGACATCTTGTGTTCACCCTGAGAAATGCAAGTACAGGGTCCAGAACTGCTAGTGCCTGTGTCTTCTTCCGCAGGCTGCCTTCCTAGAACTGGTCTTGCAGAAGCTTAAAAGGAGTAGTACCTGACACTTAGCTGTGTTTGCTGGGAGACTCTCTGAACTGCCATAGCAGGGATCGAACTGAGAGGGTTCGTGAGGCTGATGCCAGGCAAAGTCAGCTGCCAGAGACAAATGCAGGCTTTGTTGTGTGCCCTCCATGGGATTCTTATCTAGTGGATCCCAATTTCCTTGTGTATTAAAGGAGAAGATCTCTAGTCTTTTATTCTCACCTCTGAAGTACCTTAGAGCCATATGTGGGCGTTGAGGAAGAAAGTGGTGGGAAAACTGAGCAGGAGGAAGGAAGGTAGAGAATGGTACCTGGAGCTGGATTTGGGCCTGGGGGAGGAAGAAGGTAGAGAATGGTACCTGGAGCTGGATTTGGGCCTGGGGGAGGAAGAAGGTAGAGAATGGTACCTGGAGCTGGATTTGGGCCTGAGGGGAGGAAGAAGGTAGAGAATGGTACCTGGAGGTGGATTTGGGCCTGGGGGGGAGGAAGAAGGTAAAGAATGGTACCTGTTGCTGGATTTGGTCCTGGGGCCCCAGAGGACCAGTTGGTACCGTGTCTCTTATCTTCCTGCAGACAACATAGGGTTCTCAGGCTTCCCAATCAGGATCCTAGTTCTCTTAATGCACTCCTCCCCCTTCCCCCAGCCCTAAGTTTTCTACGGTAGGAGGCCAAACTCTAGTCTCACCTGATTATTTTGGGGGCTAGGATCTGGAGTCTCAGTTAAGATTGGATTGGGTGTCTGGCTTCTGAAAAGTAACGTATCTGGAGCTTGGGGTGTTCCAGCTACTGTATTTGAAGATGCGTCTGCTGTTTTGGCATGCCCAACCTGTTCTTCCTGTGCCCTGCTTCTCTCCGTAAGGCTTGTGTGTTTTGCAGGAACTGGGCTGGAAAATTCCTCCAGATTCAGCCTGTTCAGCATCTCAGGTATTGTGGGATCAGTACAAGGATGTTGGTTTCCTGGGGTTCCCCCGAGGCCATCCATTTCTGAACTACTTTGGCCTGGTTCTGGGGTAGACAACTTTCTGTTCCTGCTTCTGTGCTCAGACAGAAATGTCTTCACCTGCACAGACAGGACACGCTTGTGAGTCCCAAGTTAGGGGGGCTAGAGTAAGGCTGGGGGAATCATTTCTTGGTCTATAGTCTATTTCCTGGAAATTCAGGGGTAAGATGGGGTTAGGGTCAAGGCATAAAGAATGGTTGTCAGTGAAGGTTCACTGGATGGTCAGGGAAGCATATGTACCATCTCTGAGAGCAGCTCTTGGGTGGGAGGTGGTGTTAGAAACTCACCTTGGAGACAGCAGCATCTACCTCATTTTCCACCAGGATGTAGGCATCATTTGTTTTTGGTCGGCAATCTGAAAGACACCAGAGTGAATCCTATGTGAACAGAACTTCTTTCCCTGGGAGAAGCCCCCTGCTGAAGACCCAAGCCTATCCTAGCTGCTAGAGAAATGGCCAGCTTACCCTGGAACGATGGCCTGTTCTTGGGCTCCTCACTCCAGCATTGCTGCATTAACTCCTTCAGTCCTTCCAAACCAGGTGTGTCAGTGCTAGATGGAGGAATCTCTGACAGTGGGGGCCGATTCTGCCTTTCACACACTGCTCCACAAACTAGTGATGTCCGGTCCACTACTGGAGTAGGGCAGGATGGTGATAAGAAAAGGTGTTTGGGGCTGGAGAGATGGCTCAGTGGTTAAAAGCCCTGACTGCTCTTGCAGAGGACACGGGTTTGATTCTCAGCACCTGTATGGTGGCTAAGAACCGTCTTTAAGCCAGGCGTGGTGGCACACGCCTTTAATCCTAGCACTCAGGAGGCAGAGGCAGGTGGACCTCTGTGAGTTCAAGGCCAGCCTGGTCTACAGAGTGAGTTCCAGGCCAGCTGGGGCTATAAGGAGACCCTGTCTAAAAAAAAAAAAAAAAATGAAAAAAGAAAAAGGAAAGAAAAGGTGTTCAATGTATGAGGAGATCTGTGTTTCCTCTTGGGAGGTGAGGAGGGAGGCTGGAAGTCTGAATAGGTTAAGCACACATGGGAGGGGGCTCAGGGTTTTAGTTGTTTCGGGGTACCTAGGGTAAGAGTCCCAGAGTCTGTCTAGAGTCTTACATTCAGCTTCTCTTCCAGCTAGCACTGCCCACATGAGGATGCCAAAGCTGCATGAGACACAAAGTAGAGGCTTAGCTGACCACCGGTAAGAGTCCTCTCCTATACCATATCCCTTAGAAGGGCCCACAGAGAGGTGCAGAAACATGGAGTGTGCTTGGGGGTGGCTATCTTACCTGTAGACATCACTGGCTGTGGAGGCCTTCCGGTTTACATTAGCAAGTAGTTCTGGGGCCAAGTAGGCTAGTGTGCCCCCTGGATCCTTGGACTCTGCCTCTGCCTGCGACCCTCCCTGAAATGTAGACAGGCCAAAATCTGCTAGCTGCAAAAGAAAGGAAGAAGGTATTAGACGAAGGGGGCCAGACATCCTCTAGATACTTCCTTCTGTCCCTCAGAAGCTACAGGTCCGACTTTGTGAATGGGGAGTCAGAGAAGGCCGTAGGGAGGAAATTGGGGTGCTCATGGGCAGGCCTGGGTCTAGGTCTGAGTTTCAAGGATAGGCCTGTGGAACTGATCTAGGTGGATAGGAAGGCTTCTGTCACCTGGTATGGTCAGGGCTAAAACTCAGGGCAGGGTCTTGATGCCTGGGCAATCTTGTACTCTGAGGGACAGGCTGAGGATATTCAACAGACCCGGCTATGGATGAAGCTGGAGTAGTTCTATAGCAAGGGCGGGACCTTGTTTAGAACCCGCCTTGGGATGTGGATGGACTGACCTTGGCGTGTAGCTCTGGGTCCAGCAGAACATTAGAGGGCTTGAGGTCCCGGTGCAGGAGCACCGGGTTCAAGCTGTGCAGGTAACACATCCCTAGCACCACTTCTTGTAGCAGGCGGCAGAGGAGTGGCCAGGGCCGAGGGCACTTGGGTTGCAGCAGCCCAGCGAGGGAGCCGTTCTTCATGAATCCCGTCACCAAGGCTGGCCCAGACATATAGTCCCACTCCAGGTCCTCGATGATCCCCAGCAGGAGCAACACGTGCTGGTTACGCAGACTCGCCATTGCCTTCACCTCTCTAGATATTTCCTTCCTGCACTCAGGAGAGAGCGGATCTCGGTCAGGGGAAGAGCCTACCCTCCCTCGGGGCTTCCAGCTCAGTGCACAGAGGCTCCGCCCCTTTGGCCAGACCCGCCTGCGCGGCCCTTCACTCACGAGTTCACAATCTTGACTGCCACATCCTGGTCCCAAGTTGTGTGATGTGCCCGGAACACGGCACCGAAACCGCCTTTGTCCACAAACTCTGGATTCTTCAGTTCACCGGGGTCCATGAGAGGGGCAGGGGTACGGTTGGGCCTGAAAGAGGGGGCTTATCCACTGCGGGCTTCGCTCCGCGCTGCGCCTCCCGCCCCTGCCACTCCAGGCTCAGCACTGAGTCCAACTTCGAGGTCACCCCGGCCTCGAGGTCGCCCCCTCGGTCCCGAGCCTTGTCCCCTGCCCCCAGCAAAGGCGGTCTGAATGTGTGTGACTGGGTGTACTGGAGGCTGCCGAGCCACCCCCCCCCCCACCCCGCTCACCATAACTTGTCCCTAGACATCGAGGTGTGAGAAGCTTCCTGAAGTTCCAACTCCAGAGATGCAGCGAGAGTTTAGGCTGAGAGGGAGGGTCGGCAGAGGGATCAATCTATATACAGATCAAGGCACGGATGTCCAGGCTTGGATTCCTCTTCTCCAGTCCTTCCCTCTACCTCGAATGAGTGGCTGAGCTACTTCCTTCTTCCACGGGTGCCTCTGCAATCCCGCCCCCTGGGGTGGGGCTATTATTGCCTGGCACCTGCTTGAAACTGCAGCCACCTTAGGAGTGAGTGGGCCTTGATGTGCTGCTGGAGTCTTCAACATCCATGGTTGTCTTCAACAACCATCTCACCACACAACAGCCATCTCTCTCACACCTGCTAGAACTGGAATGGAGCAGTGCTTAGGAGGGTTTTCAGGGTCTAGGTTTATGATTCTCCTAAGATCATAGGCGATGCTTCTATAAGGCTTGACACGTGCCAGGTACACGTATTAGCTTATTTAATCTTATATCAATCTTTAAAAAAATTTTTTTTTTAATTTTATTTCTGTATGTGTATGAATGTACTGTCTGCATGCAAGTCTGTGTACCCGTGTCGTGCAACGGCTGTGGAGGTCAGAAGAGGGTGTTGGATTCCCCTGGAACTGGAGTTCTCCCGGAATCAGAGCTTCAGTCGGTTCTCAGCCGCCATGTGGGTGCTGGGGATCGAATCTTAAAGGTTTTATTTACCTTTCCATAGAGGAGGAAACTGAGTCACTCACTGGTCAGCTAAGGACCCAAGTAAGTATGAAAATAACTTAGGGGGCTGAAGAGATGGCCTAGCGGTTAAGAGCTCTGACTGCTGTTACAGAGGACCTGGGTTCGATCCCCAGCACCCACATGGCGGCTGAGAACTGTCTGAAACTCCAGTTCCAGGGGAATCCGACACCCTCTTCTGACCTCTGCCGCATTGCACTACACGGGTGCACAAACCTACATACAGACAGTACATTCATACACATACAGAAATAAATAAAAATAAAATAAATCTTAAAAAAAAGAAAATAACTTAGAACTTGTTTCTTGGCCATCAAACTGGCCTATATTATTTTATTTAAAATGTTTTGAGCCAGGGTCTCACTGTGTAGCCCTGACTGCCCTGGAACTTGCTATATAGACCAGGCTGGCCTTGAACTCACAGAGATTTGCTTGCCTCTGTCTCTCAAGTGAGCACTGGAATTGAAAGTGTGCACCATCATCTGATCTATTTACTTATGTGTGTGTGCACACACATGGAAGCACATGCCATGGTGCGTGTGCGTGTGCAGGTCAGAGGACAACCTCAGATGTTGCTCTTGACCTTCCTCCTTGTTTGAGACAAGGTTTCTTCATTGTTCTTGCTGTGTACTTCAGTTATCTGGCCTGCCACTTGCTCTCTATTTTTCTGCCTCTACCTCCCATGTCACTGTAGGAACACTGGGATTACGGACAAGTGCCACTGCGTCTGGTTTCACTTGGGGTGTGGAGATTTGAACTCAGGTCCTCATACTGGCATGACAAGATGACCCACTGAGTCATCTCTCTAGCTCAAGCTAGTCTATTTTTGCAAATGCTTCAGGGCTATTTTATTCTGCGAGTGGTGCAGGTGGCTGGGGAAGGAGTGAAGCAGGCAACAATGTATTGAAGGGCTCCTATCTGAATTCCTGCCCAGGCCTTAATAGCTGCTTTCCCTGAGGCAAGCCCTTGGCATTGGTAGGAACTTGTCTGTTCTATGAACAGAAGCTCCTGGAGCTGGGAGACTAAGCTACCACTCCCTGGGCATTATGATCAGGCTGGGTCTGTTGTGGTGTACATTTCAGTACATAGCTTAGAGCCTCCTGCCCTCTCCTTTTCATGTCACCTCCTTCCGTGAAAGTACTCTGATTTATGTTCCTGACAAACATATGCTCTCAGTGAAAGCCTTTGAGGACTCAGGAGCATGGGGAGCTGTAAGAATTTAAGGCAGACAAAAGACGCCCATGTGGCATGACTGTGGCTGGAGTCTGAGGGAACTAGAAAGAGTCAGAGCTAGGCATTAAGTCCCTTAAGGGGAAACTCAACCCCATGGCTTGTGTGTCAATGTTAAGAGATGCTCACTTTGCTACATGCTTTCCACGCTCTCTAGTAGGCTACAGACTGCTAGTTGGAGCAGAATTAATAGGCAAGTTAACTGTGGTTTACAAAATAACTGTGAACCCCAGGAACCACATCACAGATTGGGGTAGGGAATAGCCCCTGCTGTTTTAGAGCTATTTAATTATTATTTGCCTGGAGTCTTCTAAAAAGCCACTACATGGTGAGTATCTAGTAAAGATTCATTGAGTTGATAAGAAAATTACTCAAAATTTGGAGGGTTTTTTTTTTTTTTTGTTTGAGATAGGATCTCCCCAAAGCCTCTGCTGGCCTGGAATTCATATAGACCAGGCTGGACTTTATCTCCCAGAGATCCGTCTGTCTCTGATTCCTGAGTGCTGTGATTAAAGGCATGTACCACCACACTTGGATCTTCTGGTTTTCAAAGAGATTTTCACTCTGGATGGGACTTCATACACTGGGAGGGAAGAGGGGCCTGGGATCCTTTCATATGTGCAGGCTTTCATTGTCACAGCAGATGGACTTTGAAGTAGTCTGTATTACAGAGATGAGGTGGTATTCCACAGAATCCAAGAAGGTGAGAATCATGGCCATCCTCAGGGAAACCGCTCCTTTTGTGATTCTCTTTAGGGAGAGATTCTAGGCTCAATATTTCTACATGAGGGATGAAAGTAGAAAGGTGTTAGAAGGACTTAAAACATACCCCCCCCCAACCTTTTAAGGGCAAGAGCAGTAGAATAGCAAGTCCCTGCAGTAGGGAGTCCCAAAATGGGTTGCTCCCAAGGACCTTGGTTTCTTTTCTTTTCTTTTTTGGTCTTTTTGAGACAGGGTCTCCCTTTAGTCCCAGCTGGCCTGGAGCTCGCTATGTAGACCAAGCTGGCCTTGAACTCACAGAGCTTCACCTGCCTCTGCCTCCTGAGTATTGGGATTACAGGTGTGCACCACCACACCTGGCCCTGACATGGTTTCTTAAGACTGGAACAAGACCTTGAGAGTCAGGGATAAGACACTGTAATGGCTAATCTTAGTTGTCAATTTGACAAAACTGGGAAGAATTTCAGTTGAAGGATTTCTTCCATCAAACTGGCCTGTGGCCGTATCTGTGGAGCATTTACTGGATTGATAATTGATGTAGGAAGACCCAGTCCACTGAGGGCAGTACCATCCCTAGGCAGGAGGGCCTGGGCTATAGAAGAAAGGTAGCTGAGCACGTTTGATTTTGGGAGAAGGAAAAGGAAGGAATTTAAAATTAAGATATTACAACCAGAGCCAGATCTGCAACAGGCAAACAACATATACTTATCAACGTAAGTATACAGGGAATATAGGACAGATACTCCATCACGAGTGTGTGGAGTTTCTGCTGTTTAATGAATTGAGGTGGGAGATTTTATTCCCTGAGCCCAGCTGGAATACATCAAATGTCAAGGCCTGGTGTCCTTGGGTAATTTGAGAGCTTTCTTTTGATTCTTTGGGCTGAGCAGGGCAGTATCTCAAGGCCGTAATACAGGTTGCTCCATAAACCTACTGCCTCAGTCCTGGGCATGACGGGTTGATAAGGCTTTAGCAAGACCAGACTGCCAATTTAGGTCCATTTAACCTTTTCAAGGGATTTATGACTCTACGGCCTTCTTAATGAAGGTTATGCCTCTTCTGTTATTCACATATTCTATCAGAGCAAGCCAGTAAGCAATATTCCTTCATAGCTTCTGCTTCAGCTCCTGCCTTCAGGTTCTTGCCTTGAGTTCCTGCCCTGACTTCCCTCGGTGATGGACTGTTACTTGGAAGCCCAAGATGAGATAAACCCTTTCCTCCCCTTGTTGCATTTGGTCCAAGATTTTTAATCACAACAACAAAAACTAACTACAACAGGCGCCATGAAGCACAGGACTAGGAATGGTGACTCCAGATAAACTCAGCCTCTTTAAGTGAAAGACTAGCAGAGAGAAGAGCCTGGATTGCTAAAAAGGATCCTCAACTCCCAGGGAGTGGCAGGGGCCATGCTGTGGGGTTCTAGGGAAAAGCTGGTTTGGAACTCTAACCCCTCCTGTGGCCTGGTGCCTGTGACCACAGTTTCCCCAGGCTTTTGGAGTCAGTTTAGATGCCCTGCCCTGTTGGCTCTGATCAGCTTCAGTCCATCCCCACTGTAAGCCCAAATTCCCTCTGCCTGGATGTTTGTGGGATTGGAGGACAAGAAGCAGATGCAGTTCTCTCCTTTTGTATTCTAGTCCCAATTGTTTTCCATTGTTTAAGACATATAATTGTAGAGCTGTTGGTTTTAATTGGAATAATGAACATTCATGAATATTTAATTTTTTCAGTGTTTTAGTTTAAAAAATGTGTTTGAATTTTTATTTATTTATTTATTTATTTATTTATTTATTTATTTATTTTTTCGAGACAGGGTCTCCCTGTGGCCCCAGCTGTCTTGGAATTCACTCTGTAGACCAGGCTGGCCTTGAACTCACAAAGATCCACCTGCCTCTGCCTCCCAAGTGCTAGGATTAAAGGTGTGCACCACCACGCCCGGCTGTGTTTGAATTTTTAAATTTATTTATTTTCATATATATGTACCGTCCGCATGCAGGTTTGTGCACCTGTGTTGTGCAATGCCATGGAGGTCAGAAGAGGGTGTGGGATTCCCCTGGAACTGGAGTTAAAGACGGCTCTCAGCCTCCATGTGGGTGTGGGGATCGAACCCTGGTCCTCTGCAAGAGCAGTCAGCACTCTTAACCACTAGGCCATCTCCCCAGCCCCTGAATTTTTTTTTTTTATAAATGTATGAATGTACTGTCTGCATGTAGGTCTGTGCACCCGTGTCGTGCAATGCCGCGGAGGTCAGAAGAGGGTCTCGGATTCCCCTGGAACTGGAGTTCTCCTGGAATTGGAGTTACAGACGGTTCTTGGCCGCCATGTGGGTGCTGGGGATCGAACCCGGGTCCTCTGCAAGAGCAGTCGGTGCCCTTAACCGCTAGGCTATCTCTCCAGCCCAGCCCCTGAATTTTTATATTAAGAATACATTACTTATTATTAACAATTAACCAGGGAAGATTGTAATGCATGCAAAGCTTTACTTTTGTGGGGGGAATCTTTCTGAGACAGGGTCTCCCTGTAGCTCTGGTTGTACTGGAACTTGCTCTGTAGACCAGGCTGGTCTTGAACTCACAGAGATCCACCTGCCTTTGCCTCCCAAGTGCTGGGATTAAAGGTGTGCATCACCATCCCCAGCCCAAAGCTTTATTTTACTTTTAATGATGGGTACTGAAGTCTGCTGCTTTACACTACTGAAAAAATAGAAGCTATATTCAATAATAGGAAATAGAGTGAATAAATTGTATAATAAAAATATGCAGCATTTAAAAAGATGCTGTAAGGCTGGACATGGTGGTACCTGCCTATAATCCCATGATTCAGAATGTGGGGGCCAGAAGACTGGAAATTCAAGATGAGCTTGGGTTGAATAGTGATACCTAGCCTCCCTCCTCCTCCTCTTCCTCCTCCTCCTCTTCCTCCTCTTCCTCCTCCTCTTCCTCCTCCTCTTCCTCCTTTTCCTTCTCCTCTTCCTCCCAAAAGATGCTGTAAATCTATATTTATTAACAGATGTTAATCACATATCAGTAAATGCCATATTGTAACAGCCTTTCTCTTTGTTTTAAAAATCCTCTTCCAACCTTTCCCAGGCATGGTGGCGCACAACTTTAATCCCAGCACTTGGGAGGCAGAGGCAGGTGGATCTCTGTGAGTTCAAGGCCAGCCTGGTCTACAGAGTGAGTTCCAGGCCAGCTGGGGCTACAGGGAAACACTGTCTCAAAAAAAAATAAATAAATAAATAAGAAGACCTGGGTTCTAAACTCAGCACCCACATGGTGGCTAGCAACCATTTAACTCCAGTTCCAGGGGAACTTCTCTCCTCCTAGGGCACTGCATGACACAGGTGCACTTACATACATGCAGACATAACACATACACATAAAAGAAATAAACAAAATAAAAAAGAAACCAAACTGAATTAACAAACAGAAATATGGTTAAAGTACTTGTCCCTGCCTAGTGGGTTTATAGGTGGCTTATAGATTATCTTTATTTATTTGGCCTGGAGCTTGCTGCTCTGTAGACCAGGCTGGCCTTGAACGCCTCTACCTCCCAAGTATCTTTATTTTCTTATATTTTATATTCCTTTTTTATATTTATTTATTTATTTTTATTTCTTATGTGTATGTGTACTGTCTGCATGTAGGTTGGTGCACCCGAGTTGTACAATGCCTTGGAGGTCAGAAGAGGGTGTCGGATTCCTCTGGAACTGGAGTTCCCCTGGAACTGGAGTCAAAGATGGTTCTTAGCCACCATGTAGGTGCTGGAATCGAACCTGGGTCCTCTGCAAGAGCAGTTGGTACTCTTAACCTCTGAGCCGTCTCTCCAGCCCCTAGATTTATTTTTTATTTTATTTACATGTATAGGTATGTCTCTCTGTGTCTGTGTGTCTGTGTATGTGCCATGTGTGTGCAGCTGCCCTCAGATTCCAAAAGACAGTGTCAGATCCTCTGGAGCTGGAGTTAGTGGGTGCTGGAAGCTGAGCTGAGATCCTCTGCAAGAGCAGCAAGTGCTCTTAAGTGCTGATCTTTCTCTCCAGCCTCCTACATTCTTATTTCTGATGTGGATTTTTTTTTAATTTTATTCTATTTCTGTATGTGTATGAGTGTACTGTCTGCATGTAGGTTTGTGCACCCGTGTCATGCAATGCCACAGAGGTCAGAAGAGGGTGTCGGAGTCCCCTGGAACTGGAGTTCTCCTGGAATTGGAGTTTCAGACGGTTCTTAGCTGCCATGTGGGTGCTGGGGATCGATCCCCGGTCCTCTGCAAGAGCAGTCGGTGCTCTTAACCGCTGGGCTATCTCTCCAGCCCCTCTGATGTGGATTTTCTAATTTTGCTAAATGAACCTATGATGTGTGCGCAGTGACACTGTACAGTGGCACCCTATTTGCCTATTTTCCCATGGGACATTGTCAGGAGATGCAGCAGTATCCCTCTTCTTGCACTATGGTAACAGTAATAGACAAACCCTTTGCGGCTCACATTTTGTAACTGATTGAAACTACTGGCTGCTGGATTTTGCCCTATGGTACAATTCTGACAGACATAAACTTGGGAGGGGCAATTCTAATCCAGGAAGATGTTAGGAGCCAAGAGGAAGTCCACAGTGCGAAGTTTAGAAGGATGAGACTGGCTGAGTGCCCTGTACTTTCTGTTTTCATTTCTGCCCCCAAACATCATTACATCATTGTCATCAACAATGGTAAGTGTACCCACACTCGATAGTTCACAAAGCACTTTTACAGTAAATTGCCTTCATGTTGGACATATTGCTGAAGAAATAAGAAGTTCCCTATTTTTTATTTTTTGGTCTGAATGTGAACAAACACATAGTGGTAAGGAGACCTTTTAATTGTATTTTATTTTTTAGAATTTATTTATTTATTTACATTTTATGTGTATGAGTGTTTTGCTTTCAGTCTTTATACACACCATGTGTGTGCAATGCCCACAGAAGTCAGAAGTGGACGTTGGATCCCCTGGAACTGGATTCCTGGAACCCAGATCCTCTGCAAAAGTAGCAAGTGCTCTTGACCACTAAGCCATCTCTCCAGCCTCAGGAGCTGTTTTTTTTTTTTTTTTTTATGGCGGCAGTATAGGTCCTGGTATTTGGCCAAAGACTGCTCCAGCTCAGAGTTTCCTGGTCGATACCCTAACTAACAGCTAGTAAAATAACCTCCACCAGAGAGGAAAAATGTCACTACAGAAAAATGAACTGCCTCTTTTGGGGCCTGGGCTGCACTGGACTTGGACATGTCAGAGTTTGAGTTGAGATAGAAGTTTCTTGAAAGGGATCCCAAGGACTATGTATGGCCTCTGCTTCTACTTCCTCTTGGGGTGCTTTCTTCTGGGAGCCCCCTTCAGTGCTCAGGGCAGGGTCTCCTACAGCATTCCACACAGGTCAGAGCCCTTTCTTGTTTTTCTGTAACAAAGCTGAGATACTTTCACAGAGAGCCACAGAGCCACTGGGTCACCAAAATCTAACTTTTGTGCTTGGTATTCTTCTTGTCTCAGGGCCAAGCTTCTGATTCTCATGGACTCCCACCTTGGAGTGCTGCATTATTTTTTAAAGGGAGTGAGCCTATAATATATATGTGGAGGACTTCTATAAGATAGAAGGGTAAAGCTGGGTGTGGTGGTGTAGACCTTTAATCCCAGCACTCTGGAGGCAGAGGCTAGGGGAATCTCTGAGAGTTCAAAGCCAGCCTGCTCTTTATGGTAAGTTTCAGGTCAACCGGGTTACATAGTAAGACTCTGTTTCAGTCTTCCCCATAGAAAAAGAGATAAAGGTAGGAAAAATAGCTTCAGACCAGAGAGTGAGGAGCAGAGGAAATTTTTTTTTTATGTGTATGAGTGTACTGTCTGCATGTAGGTTGGTGCACCTGTGTCATGCAATGCCGCAGAGGTCAGAAGAGGGTGTCGGATTCCCTGGAACTGGAGCTGAAGACGGTTCTTACACATGTGGGTGCTGGAATCAAACCAGGTCCTCTGCAAGAGCAGGCCGTGCATGCTCTTAGCTGCTGAGCCAGCCCCTGGAGCAGAGGAATTCTTATTTGACCCTTTATAATGCAGCTTTTAAAATCAGGAAATGGAGCTTTGTCTAAAGATCCAGGGTAAAGGCTCTGGACTTGGGCAGCCTGGAGCCAACATCTGCTCTGTTAATTAATAGGTATTTGACCATTAGCAAGTTATTCAGCCTCTCTGAGTTCTGGTTATAGTACCTACTGGATTAGGCATAGAGAAACATGGTGTGTTCCAAGGCATATTATACATGCATTATTACAATAAACATTATTGCATTTGCAATGTGAGGAATATTGAAATCCAATTTTTCTTTGTAGATCAGAGACAGCTGGTTTAACTACTCCTTGGTTATAGAGTAGCTAGCCTTTCCTTCTGAAAATGTTCAGTCCCACCCTTTCCTCTCAGCCCCTTTAATGACTCACCCCTCAGATGTTCTCTCTCCTTTCTCCCAAACACCTGTCCTGAGGGAGCTATCAAGGAAGTCAGCATCTTCCTGCCTGTGGTCTTACGAGAGTGCCTGCCTGGTACATTTGCTCATTAGAGTTAAAATGTGTCATATTGTGGACCCAGAGATGGGCTGTGGACCCGAGGCAAGCCTCTTAGGGTACCGAGAGCCCTCAGGTGGCCTCTGGTTTGTGCTGCAGCTGTGGTAGGCCTTTCGCTGAACCTGCCAGCTGCTACAGGTAAGAGATCTGTCTCTTCAACACTCCATCTGCTAGTGGAAGTGTGGGAAGAAGAGAGGAGACCAGGCTCCAGGGTGCCCTTAGCCTCCTCTCTTCTGAGCGCATGCTGCATGCAGCACTTCAAGAGTTTCTGGAAGGACTGAGTCCTGCATCGCTAGCAAACCCAGCATGCATTTTGACATTCTCTCCTTCCCTGACACACAACCTCTGCTCCCTTCCTACTGAGCTGGGACACCCCCTTCCCAGGAAGTCTCCAATCTAGAGCTCAGGCTCTGTTTTTAAAGGAACACAATCCAAGATACGCCTTCTGGTGTTTCCTCCTCATTGTTTCTCTGAATGTCTCTGTGACTACGGTTCCTATCTCTAGGGAAAGAGGAAAGGAGAAGAAAATAAACTGAACCAAATCTAACCAGCTCAGAGCCGGGGCCTTCTGTACAGTAGCCCCTGGGATGTGCTGGAGACAGAGATGGGGCTCTGTAATCAGCCCAAGTCCATAGGAAGACTGCGGCAGGAATGTGAGGGTTTTAAACCAGTATCTGTGCTCTGTCACCCACACTCGTTTTGGGGTGACTTTCTTTGATAGAATCCGAAGAGGGATTTGTTGTTGTTGTTCAGTAAAACTATTCATTTTTCTTGAAACAGTTCAGCTTTGTTGAAATAGAACATACATAATTTGGCCAATATTGACACTACACACCCATGAAAATCACCACCATGATTAGTGAGCACTTTAGCCTCATTTTTTCTCACATCCCTTTTTAGCCCTTCCATTCTGTTCTTCAGTGTCATGTCTTGTTTCCTAGCAACCACAATCTGATAACATTTTAATTTGCTTTGTGATTTTTATTTTATGTAAATGAAATCACATAGCATGTATCCTTTTTGTCTTTATTTCTTACACTCAGGACATTATTTTGAAATTCATCCATGTTGTTATATGTATCAGTACAGCATCCCTTTTATTGCTGAGTTGTATTCCATTTTACAGATATAATAGTCTCTTCATCTATTCATGGAAAATAATTTTTTGCTATTATAAATAGATTCTCTCTGAATATTTCTTGTAATCGCTGGGTAGTGTTTCCTTACACATATACAGATAAACATTATAAGTCTTTTGTGCATCTGACTTTTTGCCTGTAGTGCCGGGGATCAAACCCAGGACTTTATGTGTGCTGGGTGAGTGTTCGCCTCCGAGCTGCAGCCCCAGTGCTACACATGCTTCAATATACACAATTATTAAAGAATGGAATGGCTTGGTCACATGGTAGGAAGTACTTAACTCTGTGTGTGTGTGTGTGTGCGTGTGTGTGTGTGTGTGTGTGTGTGTGTGTGCGCGCGCGCGCGCGTGCGCGTGTGTGTTGAGACAGGGTCTCCCTGTAGCCCCAGCTGGCCTGGAACTCACTCTGTAGACCAGGGTGGACTTGAACTCGCAGAGATCCTCCTGCCTCTGCCTTCTGAGTGCTGGGATTAAAGGCGTGTGGCACCATGCCCATCTAGAAGTATTTAACTTTTTTTTTTTATTGTTTCAAGACAGGGTCTCCCTGTAGCCCCAGCTGTCCTGGAATTCTCTCTGTAGACCAGGCTGGCCTTGAACTCACAAAGATCTGCCTGCCTCTGTCTTCCAAGTGCTAGGATTAAAGGCATGCACCACCATGCCCAGCTGGAGGTATTTAACTTTTTATGAAATTGCCAAATGCCAGGAGAATTGTGAGTTGGAAGCCAGCCTGGGTTATGTAGCAAGCAAAAAAGAAAGATTTAAAAAAAGGGGTTGGGGAGGGAGCCTAATGTGGTGGCACATGTTTTTATTTTTATTTTTTTTATTTTTTATTTATTTTTTATGTGTATGAATGTACTGTCTGCATGTAGGTTTGTGTTGTGGTGCAATGCCAAGGAGGTCAGAAAAGGGTACGATGCTGCGGAGTTCAGAAGAGGGTGTTAGATTCCCCTGGAACTGGAGTTAAAGACTGTTCTCAGCCATGTGGGTGCTGGGGACCGAACCCGGGTCCTTTGCAAGAGCAGTCAGCTCTCTTAACCGCTAGGCCATCTCTTCAGCCCAGGCACATGCTTTTAATCTCAGTACGCAGGCATGTCTCTGTGAGTTCAAGGCCAGCTTGGTCTACATAGTGAGTTCTAGGCCAGCTGGGGCTACAGAGAGACCCTGTCTCAAAAAGACCAAGAAATAAAGGAGGGGAATGCAAAATGGTTTTCCAAAATGTTTTACATTCCACGCAGAAAGTTACAAGAGTTCCAGTTAGTTCTTCTGTATCTCTGTTAACACTTGTTATGTGTTTTTAAGAATAACTGGCCGGGGGTGGTGGCGCACGCTTTTGACCCTAGCACTTGGGAGGCAGAGGCAGGCGGATCTTTGTGAGTTCAAGGCCAGCCTGGTCTACAGAGTGAGTTCCAGGACAGCTGGGGCTACAGCGAACCCTGTCTGGAAAAGACCAAAAAAAAAAAAAAAAAAAAAAAAAAAAAAAAGATAGTGCTCGGACATGCCGTCTACTATCTGTCAGCTATCTATCTATCTATCTATCTATCTAGCTATCTCTATATCTCTATCTCTATCTCCTATCATTATATATATATATATATATATATATATATATATACTTGGTCTTTTTGAGACAAGGTCTCCCTGTAGCCCCAGCTGTCTTGGAATTTGCTCTGTAGATCAGGCTGGCCTTGTGCCCGGCCATCTCTATATATTTTTGAGACAGGGTTTCCCTATAGCCCTAGCTATCCTGGAACTCACTATTTAGACCAGACTGGCCTTGAACTCACAGGGACCCACCTGCTTCTGCCTCCTGAGTGCTGGGATTAAGTCATTTTTGATAAGAGAACTATACACTGGAAACTGACATTGCTTAGGTTAGGCTTTGTGGAAGAGGATACCTCCACAATAGCAACTTTGGGTTAGAGTGGAGAAACAACCCAAATGAACACCAGGGGTACTTAAAGAAGCACTGTTCTAGCTTGAAGATGTGCTTTCCATAGTTCAGTACCAAAGGCTTGAGGGTTTTTGCTTTATTTTAATATTGGGAACTGGAAACATTTAGAGTTTAGAGCTGTGTTGTGACATGGTCAGATCTATAGTTTAGGAAGATGGCTGCTTAGATGCTGCATTGAGACGGAGAAAACAAGGAAACAGAAGAATTCACGTATGCTGAGAACTTAAACTGAGTTAATGCTGGTGGGGCTGGAGGGGGGGGAAATCCAGTGTAGAGATGTGCCTGACTTATTAATAGAAAGATCTAAGGGGTGAGAGAGAGAGAGAGAGGGAGAGAGAGAGAGAGAGAGAAAGAGAGAGAGATGGGATATTTGAACTTCTATTTTGGGAAGCTGAGAGAATGGTAAGGCCATGAACTCAGATATGGAACACAGAAAGGATTCAAATTGTGTGGAAATAGATTATGTACAGACATGGACGCATTTGGATAAGAGTCACACCCTGCAGCCTCAAGGAATCCTCAGGAGGCGAGAGAAAACGTGAGCCCAGGACATGACACTGATGAGAGCCTTGCTGAAGCTCAGCATGGGCCGAGCACGGTGGTACACACCCGTAATCCTAGATACTCTGCAGGCAGAAGCAAGAGGGTCGTAAATTCAAGGTCAGCTTAGGATGCATAGCAAGGACTTGAACAGGATTTGGAAGGGGGATTCCAGGACAAGCAAGGAAACAACCAGAGTGAGCTAGGGCAGGAGGAGAAGCCAGTACCGTATTCTGTTGGGATTGATGTAGGCTACTCCAGGAGAAGCTCTAATTTAGAGAATGTTCCAGAAATATCCAGAAAAAAAGACAGAAAAGATGGGAGGCTGAAACCTTCATCCACCAACATTAGCCACAGGTTACACCAGGGGGCACTAAATTTCTATATTTCCTAGCTGTGTTTGATTCAGAGCAGGAGGTGGGCAAACTCTGCTCACATGGGAGGAGAACCTTGTTTGTTGTTTTGAGACAATTCTCTTGTATTTCAGTCTGGCTTCAAACTCATTACTTGGCTGTGGATGTCTTTGAATGTCTGATCCTTCTGTGATTACAGATGTGAGACCATGCCCAGTTTGTGGAGAGCCAGGGATCAAACTCAGGGCTTCATGCATTCCTGGCAAACACTGTACCAACTGAGCCATAGCCCCTGTGATGGTTAACTTTACATATCAACTAGAAATTGGTTTCAGTTTAAAATAATAAATCGGGGGAGCTGGAGAGATGGCCTAGCGGTTAGGATCGCCGACGCTCTTGCAGAGGATCCGGGTTCGATCCCCAGCACCCACATGGCGGCCGAGAGCCGTCTGAAACTCCAATTCCAGGAGAACTCCAGTTCCAGGGGAATCCGACACCCTCTTCTGACCTCTGCGGCATTGCACGACACGGGTGCACAGACTTGCATGCAGACAGTACATGCATACACATACAGAAATAAATAAAATTAATAAAAAATATTTAAATAATAAATTGGTGAACTTCCAATAATACAGATAAGTTTTCATAATGTGATGAGACTTACTAATCAACTGAAGTCCTGAATAGAACAAAGCAGACTTGCTTCCCCTAGCAAGAGAGAATTTTCTTGCCAGCCATTGGACCTTATCTACATCTTCAACTCTCTTGGTCTTGAGCCTGTAGGTCCACACTGAAAACTCTGTATTCGCCAACATCCACAATCATGTAAGACAATTCCTTGTAACAAATCCCTGTCTGTTGGTTCTATTTCTCTGATAACCCCAAGTGATACAGACCTCGAATGGGATGTGAAAGTCAAGGTGCAGAATGTGACAGTCAGGGGCAGGGTACTGGCAGCACAAGGCTAGTTTGAGCTCAAGCAGAGATGCCCACCACACTAGCAGCTGGACTCAGAAATGGACGTTTGGAGCAGGGCATCTGCTAGAGATGAAAAGCAGGTTATGGGCTGGAGAGATGGCTCACGGTTAACCCACATGGCGGCAAAGAACTGGTTTTGAGCTGGGTGTGGTGGTGCACGCCTTTAATCCTAGCACTCGGGAGGCAGAGGCAGGAAGATCTTTGTGAGTTCAAGGCCAGCCTGGTCTACAGAGTGAGTTCCAGGACAGCTGGGGCTATAGGGAGACCCTGTCTAAAAAAAAAAAAAAAGTGGGTTAATAGTAAAAAGACTTTGTTGACCTTTGAGAGGGAGTTTTGTGCTTCATTCTGAGTGAACAAGTGAGTAGGTCTGAGAAGGGAGAAGCCGAGCGTACAGACTGCTGTTGAACAGCTGGTAGTGAAGGAAGAGAATGGTCATGGATAGAATGGTGTGATGGAGGGATGCGGGTGAGTCACTCTGCCATCTCAGCTCTCAGCCCAGTTTGGATCTCTGGGATGGGCTCTTTCTCTGCCCCAGCCTTGTGGTCCTGAGCTCTGTCTTTCCCAGCACCCTGCCATCTTAGCTCTGTGCACCTCAGAGCTGCATGCTCCCACCCTAACCTATCAGCTAACCTGTTCACCCAGCACTGCTGATACAGGACCCTGTGGAGTCAATCCTGGAATCTTAGCTCAAAAGTTGCACCTATTCCTAGACTACTTCTGAGACCACTTCTTTTACCTCATTTGCACATCAACATAAAGTGGCTCCAAAATTGAACACCAAGCACTATTCTGCTGGGACATAACCTGACAACCTGGGGAAACAGCAAACATGCAAACATCCAACATGGACAAGACGACTTATACCAAAACATACCACCACACAGTCCAGATGCCTAGATCTCATTGGAAAAATACAAACAACATGAATAACCAAGATAATATGGCTGCTACAGAAATTAACTACCCCACCATAATGTTTCCCGAGAATGACAACCTAATGGTACACAAGCCAATGATTTCAAAATAGCAATTATAGGAGAGATGACTCAGCGGTTAAAAACACTGACTGCCCTTGCAGAAGACCTGGGTTCGATTCCCGGCACCCACATGGAGGCTAAGAACCATCTTTAACTCCAGTTCCAGGGAAATCCGACACCCTCTTCTGACCTCCACACCATTGCATGACACGGGTGCACCTACCTACATGCAGACAGTACACTCATACATGTAAAGTAATAAATAAAAAAATAGCAATTATAAGGCCAGGTGTGGTGGCACACTCCCTTAATCCCAGCATTTGGGAGGCAGAAGCAGGTGGATCTTTATGAGATAGATTTTTCTTTTTTTTATTTATATTTTTTTTTATCAAATCTAGACCCTTGTCCCCCACCCTATCCCCCTACCCCACCAGAGCTCATGCATTCTGCCAAACATGCTTTTCATCTCTTTCTTTTTTTCTTTTCTTTTTTTTTTTTTCTTTTTGAGACAGGGTCTCCCTGTAGCCCCAGCTATCCTGGAACTCACTCTGTAGACCAGGCTGGCCTTGAACTCACAAAGATCCGCCTGCCTCTGCTTCCCAAGTGCTAGGATTAAAGGCATGTGCCACCACCCCCAGCCTTTTTTTTTTTTTTTTTTTTTTTTTTGTGCTTTTCATTCTTTCTCATGTGCTTCTCAATATTCTCAATAAGAAGTTGCTGTTTTGGCAGAAGTTCATGTTTCAGTCAGTTCTTTGATGCACGTGCCTTTCTGTTGTTGTTGTTGTTTTCCAATTATTCCACCATCCCAATGCTTTGGACAAAAACTCAAGGGGCCTCACAAGAAATACTTACAACCAGGTAATTGGCACTAGCATCCATAGATGAGGGATACCATTCGTTTTGTAATTTCTGGGGACTGTGTTACTTCACTAGCATGAGTTCTAGCCCAGCCATTTTCTGCAAAGCTCATGATGCAATCTTTCTTTTGCTGCATAGAACTCCATTGTGTAAATGTACCACATTTTCTCTATCACTCATCAGATTGAGGGGCATTTGGGTTGGTTCCAGCTCCTTGCTATAGTGAAGAAGCTGAAATAAACATGGCTATGCATGTATCTTTGTGGTGGTGAGTCTTGCTGGTACATGCCTAGGAGTGGTGTATGCTGGTGTCGAGGTGCCAAGTTCATTCAAGTCTTCCAAAGGTCTCCACACTGCTTTCCATAGTGGCTGTACGAGTACATTCCCACCAGCAGTGGATGAGTGTTCCCCTTTCCCCACAACCTCTCCAGCACTTGGTATCATTTGTTTTCTTGATCCTAGCCAGTCTTATTGGAGTAAGATGATGTCTTAAAGTGGTTTTGATTTGCATTTCCTTAATGATTAATGATGTTGAACACTTCTTAAGGTGTTTCTCAGCCATCTCTAATTCCTCACTTATGAAGTCTCTGTTCAGCTCTTTGCTCCATCTATTGAGTGGGTCATTTGTTTTCTTTCTTCTTTGTTTTTTTTTTCTTTCTTCCTTGTTTTTTGAGTAGTTTATATATTCTGGAAATCAATGCTTTGTCAGATATTTCTTCGGTGAAGGTTTCCTCCCACTCTGTGGGGATAGATTTTCTTTTTAAGACAGTGTCTTCCTGTAGCCCCAGCTGGACTGGGAGTCCCTATATAGACCAGGCTGGCCTTGAACTCCCAGAGATCTGCCTGTCTCTGCCTCCTAACTGGTGGGATTAAAGGCGTGTGCCACCATGCCTGGCACAGAACATATTTTTAATAAAACCATAGAAGAATAATTCCCAAACCCAGGGAAACAGATATTTATCAAGGTACCAGAGGCATGCAGAATGCCAGGTAGACTGGACCAGAAAGGAAACTCCCCATGTTATATAACAGTCACAACACTAAGCATGCAGAACAAAGAAAAAATTGAAAGCAAAAAGGAAAGATCAAGTCACATGTGAAGGGAGGGCAGGGCATCAGAATGACAGCTGACTTTTTTTGGTCTTTTTTGTGTGCTAGCGTGCCTGGTCATCACTGACTTATTAGTGAAGATCATGAAAGCCAGAAGGGCATGGACCAACCTCATAAAAGTCCAGGAAAGAACACAGATTCCAGCTCGGACTACTATACCCAGCAAAACTATTAGTTGTAATTGAAGGAGAAAGAAAAAACTTTCCATGATAAAAACAGACTTAAGGTATTTATGTTCATGAAACCAACTCTAAAGGGAATACTTAATGGCATACTTCAGTCAGAAGAGAAATTTAAACACTCTCCAGAGGGCATCAAAGATTAAATAAATTATCCCAGAACAGACCAAAAGAGGTCTAAGAAAATACTACAACACCAACATAACAGGAATTAATAAACACTGCTCAATAATAACCCTCAATATTAATGGTCTCAACTCCCCAGTAAAAAAGACAGACTAACTGGGGCTGGAGAGATGGCCTAGCCGTTAAGAGCACTGACCAGTCTTGCAGAGGACCTGGGTTCGATCCCCAGCACCCACATGGAGTCTGTAACTCCAATTCCAGGAGAACTCCAGTTCCAGGGGAATCCGACACCCTCTTCTGACCTCCTCGATATTGCATGACACGGATACACAAACCTACATGCAGACAGTACATTCATACTCATAAAAAAAAAAAAAAGACAGACTAACTAACTGGATTAGAAAACAGGATCTGGGGCTGGAGAGATGGCTCAGCACTTAAGAGCACTGACTGCTCTTGCAGAGGACCTGGGTTCAATCCCCAGCACCCACATGGTGGCTAAGAACCATCTATAAGCCAGGCGTGGTGGTGCACACCTTTAATCCTAGTACTTGGGAAGCAGAGGCAGGTGGATCTCTGTGAGTTCAAGGCCAACCTGGTGAGTTCCAGGCCAGCTGGGGCTATAGGGAGACCCTGTCTCAAAAAATAAATTAAAAAAAAAAAAAAGAAAAAAGAAAGAAAACAGGATCCATCTTGCTGCCTCCAAGAAACACACCTCACCAACAAGGATAAACATCACCTTAGAGTGAAAGGGTGGAAAAGAGATTCCAAGCAAACAGAACTTAAAATAAGCAGGCATAGTTATTCTAATATCTAACAAACCGACTTCAAACTAAAACTAGTCAGGAGAGACAGGGAAAGCCACTTCACATTTATTAAAGGAAAAACACACCAAGAAGAAATTACAGTCCTAAACATATATGTACCTCACATAGGGGATTTCAATTTTTTTTTTGTCTTTTTGAGACAGGGTTTCCCTGTAGCCCTTCAATTTTATGAGCACTAAAATCTGACATTGACTCCAACACAGTGATAGTAGGTGACTTCAATATCCCATTTTTGTCACTAACAGTTGGATCAACCAGACAAACACTAAACAGAGAAACTCTGGAGTTAAATGACACCATAAATCAAATGAACTCTACATACATCTATAAAATACTCCACCTGGACACCAAAGAAAATACTTGTTTCCTAGCAGCCCATGGAACATTCTCCAAATCTGACCACATATTAGGACCCAAAGCAAGCCTCCACATATTTATGAAAATTGAAATATTATCTTGTATTTTATCCAATGACAAAGGAATAAAGCTAGATATCAACAACAATAAAAATGGGGAAAAAGCACACACACTCATAGAGGCTAAACAACACATTACTGAATAAAAATTGGCTCATGGGAGAAATCAAGAAGGAAATTAAAAATAGCTTAAAATTGAATGAAAATGAAAACACAACACACCCAAACATTTGGGAACACAATGAAGGTATTCTCAAGAGGAAAATTTGCAGCATGAAGTGCCTATACCAGAAAGTTAGAAACATGCAATGGGGCTGGAGGGATGGTTCAGCAGTTAAGGGTGCCTTGCTCTTGTAGGGGACCTGTGTTACAACACCTACGAGGCAGCTAACAATCATCCATAACTCCATTTCCAGGGGATCCAATGCCCTCTACTGGTCTCTACCTGACATTGTACGACATGGGCGCTCTTATACACATGCAGGTAAACATAAAATAAAAATAAATAAATAAAGGGGGTAAAGAGATGGCTCAGCATTGGCTGCTATTGCAGAGGACCGGCATCTGATTCCCAGGACCCACATGGTGGCTAGTAATTATCTGTAACTCCAGTTCCAGGGGACCGATGCCTTCTTCTGACCTCTGCAGGCATTACATGACACAGGTGCACTTACATATGTGTAGGCAATATACTCATACACATAAAATAAAAATAATAAATAAAATATTTTAATACATAAATTAAAAAATAAATTAGAAACATCTCATATAAATAAATTATGCACCTGAAGACCTTGGGACAGCAAGAACAAATAACCTAAAAAGAGTAGATGGGAAGAGATAATCAGGGATGAAATTAATGAAATAGGAATGAAGAAAACAATGCAAAGAATCAATGAAATGAAGAGTTGGTTCTTTGAAAAGATTAACAAGATTGACAAACAGCTAGTTAACCAAAGGAAAAAGGACCTGTTCTAGTTTCATTTCAATTGCTGTGACAAAAACACTCTGACCAATTCCAACTTAGAGAAGAAAGGGTTTATTTGGCTCACATCTCCTGGGTCACAGCTCATCACTGAGGGACCCCAAAGTAGGAACTCAGGGAAGGAACCTGGAGGCAGGAGCTGAAGCACAGGCCATGGAGCAATACTGCTTACTGACTTGCTTTCCAGACCATGCTCAGCCTGCTTTCTTATAGTACAGAACCACCTACTCAGGGGTGGTACCACCCACAGTGGGTTGGGCCTTCCCACATCACTCAACAGTCAAGAAAATACTCCATAGAGATGGCCACGGGCCAGTCCAATGGAGAAAATTCCTAGTTGAGGCTCCAGGTGTGTCAAGTTGACTCTAAAGTTATCCAGCACAGGACCCAAATTTTAAAAATTCAGAGAATTCTGAATTTTAATCCTCCACGCCTTTAATCCTAGCACTCAGGAGGCAGAGGCAGGTGGATCTCTGTGAGTTCAAGGCCAGCCTGGTCTACAGAGTGAGCTCCAGACCAGCTGGGACTAAAGGGAGACCTCGTCTCAAAAAGACCAAAACAAAACAAAACAAAACCCTCAGAGATGAAAAGGGAAACATTACAAAAGACCTCAGAAGTCCATAAGAATATACTTTAAAGACATATATTCCAGTAAACTAGAAAATTTTAAATTTCTAGGTACGTATGGCCTGCCAAAATTAAATCAAAATAACATAAATAGCTTAAACAGATGCATAACAACCAACGAGATAGATACAGTAATTAAAAAATCTTCCAACTATGGGGCTAGAGAGATGGCTCAGTGGTTAAAAAAATTTGCTGTTCTTCTAGAGGACCCAGGTTTGATTCCTAGCATCCACATGGCAGCTAACAACTGTCCATAACTCTAGTTTCAGGGGATCTGATACCCTCTTCTGGCCTCTGCAGGCTTTGAATGTCATGAGTGCACTTATACACATGCAGCAGATCACTCACACACATAAAAAAACAAACAACAAATGAACTAACAAAAACTTCCAACTAAAAAGAGCCCAGGGCCAGACTGAAACAGTGCAGAATTCTACCAAATCTTCAAATGACTAATACCAATATTCCTCAAATCATTCTGCAAAATAGAAAATGAAGGAACATTCTCGAATTCTTTCTATGAAGTCAGTATTACTTTAATGCTAAAATGAGACAAGGACCCAACAAAAGAAAATTATAGCCCAATCTCTTTGACAACATTGATGCAAAATTCTCAATAAAATTCTTGCAAACTGAATGTGAGGACACAGCAAAGATATTATGCACTATGATCAAGTTGGCTTCATCCCACAGATGCAGGAATGGTTCAACATATGTAAATCAATAAATGTAATCCACGACATAAGCAGACTCAAGAACAGAAACCACATGATCATCTCATTAGATGCAGAAAAAGCCTTTGACGAAACCCACAATCCATTCATGATAAATGTTGTGGAGAATCTAGGGGTACAGGGGATATATCTCAACATAATAACAGCAGTACTACCCTAAGCCCATGGCCAAAATCATACTAAGTGGGGAAAAACTTAAAGCATTCCCATTAAAGTCAGGAACAGGACAAGGATGTTAATTCTATCCATTCCTATTAAATACAGTAAGAAAGGCTTAGCTAGAGCAACAAGACCAATGACATAGATAAAGGGAATACAAATTGGAAAGAAGGAAATCAAAGTATTTTTATTTAAAGATGATATGATTCTATACATAAAAGACCCTAAAGAATCCACCAGAAAACTTTAGATCTAATAAATACATTTAGCAAAGGAGAAGGATATAAAACAAATACCCACAAATCAAGTAGCCTTCCTATATATCAATAACAAACATACTGAGAAAAAAAAAAAATCTGGGAAACAATCCCATTTGTGATAGCCTCAAAGTCCACAAAATATCTTGGACTAAATCTAACAAAGGAAGTGAAGGACTTATACAATAAAAAAACTTTAAGACACTGAAGGAAGAAATTGAAGAAGATATCAGAAGATGGAAATCCTTCCCATGTTTACGGATCAGTAGGATTGATTTTATGAAAATGACCATCTGACAAAAGCAATCTACAAATTCAATGCAACACTCATTAAAATTCCAGCACAGTTCTTCACAGAACTTGAAAAAATAATCTCAAATTTCGTATGGAAACACTAAAATCCCAGGATAGCCAAAATAATCCTGAACTGGAGGCATTACCATCCCTATGCTCAAATTATACTACAGAGTATTAGTAATAAAAGTAGCATGGTACTGGCATCAAAACAGACACATTAATCAGTGGAATAGAATTGAGAAACCAGATTTAAATCCACATGTTTATAGCCACTTGATATTTGACAAAGGGGCAAAAAGCACACATTAGAGAAAAGAAAACTAGATCCCTATCTCTCACCATGAACAAATCTCAACTCTAAATGATTCAAGGACTTTAAAGTAATACCCAATACTCTGAATCAGACAGAGGATAAAGTAGGGAATAGATTGGAACTTATAGTACAGGAAAAGACTTTCTTAACAGGACTCTCTTGGTGCAGTCATTAAAAGCAACAGTTGACAAATAGGACCACATGAAACTAAAAAGCTTCTGGACAGCAAAGGACACCACCATTCAAGTGAAGAACCAACCTACAGAATGGGAATAAATGTTTACTAGGTATACTTCTGACAGAGGGTTCTTATCTACAATATACAAAGAATAAAAAAAAAACCCTAAGTAGAAATAACTCAATTTAACAAACAACTCAGTTAAAAACTGGGGCGAGGAACCTAATAAGGAATTCTCTAAAGATGAAACACAAATGTCTAAGAAGTACTTTAAAAAATGTTCAGGGGCTGGAGAGATGGCCTAGCAGTTAAGAGCACCAACTGCTCTTGCAGAGGACCCGGGTTCGATCCCTAGCACCCACATGGCGGCTGAGAACTGTCTTTAACTCCAGTTCCAGGGGAAACCGACACCTTCTTCTGACCTCTGTGGCATTGCATGACACGGGTGCACAGACCTACATGCAGACAGTACATTCATACACATACAAAAATAAAAATTAAAAAAATGTTCAACATTTTTAGTCATCAGGGAAATTCATTTTAAAAAATATTTTATCTGGGCTGGAGAGATGGCCTAGCAGTTAAGAGCGCTGACTGCTCTTGCAGAGGACTCGGGTTCAATCCCCAGCACCCACATGGCAGCTGAAAACCGTCTTTTACTCCAGTTCCCGGGGAATCCGACACCCTCTTCTGACCTCCGCCACATTGCAGGACACGGGTGCACAAACCTACAAGCAGACAGTACATTCGTACCCATACAAGAATAAATAAATTAAAAAATATTTTATCTATTTATTTATGTATTTTGGTCGTTTTGAGACAAGGTCTCCCTGGAGTCCCAGCTGGCCTGGAACTCACTATGTAGACCAAACTGGCCTTGAACTCACAGAGATCTGCCTGCCCCTGCCTCCTTTAATTCCATAGGATTAAAGGCATGCACCACCATGCCTGGCCTTATTATTTTTATTTTATGTGTATGAGTATAGTGCCTGCATGTATGTAAGTGCCCAATGCCCATGGAGGTCAGAAGAGGGCATGAGATCCTCTGGAACTCAAGTTATAGACAGTTTAAATTAGCTGCCATGGGAGTGCTGGGATTTGAACCTGGGTCCTCTGTAAGAACAGCCAATGCTCTTAACTGCTGAGCCATCTCTCCTGCCCTGGGAAATGCAAATTAAGACCACCTTGAAATTTCATTTTACCCCATTCAGAATGGCTAAGATCCAAAAAACCTACAACAACAAATGCTGGCAAGAATATGGAGAAGGGGAACTCCACTGTGGATAAAGTACAAACTGATGCAGCCACTAAAGAAATCAGTGTGAAGATTCCTCAAAAAGGTTGAAATTGAACTATCATATAATGTAGCCAATACCACTCTTGGGCATATTCTCAAAAGACTCTATATCCTACTGGAGAGACACTTGTTCATCCATGTCATTGCTGCCTTTTTCATAATAGCCTTGAATGGGAAACAACCTAGATGTTCATCAACTGATGAATGGATAATGAAGGTGTGATACACACACACACACACACACACACACAATTATTCAGTTTTTTAAAAAAATTAAGTTGTGAGATCTGCAGGTAAATAGCTAGAACTGGAAACAATCATCCTGAATGAGGTAACCCAGAACCAGGAAGACACATGTCACATGTCCTCTCTCATAGCTGGATGCTAACTTTGAAATCTTAGATATACATGTTTCAATTTGAAAATCTAGAGATGTTAGGAAACTAATAAATGGCCTTGGGTGGGAGGGGAAGCTTCTTGGGAGAGGAGGTGGGATGTAGTGATATGAAGGGGGAAAGAGGAACGAACATTAGTGTAGGAAAGGTTAAATGAGGTGGGGAGGGGTATGGGAAGGCAGGTCAGAGGAGGGAGTATGGGAAAGGATAAGTAACACTAAAGTCCTTTAGAAAAAGCCACACAGAAAGCATCACTTCCAGAGGTCTTTTAAAGTATATATACATACACCATAGAAAGAGATGAAAGGGAATTTTCCTATAACAGGGACATTGCCCTTTCAAGACACCATTGGAGAATGGAGAAAAGCTCAATGCCATGTTGACCAGGGCTGCCATAGACCCTCAAATAGAACTGGCTGTCTCCTCTGCTTTTGGTTACCCACCTGAACTTGGCAGTAGGTCTTTATTTCTGAAGATTCTACATGCATGAGCTATAGAACAAACAAGGAGGAATTAAGCTGATGCTGACTGACCTCAAAGCCTCATCTCTCCTAGCTAGCTTTCATAGTGTGAGAAAGTGCTATGCATGCTACCAGAAGGGAAAAATAATCATCCTTACACAGCTGTGAATCCTGGCCTGGCATGATATCACTACCAGTGTAGTAGTGGCATGAATTTTATGGAAATAACCAACCACTCTTTAACTGGATTTAAGGTCAACTTCATAGGGTAGAGCCCATATGTGACAGTGATATCAGGCTTAGGAACCTGAGGCTACACAGGTCACAGGGCATAGGGGATACCTAGTATTAATTTTGTACTAAATTGTTATAGTATTAAACTTGCCTGTAATGACTTATTGTTATACCTACAGATTAATGCATCTTTCAGGTCTCAATAGTTTCCTTATGCAGCAGATTATGATTAACACAGAAACACACAACTGGTCTATGTGCAGAGAAAAAGAAGCTGCAGAGTGCTTATCCCTGAATAAGACATGTATATCATATCAAACTTCTGCCTCCCAAGGCTCAGGGATCGTTGGTGAAGTGGGGATGGAAAGATTGTAAGAGCCAGAGGTGGTGGATGACCACAAGGAAATAGGTTTTCAGATAACTTGTCTGTTACTCATATCAACTGTTATCAATGACAGCGTGCACAAGTCCCATGCAAGCTTTAACAAGACAAAATTCTAGCATAGACTTGGAGAAGTGGGTAAGAAACCAAACCCAACCAAAGGCACTTCTGTCAATCAATGACAGCTGGGAGAGTAAGTCAGTCTCTTTCAAGGATGTGACTCTTTGTAGAACCATGCTCATGTGGCTGGATCCACTAGACACAAATTAGACTCTCTCTGTATGAAATAAATATATAATATATATATACAATAGAGTACCCTAAATTGGGCAGGGGACAGTAAGGGAAGATGCAGATCTAAATGCCATCAAAGTATATTGTATGAAAATCACTTCGGGGCGTGGTGGCATACACCTTTGATCCCAGCATTCAGGAGGCAGAGGCAGGCAGATCTCTGTGAGTTCCAGGTCAGCCTGGTCTACATCCTGCAGCTGGCCTGGAACTCATAGAGTCCAATCTTTGCTGCCCATATCTGAATGGATGTGGAGCCATCAACCGGAGCATGTCAGCCTACCAGAGGCTACACCCTTGAAGAAAGATGAGTCTTCCTCCACCAGGAGCCAGTAGCTGTCAAAAGCTCCTCAGTTCTAGGTGGGGGTTCATGAGCCCCTCCCCCTCCATGCTAGAATGTTTATTGGCTTGATCTTGTGCAGTTCCTGTCCAGGTTTTGTGGGGGCAACCACAACTGCTGAGTTCGTGAGTGCAGTGGTCTGTGATGTACAGAAGATACCTTTTCACTTTGGTCTTCCCTGACCCATGGCTCTTACAATCTTTTCACTCTGTCTCTGGAAATGGTAGCTGAGCCTTGTGTGGATGGTGCAGGGGGGTTGATAGAGATGTCCCATTTGTGGGGCTGGAGAGATGGCTCAGTGGTTAAGAGTGCTGGATGCTCTTGCAGAGGACCTGAGTTCCAATCTCAGCACCCACGTGGCAGCTAACGACCTTTCATAACTCCAGTTCCAGGGGATCTGACCCCCTCTTCTATCCTCTGTGGGCTTTGCACAGCATGGGTCCACTTACATAGATGCAGGTGCACTCATACATGTAAAATAAAAATAGAAGTCCCATTTGTGGCTGAGTACTGCACTGACAATTATTCTCTGCACTTTGTCCAGTTGTAAGTTTCTGTGTTAACCACCATGCATTTCACTAAGACACTTCTCTGATGAGGTCTGAGAGCTGCATGAATCTACTGGTGTAGTGCTATGAATTTAGAGAGCAGTTCGAAACTATCATTTTAGCGAAATAATAGTAGTAGGTTCACTCCTGGGTACTATGAGTTCCCCAACCGTGGGTTCTTGGGCAGATTTACAGTACCAGACATGTATTTCATCCTGTGGAAATGCATTTTCTTTTTTTTTTTTTTTTTTTTTTTTTAAGTCTCTTTTAGACATGGGTCTCCCTGTAAGTCCAGCTGTCTGGGGCCTCACTCTGTAGACCAGGTTGGCCTTGAACTCACAGAGATCTGCCTGCCTCTGCCTCCCAAGTGCTAGGATTAAAGGTGTGCGCCACCACACCTGGCTGGAAATGTATTTTCTTATTGCAGTTATTGTAGCCTACAGGATAGCTAAGACTTCTGGGTAAGACTGCTGATGACAACCCCCTCCTCCAGCAGACTGCATAGCACTTTCTGTTAAGGTGAGTGATCACCACTTTCAGATGCACATGTACTTACAGAAGATCAATAGGCTGTTTGTTTTAAAAGTCTTGCTATGTAGCCCAGACTGGCCTCTAACTAGCAATTTTCCTGCCTCAGCCTACTGAGTTTTGAGATTACAGGCCTGACATGAGGTCCAGCTGCTGTTTATTAACAGAGGGCATAAAAGCAAGTCAAGAAATACTTTGACCATGAGCTCATGTGCATAAAGATCATGTTTATGTAATATAGTAAATGCATACAAAATACAAAACAGTGGACTGTCACTGTTAACTCCATATTTTTGTCTAACTTGGGTCATCTACAAAGAGAAGGCATTTTGTGTGATTTTAAAAGGCTAAGGTCAGGCTAGAAAGAAGTCTTAGTGGTTAAGAGCAGTTACTGCTGTTCCAGAGGATCTGGGTTAAGTTCCCAGAACCTACATAGTGGCTAACAACCATCTTTTACTCCAGTTTAAGGGACTTCGATGCCCTTACTGGCCTCCACAGGCATTGGATAACATGGGCACATTTACATACATGCAGGAAAAACACTCACTTATACACATAAAATAAAAATAAATCCCAAAACATTTAAAGCTAAGGCCCACCTCCAAGATGCAGACTCATGCCTATTAAAATACAGGGCATGGAGGGACATGATGGCACACATCTTTTATCCCAGCACGCGGGAGGCAGAGGCAGGTGAATGTCTGTGGGTTCAACGTCAGCCTGGTCTACATAGTGAGTTCCAGGCCAGCTGGGGCTACAGGAGACCCTGTCTCAAAAACCCCCTGACCCCCCCCCCCAAATAACAGCATAAACTGGGAATGAAAGCACAGGTTTATAATCCTAGCACTCTGGAGGTAGGAGTAAGGAGGATCAGGAGTTCAAGGCCAGTGTGGACTATAAGAGCTTCAAGAACCAGGGAGAAAGATCAAGTGATAGAGGAGCACAGGGGACACTGAAGCACACCATCACTGAACTGTGCTCAGGTACGCGCTAGGGGGCAGGAGAAGCCCTGAAAGGCGGCTGGGCTTCGCGGTCTCTAGGGGTCAGAAAGTGTAGGGCAAGCAAACCGACAAACTCCAGCTTCATCTCAGGCTCCAAGGCCGGGCTGGACAGGTCCGAGGTCTTGCGTTTCCCCGACTCCCAAGCCCAGACTGGAGGGTTTGAAGTTGAGGAAGCTCACCCTGAGGGGGTCTAGCTTTCTAAGGACTCTAATTCCAAAACCTCACTTATGCAAAATTGAACCGCTCCCCCCAATCCCCCAACCACCGTGGGGAAATTGAGTCACTGGGAGGAGAAGGGAAAGAAGGCCGGAGCCAACCCTCCAGGCTTCCAGAAGAGAGGAGGAGGGTTTTCCAGGAAAACAAAGGGGAGGTGGGGGTGGAGAGGCGGTTGGCTGGGCAGAAGCAGAGCCAGACACATGGAGAAACGCTGCCCAGGATCAAAGGAAATATGACATTTGAAAAAAATGTGCGCGTCTACCCCAGGCTGCGGGCGGGGTGGGTGTAGGGGGTTGGGCCCGGCTGGATTTCCGGGTCTCTGTCCCCCCAACGCTCCCGTCCCCTCCAGCCCCCTCCACGGTTCAGGCTGGTAGAAGGCCTCGAGGTCCTGGTGTTCCCCGTCCGTGGGTCTCGGTTTCCCAGATGAAGCAGGAAGGAACTGTAACCCTAGCAGACTGCCGGGACCAGAGGGAGGAAAGAAAGAAAAAACCCTGCAGTCTCCGCGCGTCCGAGGAGCGTTCTTCCCTCCCCGCCCGCCCGCCGGGCCCCGCTGCCCGCCCCTCCCGCCCAGCCGCCCTGGGCTCGTAGCCGGGGCAGCTCCGCACGTCACTGGGGTCCCCGGGGGCTGGGGGGGGTCCCCAGGGCGGGCCCGGTGGAGGACTGAGGGGCGGGAGGGGCGCGACGGGCGCCGTGGAACAGGGCCGACGGGCCAGCCCCCCTTCCCCGCCTCGCCGAGCCTGTTTCTCATTAGAGTAGCGGGCGCGGTCCCCGCCCGGCTCCCGAGTGTTTGTAAACGTCTGACCCGAGGGCCAGCGCTTAACCCTTCGGGTGCCGGGCTGGGGGTGCTGTCGGGGGCGCGGCCCAGCCCGGAGGGGTGGGTGGTTAGAAACTGGAGGTAGCTGGGGCTTCTTGGGGAGGCTGGAGCCAGTGCTAAGCGCGAGGCTTGAGAACCGTGACTGTGCTCCCCGCCCCCCTCCCCCTGCAGCTCCAGTCCAACTCTGTTTCTTTCAATTGAGACCCATTCATACTTGACCTTCCCGGAAACTCCGGTTCCGGTCTTCCTTCCCGGCCCAGGTGACAGGTGTCCTGCACTCGGGGCCTACTAGGTGTTTAGCTCTGGGTTCCTACTAAACCTGGCCGGGAATTTAGGAAAGTGAGAGGGAAAAGCCTTGGGATCAGAGAGTCATTCTGGACTACTGGAGTGCTTGGGAGGAGGGGGCTGACTTCCCTAGGAGGTTAATTAATGGCCTCTGAAGGTAACTGAGACCAGGGTATCTACAAAGCCCGGCCAGGATTTACGCCCATAGGGGGATACAGTTCTTCCAAGGCCTCAGGGGCTTGGATTTCTCTGAGAGACTTCCAAGCCAGCTAAAAGTTCTGGCTGATGAAGGTGGTGGTGAAGGGGGGGGGGTAAGTTCTAGGTGGAGTGGTCGTAGCAGCCTGGAACTTCCCTCTACCCCAGAGCCCTCCGGAGCACGGCCTTGGAGGGAAACAAGCGGAGATCTTTCCTTTGGGAGATGCAGGCTATACAAGGCTTCAGAATTTAGGAACGTGTTCAGTGGGCCGGCCACGCTGGGGCCCAGAATGTGGCTTCTTTAAGGTGCTTGGAATCAGACCTTCCCCTCAAATAAGACTAAATGGGTTGGGGACTGGGGTCCCTGTGGGAAATGATTGTCATCACTGTGGCCCAGTAGTTATCACGAAGGTCCTGTAACGCTGGAAGGGCCCATTTTCTAATTCAGCTTTTTTTTTTTTTCCCTGGGAGGGGGTGGGACTGGAGAGACCGCTGAGGGAGGGAGAGTGGAGGACGACTAGGGGCGCGTGGTTTTCCCATCTCATCCCTGGAGGAGGGGCCGGAGCATCCGCCGTAGCCAATCAGGGACAGGCTGGGGGGGCCGCTTTGAAGAAGTTTGGGGAAAAAAAGTTTGGAAAAGTTTCTATAATAACGAGGGGGCGTCCGGAGGGAGGCGGCAGTGACAGAGGAGGGGGCGTCCCAGCCAGGGAGGGAGGGAGCCACCCTCCAGAAGATACAGCGGCCTCCAGAACGTCCCCTCCCGCCCAGGCCGGGACGTGGGGGCTCGAGCCGGATCCATGGGGGCAGCAAGCTGCGAGGATGAGGAGCTGGAATTTAAGCTGGTGTTCGGGGAGGAAAAGGAGGCCCCCCCGCTGGGCTCCGGGGGCTCTGGGGAAGGTCAGTGCAGGGTTGGGGAGGGGTCTCGTGTCAGGGGTTGAATGTCCGGGGACTTGCGTTAGGGCACTTTAGTGCGAAGAGCCTAGGGAGGGCGGCGGGGGAGCAGGGGTAGCGGGGACCGGGGGGCTACCTAGTCTGCGGAAGTGAGGCTGGGGGCCTGGGCACCACTTTTTCCTTTTTAGGTCGTGACTGGGGTGGGGGTGGGGGTGCTGCTGGCGCGCCGCCTCCGGGCTGGGCCGACTGTCACTGGGATGAGGGGCGGAAGAGAACCGTGGCCCCAAGCGTCCCTCGGCGCCGCGGCGGGATGGGGAAGTGTGGCTCCGGAGTTTGCCCGCGGCAGACCTAGGCCTGCTCCAGCCGACGCGACGGCCCGGGCAGGGGGCGCGCTCGGGCCGCGCCGGGGCTCCCCTCCCCCTCCCCTGTCTGGCCGCAATGAGAGGCAGATGGCGGGGATGGAGCCGGGGGCGGCGGCCGCCGCTCGCACGGAATCCGCGCTGCCCGCTGCCGGCCCCCCCCACCCCCCGCCGCTGGCTCGGCCCAGCACGCATCTCGCAGTCTCCGCACCCCCGCCCCCCATCGGGGGGAGCGAGGGAGGGGCCGCCTCCCCTCGTCACCACTGCCGTGCCTCCCCCGCCCCCAGGCCACGGTTGCGATGGCAACTGGGGTTTCTGCCAGCACAGTTTGGGGGTTTGGGAACCGCCGCTAATTGGGTTCATGTGTGAGTCGCCCCCCAGCCCAGCCCAGAGCCCAGGAAAACACGCCTTCAGGCCGGACTCCAGCCCCTCCCAAGCCAGCTCCCTCACCTTCAGACCCGCCCCCTCGGTTACCCTAGGTCCCAAGTCCGGGGCCTGTGCGTTCTGCGAGCTGGGAAGTCCTGGCGTGCCTGCACCTCTTTCCGTCCTCTGACGTCCAACTTTGCTTTTGTCCTGTGACTGGGAGACCGCTCCTAGCTGAGCGTAGCAGGACTTGGGGGCTGGCGGTCGGGGAACTTAGACACCTCACCCGCTTCTCCCTCCCCATCTCCCTCTACTCTCCTCCGGTTTTGACAGAGCTGGACTCAGAGGATGCCCCGCCATGCTGCCGTCTGGCTCTGGGGGAACCTCCTCCCTACGGTGCTGCCCCTATCGGTATTCCCCGACCTCCACCCCCTCGGCCAGGGATGCACTCACCTCCGCCCCGCCCCGCCCCCTCACCTGGCACCTGGGAGAGCCAGCCGGCCCGGTCGGTGAGGCTGGGGGGTCCAGGAGGGGGTGCTGGGGGTGCTGGGGGCGGCCGTGTTCTTGAGTGTCCCAGCATCCGAATCACCTCCATCTCTCCCACGCCGGACCCACCGGCCCCGCTGGAGGACACTCCTGATGCCTGGGGGGACGGCTCTCCTAGAGATTACGCCCCACCAGAAGGCTTTGGGGGCTATCGAGAGGCAGGTGGCCAGGGTGGGGGAGCCTTCTTCAGCCCAAGCCCTGGCAGCAGCAGCCTGTCTTCATGGAGCTTCTTCTCGGATGCCTCTGATGAGGCGGCCCTGTATGCAGCCTGTGACGAGGTGGAGTCGGAGCTGAATGAAGCTGCCTCCCGCTTTGGCTTGGGCTCTCCACTGCCCTCGCCCCGGGCTTCTCCTAGGCCCTGGACCCCGGAGGATCCCTGGAGCTTATATGGTCCGAGCCCCGGAGGCCGAGCGCCAGAGGAGAGCTGGCTACTCCTCAGCGCTCCCGGGCCCGCCCCAGCCTCGCCAAGGCCTGCCTCTCCCTGTGGCAAGCGGCGCTATTCCAGCTCTGGAACCCCATCTTCGGCCTCCCCAGCTCTGTCCCGCCGTGGCAGCCTGGGGGAAGAAGGGTCGGAGCCACCTCCACCACCCCCATTGCCCCTGGCCCGGGACCCTGGCTCCCCTGGCCCTTTTGACTATGTGGGTGCCCCACCAACCGAGAGCATCCCCCAGAAGACCCGGAGGACTTCTAGCGAGCAGGCAGTGGCTCTGCCTCGGTCTGAGGAGCCTGCCCCTTGCAATGGGAAGCTGCCTTCGGGAGCTGAAGAGGCTGCGACTCCTTCCGGGGGTCTGCGGAAAGAGGTGGCCGGCATGGACTACCTGGCAGTGCCATCTCCTCTTGCTTGGTCCAAGGCCCGGATTGGGGGACACAGCCCTATATTCAGGTGAGGCCCGGGAACAGGAAGATCAAAGGATGAGTTCAGACGCCCTCCGCATTTGCAACCGCAGGGCCCCTGCCACGGAAATTTAGGAAAAAAACATGCTTCCAGACTCCCAACTTGCCGAGCAGTAGCTTATAGGTTCCTATGGGCCTATCAGAAAAAAAAAGAAAAAAACCTGCACTGTTCTAAGAGGCACAGTAAAAGGTGGGGTTCCTTTAGGGTTTCCCACACCTTCGGCTCTACCCTGTTGCAGATATCCACCTTCCTCTCTGGCTGTCTAGATATTGCTAGCCCTTTTTAAAGTCATCCTGTCTAACTCTTAATTTCCAGGGTCCTGATGTAGTGGCTTAAGAGCATGGCTTCTAATTTGAATAAAATTGCATATATTTGCAAGTCTAATAATTAATATTAATATGTGCATTTCTGTCCCTTCTACTCATAAAGACTTCTGCCCATTTCCATGATCCTAAACCTTGAGATGTCAGATTGAGCTGGCTCCATCCGGAAAAGTGTCTAGAGGAAAGCTTAATACTGGATCTTCTGGGGTACCCATTGGTCAGAGCTCCTCAACCTCAGCTATACTGCTGATTTTTGAACTGGACACTAATAGCACTTCTTGCATTAGTTGTGGCAACTAAGAATGTCTCTAGACATTGCCAAATGTCACCTTGGTGGGCAGTTACCAGTTGAGACCACCAGCACAGAGTATTTGGAAGCACAGTCCAGGAAGAGCAGAAGTCCCACTTAGTTGAAAGGTCTCGCCTGGGAGCAGAGTGTCCAGCCCTCCATTCTGCCGTAGGCTTTTAGCCTTGGTCTGTTTGTCTGATGCCTTTTCTGGTCTGAAGTGGCCCTTCTGTGGTGTACTCTGCCCACTCAGGTCTGAGGATTGGCATGGGTGTGGGGTTCGTCTGTATCCTGATGAAGTCTCCAAACCTTGTGCAAAGCTGAAAAGAAGGGAGTCTCAGAGCTGTTGTCACCTTCCACTCACTCTGCTCAAGGGATCGTGTTCCCTGTCCTCTGCTGCTGTCACCTTCCACTCGCTCCGGTGGTCAAGGGATCGTGTTCCCTGTCCTCTGCTGCTGTCACCTTCCACTCGCTCTGCTCAAGGGATCGTGTTCCCTGTCCTCTGCTGCTGTCACCGTCCACTCGTTCCGGTCAAGGGATCGTGTTCCCTGTCCTCTGCTGCTGTCACCTTCCACTCGCTCCGGTCAAGGGACTGTGTTCCCTGTCTCCTGCTTCTGAGCTTTTGAACTTTACTTCTGCTGTGGTTTCTTCTTCATACACCACCGCCTCCCTCACAAACCGGGTGTGGTCTTGATGGGACTGAGCTTGCAGATGACCAGTACTCTCTCCTGCTCAGGACCTCTGCCCTACCTCCCCTTGACTGGCCTTTGCCCAGCCAGTATGAGCAGCTGGAGCTGAGGATCGAGGTGCAGCCAAGAGCCCACCACCGAGCCCACTATGAAACGGAGGGTAGCAGAGGGGCCGTCAAAGCTGCTCCTGGAGGTCACCCTGTGGTCAAGGTAATGGGCAGAGGGCAGGCCCAACATCCTTCCTCCTCTTCCATCCCAGATCCTTGCAAATGAGCTCAGCTGTACAGACCCATGGTACTGCCCTTTCCCACACTCCCTCTCAGCTCTGACCCTGCAGGCGGCCTAGGGGAGGGGCTGGAGCTCAGGGAGGAAGGGTGCACTGAAAGGACCCAGATATTTTTCCTATTCTTCTGTCTTCCCACCCCCACTGAACTCATCCCATGGGATACCAGCCTCGTGTCTACTTTGGAAAATGGTGGCCTGCCAGATGTGGGGGAAGGCTTTAACTGAGGCCGAAGGTCACTGGGAGTTAGATTTTCTCTATATTGAGTTGGGCTAGTCTTTCTTGGAATCTCTTCCTCCTTTGCCCAGCCCAGTTTGGGCTGTATTCCGAGAATAACACTGTGAACTCCAGGCCACGTTTTCTGTATAACTGATGCCCAGTTTCTCCAGGGAATCCCTTATAGGATATTCTTTATGTTTCCTATTCTCTGGTGAACTAAAACCCAAGGGTAGATAAAAGTTAAGAGACAGTGGGGCTTTCAGTTAGGTGGCCTCTGTATCCCTCTACCAGCTCCTAGGCTACAGTGAGAAGCCACTGACCCTACAGATGTTCATTGGGACTGCAGATGAAAGGAACCTGCGGCCTCATGCATTCTATCAGGTGCACCGTATCACTGGCAAAATGGTGGCCACAGCCAGCTATGAAGCTGTAGTCAGTGGTACCAAAGTGTTGGAGATGACCTTGCTCCCTGAGAACAACATGGCTGCCAAGTAAGTCTTCAGTCAACTTCCTGTAAGTCTTAGTATTTAGGACCAGAGAGGCTCACTTCTTTTCTCAGAAGAGTTAGACATTATTGAATTATAAGTTCCTGCCACTTTCTCTCTCTCTCTCTCTCTCTCTCTCTCTCTCCTTCATTCATTTCTTCTTCTTCCTCTTCCTCTTCATTCTCTTCCTCCTCTTTCTCCTCCTTTTTGTTTTCGAAGACTTAGGAATGAAATCTAGAGCTTTTCACATGCTGTGTAGGTGCTCTGCCACTAAGCTACATCCTCTGCCAGTTTTCTGGTCTTTTTAACAACTAGGAAAGTATTTTTGAGGCTGGAGAACATTTTGGGAAGGCCATCACTGGATTAGAAAGTAGTTCTCCCCCCGCCCCCTTTTTTTTTAAAGACAGGGTTTCCCTATAGCTCTAGCTGACCTGGAGCTCACTATGTAGACCAGACTGACCTTGAACTCACAGAGATCTGCCTGCCTCTGCCTCCCCAGTGCTGGGATTGAAGGCATGTGCTACCATGCCTGGCAGAAAATAGTCCTTCTAAGCATGCTTGGAAGCCCTTTGGGAATACATGAGCATCCTGGCCTTGGTTAGTGGGGGTTTATTATCCATCCTCTGCCCTCAGTATTGACTGCGCTGGAATTCTGAAGCTTCGGAACTCAGACATTGAGCTCCGGAAGGGTGAGACGGACATCGGGCGCAAAAACACGCGTGTGCGGCTGGTGTTCCGCGTACATGTGCCTCAGGGCTGCGGGAAGGTCGTCTCTGTGCAGGCAGCTTCAGTGCCCATCGAGTGCTGTGAGCAAAGAGGCCCTGGCCAGTTCTCTGTGTCTTGCAGTTCTCTTGTCTTGTGTGTCTGTCACCTATTTCCTCTATATAGTGTTCTGTGCCCTGTGTGTGGCGGGCAGGTGGCCCTACAGAGGATTCAGCCCTTCTTTCTACCATGACTTGGGAGCAATGAAGATGATGTACTAGTTTGCTCCTGCTACAGACTGTCTTGGGGTTGGCCCAGAGTGACCCTATAACCCACCTGTGCCTGGTGTGGGCTGTGCATTTGTTTGGGTGACTCTGGCTTTCCTGTTCACTTGTCTCTGTTGCAGGAGTGGTCCTTACACAGTCTGTGTGCTTCCATGGATATTGTTCTCTTTTGTATCTGCCACTGAGGAGGTCTTCCCCAAGGCTTGTGGCAGTTACTGAAAAGAAGGTGGGGGCGGAGAGAGGGCTGTCCTTTTTGCACCAGGCCCAGCCAGGCCTCTTGTACTGTTCTGCAGCCCAGCGCTCAGCCCAGGAGCTGCCTCAGGTAGAGGCCTACAGCCCCAGTGCCTGCTCTGTGAGAGGAGGAGAGGAACTAGTGCTGACTGGCTCCAACTTCCTGCCAGACTCTAAAGTGGTGTTCATTGAGAGGGGCCCTGGTGAGTACCCACTGCGGGGAGGAGAATAGGCAGGAAGAGCTTGGAACTAGCAGATGCAAGTCTGACACTGCCACTAAAGTATCCAGTTGAGCATCAGTTTTTTAAAAATATGTAAATGGCCCAAACCGACCACCCCCATTGTGCACTCTGTTTCTCCTGGGAAGATTTAAAACATCAAGGATACTGAACAGATTTAAGAAATACACACCCTACTTATTAAAGAAGAGTTGGATTTGAGAGAGTTTATCCCCACGTAGATAAAGCATATGAGGTGAAGAAGAACTCACACCCTCACAGATTCTTCTGGGCCTGTCCTGATTTGTGAGACATAAGCACAGTATGATTATGAGAGCCTTTGCCAGGCCCCAAGATGAAGTTATAGGGGTGGAGAAAGGGAGACTGAGGGTTTGGGGTCTGTCCATTAGTCTGCGGGCTTCCCTTTCCCTCAACCCTGTTCACTAATGACTCAGCCCTTAGACCCACATTTAGGATTCTGGAATCAGAGTTCTATCTAGGTCATTAGGCTTCGTCTCCCTGCCTTCTTCCAAGCTGGGGCCTATTTCTACTCCACATATCTGTTCCAGTGATATCATGGGAAGGACTCTTATTAAGGTGGGAGGCTTCCGGAGCTGCCTTAGGCCCTGGCTAGCCCCGCCGGTTCCCTTGGTCTTAGCTTGCTTCTTTGTACCTGGAGGACAGTTTTAAACCTCACCTCTTGATTGGTTTAACAGCTGGCATACCTTTCTCCAGACCTGCTAAAGGCAGTTTGAATCTGATGTTGGCTCCAGCTGGAGAAGAAAGGGCAGGGGACTGGGGCAGGGCAGGGGCCGGGCCCCAGCGCTGGGCTGAGCTCTGTCCCCCTGCACAGATGGAAAGTTGCAGTGGGAGGAGGAGGCTGCGGTGAACCGGCTGCAGAGCAGTGAGGTACCTGCTGTGGGTGGGGCATTGGGGAGTGAAGGGTGGAAGAAGTCAAGGAGTTCTTAAGAGGGTTCTCTTCCCCATGGGTCTGGAGTCCATGGCCTGGAGGGGCTGGTTAGCTTGGCATCAAGGTTCATCCAGGGAACAGACTCAGCTTCTTAGCAACAGGGAAAACTAGGATATAAAGGTTGAGTCCTTGGAAGGGTTGGGCTGACCTGAGATGGAAAAGGGCTTCTCGTCTCATTCTCTGTTCTTCCCTAGGTGACTCTCACTCTGACCATCCCTGAGTACAGCAACAAGCGGGTGTCCCGGCCAGTCCAAGTCTACTTTTATGTCTCCAATGGGCGGAGGAAGCGCAGTCCTACCCAAAGTTTCAAGTTCCTACCTGGTGCGCTCTAGGACAGCATGCAGTGGGGCCAGAGGGATACAGACCCCCTTGTGAGGGTTCAAGGGATGGATGAAACCTGGAAAGGGAGGGAACTTGGAGGGTGTCTACTGGGAAGATTGCCAGAGACTCACCAGCTTCCTGCCTCCTCGTCTTCCCAGTGATCTTCAAGGAGGAGCCCCTACCAGACTCATCTCTCCGGAGTTTCCCTTCCACATCGGGTCCCCCCTTTGGCACTGACATGAACTTCTCACCACCTAGGCCCCCTTACCCCTCCTACCCCCATGAAGATCCTGCTTATGAAACTCCATACCTGTCAGAAGGCTTTGGTTATAGCACACCCTCTCTCTACCCCCAGACGGGGCCCCCACCATCCTACAGATCAGGCCTACGGATGTTCCCTGAGACTGGAGGTGCCACAGGTTGTGCCCGCCCACCTGCAGTCTCCTTCCTTCCCCGCCCCTTCCCGGGTGATCCATTTGGAGGACGGGGCTCCTCTTTCCCTCTGGGGCTTCCGTTCTCCCCTCCGGCTCCCTTTCGGTCTCCACTACCTTCCTCCCCGCCACTTGAAGGCCCCTTCCCTCCCCAGAGTGCTGTTCACCCCCTACCTGCTGAGGGCTACAATGAGGTGGGGCCAGGCTATGCCCCTGGGGAGGGGGCTCCGGAGCAGGAGAAATCCAGGGGTGGCTACAGCAGCGGCTTCAGAGACAGTGTCCCTATCCAGGGTATCACGCTGGAGGAAGGTGGGTGTGGGACTGGGGGCCGTGAGTGTGTGTGGGTGTGAGCGATTGCTCTGTGTGTTTGCTGAGGGCAGGAGCTTGGCTGCTCAGAAACTGAGCGTGTAGTGTCCCAGGGCCAGTCAGAGGTCCGAGGAGCAAGTTTGATGTGTGTGGCCACCTGAATTCAGCAACTGAGTACTGAAGGGTGTGTGGAGCACCCGCTCCAATCTTTCCTCCATCTCTGCTCAAATCACACAGTCTCAGCACTAGCAGTATTTCAAGGCTCGTACATCTGGTTCCCTGAATTCAAGATACAGGCATTGGGTTTCAGGGAGGGACAGGGGCTTGCAGAGAGCACAGCTGAGTGCATTTCCCTTGCCTCACCTATCCCCGAAACATGGTGACTGCGGTCAGCATTGGGGGTGAAGATCTTCCTGCATTATCTCTTCCTTCTCCCACTGACTATGCCTACATCTGACCTGCTGCCACTAACTACCATGTTGACCCTGACATAGGTCAAGCTGGCAGGAATGGGCTGACATGGAAGGCTGGGAGCCCACAGAGTTGGAGTTGACAAGATTTAGTTAGGGCAGATGTCAGGGCACATTAGGGAAACTAAGGCCTAGGGAAAGAGAAGCCAGTGAAAGAGGAGCCGAGAGGTGTCCTAGAGCCCAGAGGCCTGCCTAGAATGGAGGTGGGGTGTTTCTGAATACAGAGGGGACCTGCCCTAGCCCCATCTTTCAACTGCCCCTCCTTTACAGTGAGTGAGATCATTGGCCGAGACCTGAGCGGCTTCCCTGCACCTCCTGGAGAAGAGCCTCCTGCCTGAACCGCGTGTGGCAGCCTGCTGGCCCTGCTTCCTTGGCCTCCTAATTGGGGTGCTGACTCCAGAAGCTTGAGGGCCAACTCTGGTTTCTCTTTGTCTGGCTCTGTCTCCCCATCTCCCTTCTCTCCCCCAGCTAAGGTGTGGCCCCCGGGCCTGGTGCTGCCTTGAAAGGGAGACAGAGTATGGAGGATTGGGGGGGAGACCCATGCTGGGTGCCAGGACTGACTGTGGTGAAGATGGCGGCCAGACTGCAGGGTGTGATGTTGGGAAGCTGGGGACAGCTGACTGATAATAAACTACTCGCTGACCAGTGCTTCAGGCTCCAGAGCTCTTTGGAGAGAGGGGTGGTATAGCTTACTCCAGCCCTGGCCCGAGGAAGCTGAGAAGTTGGAAGGAGACGGGGTGTGGCTGGAAGCAATGGACCCTAAGGAGTTCCTTGATGCAGGAGTACGGGGGACACTTTGAGGGGCTCCAGAGGCTCCCTAGCTGGAGCTGAGGTTGGGATTTAGGACCTGAGCAGGCCTCTTTGGTCTCCCTTCCCTGGGGGTTCAGGTTCCTTTAGCTTTGGGATGGGGCCCAGAAATCTTTGTTTTCTTAAGCTCCCGAGTCTTGCTACCACCCAGATGATTTGGATTTATAGCCAAGGTGAGAAAACACTAGTCTAGTCACTTGCTCATTTATAGAGGAGGACTCTGAGGCTCTAAGAGAGAACTGGGACTTTCCCAGAGTCACAGTTCAGCAACAGAGTGCTGAAAACTGCCCTTCTAGATTCCTGTCCCCAGTCCACACTTAGACACACTGGCCCAGGAGACTCGGGTTCCTGAGGCTCTTTACTGGAAAGGATGAGGAAGCTCTGGCATGGGGCTACAGTCTGGAAATAGTTGTGCTTCAGAGATAGACGGAAGAAAGCCAAGCAAGTGTTTCCAACAGCTCTGAATGCCACTTGTCCTGGGCTCAGGGAATACATGAGCTCCAGGCTTATTATGCACATTGCCCATATTGGCCTTTGACATAGCTCATATATCCATTAACAGGTCCAGGCAGGAAGCTGTGTCTGTCCCCTGTCTTGATGGTCTATGAGACCAAGTTGCAACAGGCTGGGGAAAGTCAAACTGTCTGACTGCTTACCTGGAGCCTGGCACACACTGTGGGTATTGAACACAACCAATTTGATGGGCATTTGGCTGCAGGTAGCCATACCCAGAATATTCAGGGAGCCACTCCTTGGCAAACCTACCTTACCTCAAGGGTGGTAGGGTCTCTCCCTACCCAATGAATCCAGACAGCCCTGGTAAGTCTCAGGAGCCCTGGACAGTGCCATAGAAGCTGGCTCGGGATTGGAAGACCAAAGACCAAGGATGACTTCCTCCCCTGACCCAACGCTGCTTTGTAATGGACTTCTTCCTTTATCTACTGCAAACCAAATTGGCATCAAACTGATCAGCTCACCAGGCCTTGACAGATTTTCCAAGAATCCCCTCCAGCCCCCATCTAGAGTCATTACCCCATAATCCTCATGTCGAAGGGAACCATGGGCACAAGAATTATTTTTAACATTCTTCCATCCCACCCCTACCTCTGATGGGATGTGTTTGTCTCCATGATGGAGACACTCACTGCCTTGTATTAGTTACTTTTCCATTGCTGTGATTAAATACCATGATCAAAAGCAACTAATAGGAGAAAGAGTTTATTTTGGGTTACGGTCCCAGAGGGCTAGATGTCTGTAATAGCAGGGTAGCAGGGCAGCAGGAGCAGGAAGCTGAGAAAACACATCTCAACCACACACGGGAAGCACAGAGACTGCGTGAAGTGGGGCAAGGCTACGAAACCTCAGAGCCCCTCCCCAGTGATGGACCTCTTCCAGCACGTCTCCACCTCCTAAAGGTTCTATAACCTCCCTAAACAGCGCCACCCACAGGGGACAAAGTTCACAGACACATACGTCTGTGGGGGACTTTTCTCATTCAAAAACCACAAAAGGCAGTTTATTTCTTGTCAGGACACTGTTACTCAGCCATTGTCCAGCATTTATTAAGCAGCTAGTAAGAGTGAGCCTGGAGGACTTAGTCTCCTGGGTAGCAGTAAGTAAACAGATCATTGTAGGTCAACAATTCAACTCAGTGAATATTTCTTATACAAAGTATACTACATCTTAAATGGAAGGAGAGTGAGCAGTCATGTGTGTTTGTGTATTGTGTACATTTATGCAAGGACTGCCCTGTCGTGCAATGCCCATTGAAGACAGAAGAGGGTGTCGGATCCATTGGAACTGGAGTTAGGAACAGTTGTTAGCTCTCATGTGGTTGCTGGGATTTGAACCCAGTTCTTCTGCAAGAACAGTGCTGAGTCATCTCTCCACCACAAGTGAGCAATCTTTATAGGGGTACAGAGGGAGCAGAGAATAGTGGTAGTTAGAGGGAATGTAAGGAAATGACTTTGAAACCGTGACTTAAGAATTCGATAGGTTAATAGTAAGGAAAAAGCAGGGCTAGGGTGTGTGACCTGCAGCTAGCCACAGAAGGAAGGCTCTCGAGGTCCAGGGCCCGCTTGGAGAGCTAAGAGAGCTCTAGCTTGGGGAGGGGCTTCTGGAAGGGCAGAGGTATAAGGAGCCAGTGGAGGAGGAGCAGGGACTGTGAAGGGCCCTATATCCTGTGAGGGAATTTAGTCGTTTATGGATGGTGATGCCCTCCTGCTGGTCCATAGGCCACAGGAGAAGTGATGTGCTGAGTTTGTCATACGAATTAGTCCTCACATTTTTTTCTTTTTTGAGACAGGATCTCCCTGGAACTCACAGAGATCTGCCTGCCTCTGCCTCCGGAGTGCTAGGATTAAAGGCATGGGCCACCACACCTGGCTTAAAGATGGTTCTTAGCTGCCATTTGGGTGCTGGGAATCCAACCCCAGTCCTCTGCAAGAGCAGTCAGTGTTCTTAACTTCTGAGCCATCTCTCCAGCCCCAGTCCTCACATTTTGGTGATCATTGTGCTTCCTTATGGCTGCTCTGCCAGGGGCACGGTATGTCCTCTGGGCTCACTCTGTAGTGGTCACACACTCCCCATTAGAATCCTGCTGCAGTCTGCTTCCTGCAGCTTTTGTACACTGTCGCTTTTGGACTCTAGGGTCATTCATCGTCTCTTCCCAGGACCCTGACAGACATCTAGCTTCTTGAGCTGTGGTTAGGAGACCAGAGAAAAGGATTTTCAGTTGGTGCCAGAAAAAAACCTATTGGGCCAGAGTTTCTTAGAAGTATGGTCTGAGGGTTACTTGGATTTGATTCACATTTAAGATTTTTGTTGCCTCTCTCTCTCTCTCTTAAAACTTTTATTTTGCTTTATTTATTTTTATTTTATGCTTACCAGTGTTTTGCCTGCATGTATGTAAGTGCACTATGTGCATGCAATGCCTACAGAGGCCAGAAGAGGGTGTCAAATCCCCTGGAACTAGAGTTACAGACTGTTTTTACCACCATGTGGGTGCTGGGACCTGACCCAGGTCCTTAACTGCTAAGCCATCTCTCCAGCCCCGTTCATTTTTTGTTAGGGTCTCATTTAGCCCTAGCTGTCCTGGAACTCACTATGTAGCCAAGGTTGACCTTGATCTTCTTGTCCTCCTGCTTCCATTTCCTGAGTGCTGGGGTTACAGGTGTATACCGCTATTCCCAGTCTTATGCTGTGCTGAGAACAGACCCCAGGGCTTTGTGCATGCAAGGGAAGCACTTCACCTACTGAGCTACATCCCCAGCCTTATGCTTTTACTCTTCAGTGCAAACTCCAAGGCAACTTCTTATTTACTTAGCTATATTCTTTTAAATTTTTTATTATTTTTATTTTATGTGTATGAGTGTATTGCTTTCATGTATTTAAATGCACCCGTGTTGTGCAATGCCTGTGGAGGTCGGAAAAGGGTGTCGGATCCCCTGGAACTGGAGTTACAGACCATAGCTAGCTGCCATGTGGGTGCTGGGAATGGAACCCAGGTCCTCTGTAAGAGCAGCCAGTGCTCTTAATTGCTGAGTCATCTTTCCAGCCCTGCTTAGCTATATTCCTGAAGTGTGGAACCCAGATATTTGCATTTTTTGTTGTTGTTGAGAGGTACTTGAAATTTATATATTAATTAGTTAATTAATTAATCTACTTATTTAACAAGATGGCCTGGAACTTATGTATTCCAGGCTGGCCTTGAACTTCCTTCAATCCTGCTGCCTCTATGTCCCCTGGTTTTAATGCGCATACCAGGAAATTCTTCAGCACAGGAAAATGTCAGACTCCAAATAGTTTCCCTTCCTCTCTACAAATCCTGTCTGTTCATGGTGGTGCCCTGAGTGGAGGGTCACATGATAAAATGAACTGAGAAAAGGTGTATGCATTCTTCATGTTGCAACTCCTCTCTCCCCTCACCCGTCTCTATCCTGCTATTCAGACTGTTGACATACATCACAGCTCCTGCTCCAATGGGAAGAAAGATAGTTTATTCTGAATCAAACATGAATGACCATGGCCTATGCAGATAGAGTCAAGTTGCCCCACAGAACATAGGTTCTGCTGTGGAAGAGGTTACATAAACGTAAAGTCTGAGAACAAAGAAAGTTATAAATGGATGCATTTACCAAACACATTGATAAGGACATCTGGTAGGTGGGTTATGACATATAACATCCTTAGTTTTGGGGTTGGTAGAACCTAGTGGTCAGCTAAGTTCAACAATTTATTTCAAGAGTTTTACCTAATAGCTAGGAAGATGTTAGGTCAGATACAGAAGTTGGTAGTAAATGGCTATTAAGGGAACTAAAGATAGCCCAAGATAATTTTGGCTCTCAACCAGCCACATTCCATCTCTCTACAATCACGATGTTCTAATCGGTTGCAGGATCTTTAACACAGATGCGGCTTCTTCGGAGAACTTCAGCTCACAAGGATGATTCAAGGGCAGTTCAGTCAGAGCCTGAAGCTCTGGTGCAGTAGCCGCTGCCCTTGGGACTCACCGAGTCTCCTGTGGTTGGAACTCTGGCCCTGCAAGATGCTTGAGGAGAAGCACATTGCGTTGCTTTCTGGTTGGGTTTTGGGCTCTGTTTAGAGCTTGTTCTGTGATGTCTGGGAGCTTGCTGTTGGACTTTCTGAACTGTGATGCAGAAAAAGCCCACAGAGTGACATTATATTATGAACAACCTGGGAACTGCAGGTGGGAAAAGCACACAGGGGTTTGACTGCTTTGGGGATCCTTGTTTTAGTTGCCTCCACGTCTGTTTATCCACAAAGTTCTGCAAGTTCCTTGCTCTGTGCCAACTTGGCATTGGCAATGGGGACCTGGGTGTCAGTATCATACTCCAGGCTTGAGCAGGAGTGTACAGTGCTGCCGGTAGGGGCAGGGACCTTTTGCTTAGAGATTGGAGATGTTTTAATGGGAGCATTCTAAGAGGCAGAAATATATGTCATTATGGAGAGGCTGCTGGGGAGGATGACTCTGAGCTGGTTCCTGAGGAAGAGTGAGAGTTTTCTGGGTAAGCAAGATAGAGATGAGAGAAAGAGTTGTGTCTGGGGGTTAAAGTGTATGAAGTCAAATCCCTTTTGGTGGCACACACCTGTAATCCCAGCACTTGAAAGGTAGAGGCAGAAGAACCAAGTCTTTGGAGACACCCTTGGTTACATAGTGAGTTTGAGGCCTGCCTGGACTATAGGAGACACTATCTCAAAACAAACAAACACAGGAACAAACAACATATGAAGTTGAGATTGAACAGCTGGGAAGGAATAAGACTTTAATTGGCTGGCTAAGAAGTGTGGCAAGTGGTTTTTGATAATAGAGAGGTATTTATTCATTTGGTTAGAGATTTATCTATAGGAGAGGAGAGGAGAGGAGAGAGAGAGAGAGAGAGAGAGAGAGAGAGAGAGAGAGAGAGAGAGAGAGTGTTAAAGTTTAGAATTTATGTGAAGTGATAATACCAGGAAGAGCAGAAAGACAAGTTCTGCAGTAGTTCAGGTAAGAATGCCCTGGGCTCTACCTTCTGCTTAGTAGTGGTCAGAGAACAAGAAAGGCTCTGAGCAGAAGACCTAGCTCAGTCATCAGTGATCTGTATGACTTCAAGCATGCACTAAACTGCGCCCTAGCAACATCATTTTATAAGCATTTACTGGTCTCTTGCTAGTACCAACCTCTATGATAGTAGCAGTGGCCAGCTGAAAACAATTCCTTTCCTTTTTGGCACCTAAAGCAGAACGGGCACTTTGAGAAAATGTGAGCTATAAGGTTAGTACTAGAGGCTTTAAGAACTTGGAGAAAAGGCATCCAACCTGCGCTCTCCTGTGCATGGCTCAGCTAGCTGGTCCTGCATCCAATGTTTGAGGCTTCAGATGGGTCAGCTAGTAAGGCAGGCTGGGGTGACTGTTTTTTGTGACATATGTGGCCTCTTTTCTTCAGGCTATCCTGGGCTCTCTTACACAAGGGGAGAACCAAAGCCAGTTCCTGTGTAGAGATGACACATGACTATGTTTTTAAAAAAAAATTTTTTTTTATTAATATTTATTTATTTCTGTATGTGTATGAATGTACTGTCTGCATGCAAGTCTGTGCACCCGTGTCGTGCAATGCCGCGGAGGTCAGAAGAGGGTCTCGGATTCCCCTGGAACTGGAGTTCTCCTGGAATTGGAGTTTCAGACGGTTCTCAGCCGCCATGTGGGTCCTCTGTAAGAGCGGTCGGCGCTCTTAACCGCTAGGCCATCTCTCCAGCCCCCGACACATGACTATGTTTTGAGACAACTCTTTGAGTCCATCTTTTGTGTGGCAGAGGGAGTCAGGGAGGAAGGACAACGAGGCATTCCTGGAAAGGAGCATGTATTCCCAACGTCGGTATCCTAAGCTATGGAGTATCCATCCAGTCAGGACTGAAGATTTGTTACTTAGGCTCTAGATGGAGCTGGAAGGGGCAGCTCTCTGCTCCTTTCTCAGAACAGACCCTGAATGATTTAGTTCTCCCCAAGGGCATCTAAACAGCCTCTACCACAGTAAGGCAGGATCTTAGCGGGCCCAGAAGCCAGGGGCCAATGTTGGACAAGGTGCCGCAGAGGTTACCATCCAGAAGTGCTACGAAGGTGGCCAACACCAGGCGGCAGCAGCAATGAAGTGCAGTGGAGGAGGGAGAGGAGTTGGGGCGGCAGAGGGAGGAGCGTCTGAGAAAGGTTAGAGAAAGAAACGGCATAATGGGCATGATCTTGCGTGAAGGTCACATCCCACGTAGTCTTCTTCGGTGCTTTCTCAGATACACCCTCACAGACTGGCTCCCCCCTCTCAGATTCATCAGTCATTTGGCCCTTAATTGTCATAGATCTGCATCATTAGCTGTGCTTGTAGGGAATCCTCCTACTGTATTAGATGGTGAGGTGGTAAGGAGACTGTTTGAAATTCCTTGTGCAGTGAATCATAAAGCGGCCATTATTGTGGTATGTAACAGGAAAGTGCTCGACATGTTTTAACTCCAAGTTTGCTGTAATTGGAAACCAGGTTTAGTTTTATTAAGAAGGGTGGCAGCAGCCTGACATGGCCCCTGAGGAGCAGGAGCAGTTACTGATTGCTGTTCCTTTACAGCCACAGCACTTTCACGTAGTGAACTTCCCAACAGTCCTGGGAAGTTAGACCTCCCAGACAAGGAAACTGAGGCACAGAGGGCTTAAGTAATGTCCAGGTTCAGACATTGCCAAGGACAGAGCTGAACCTCTGAACTTCAGATTCAGCTCTAATCTATCTATCTATCTATCTATCTATCTATCTATCTATCTATCTATCATCTATCTATCTATCTATCTATTTGGTCTTTTGGAGACAGGGTCTCTCTGTAGCCCCAGGTGTCCTGGAACTCACTCTGTAGACCAGGCTGGTCTTGAACTCACAAAGATCCACCTGCCTCTGCCTCCCAAGTGCTGGGATTAAAGGTGTGGCCACCACGCCCTGCTCAGCTCTATTTTATAGCAGACTGCAGCCATTCCTTCTTACAGGAAGGAAATAAGATTAGAAGGAACCATCAGAGCTGTCTTCAGATGGGGCGGCCAGACCACCCAGAACATGAACTTCAGACTTTGACCCAAGGTCCTAAAAGTCAAGTCTCATTGGGATAGTATTTATTTTCTCTTTCAGGGGTGTCACCTATGATTCAGGCAGCCAACGCCCACACCCAGCCCCCCTCTGAATTTGTCAAAGAAGGGGACACATGTGGAAACAAGAGAGATGGAATTTGTCCTTGGCTCTGACTGACCCGCTTCCTCACTCCATTTAAGTTGTTGTGTTTATTTGTTTTGCTTTTTGTTGTTTTTTTGAAACAGGGTCTCCCTCTAACCTCAACTAACTTAGAACTCTCCATGTAGATCAGGATGGCCTCAAATTCAGAGAGATTCACCTGCCTCTGCTTCCTAAGTGCTGGGATTAAAGGGATATGCTGTCACTCCTGACTTTCTAAGTCTTTAAAGGATGTTGTTAAGCTTCACAGAGAAATCTTTTGCGTCCACTGTCTCTTTCCATGGCAAAGGGCCGAGGAGGAGGGAGGGCCAAGGGAGCTTGACCTGTGTGGATGACTGGCCAACTCACACTCTAACTGTGGAGATGAAGCCATAGTGCTTCTATTCAACCAGGTGCCTAAACCCTTCATCATTACTAACATGAGTGATGAAACATCACACGATTCCTCCAGAGGAGATAAGTAACAATTTCTTTCTTTCTATTTTGTCTTTTTGAGACAAGGTCTCCCTGTAGCCCCAGCTGGCTTAGAACTCACTATGTAGACCAGGCTGGCCTTGAACTCCCAGAGCTCCACCTGCCTCTGCCTCCCAAGTGCTGGAATTAAAGGCGTGTGCTACCACACCCAGTGTGAGCTAGTGCTTTTAAAAAATATTTTATTTATTACATTTATTGTATGGGTATGAGTGTATTGCCAGCATGTAGGTAGGTGTACCCGGGTCAGGTTGTGGAATGCCCATGGAGATCAGAAAAGGGTGTCAGATTCCTAGGAACTGGAGTTATAGACAGTTGTTAGCTGCCATGTGTGTCCTGGGAATTGAACCCAGGACCTTTGCAAGAGCAGCCAGTGCTCTTAACTGCTGAACCATTACTCCAGCCCTGAGCTAGTACTTTTATTTTTTGTTTTTTTGTTTTTGGTCTTTTCGAGACAGGGTCTCCCTGTAGCCCCAGCTGGCCTGGAACTCGGCTCTGTAGACCAGGCTGGCCTTGAACTCACAAAGATCCTCCTGCCTCTACCTCCCAAGTGCTAGGATTAAAGGTGTGCACCACCACACCCGGCTCTATCTTTTTTTTTTTTAATTTTATTTATTTCTGTATGTGTATCAATGTATGCAAGTCTGTGCACCCGTGTCGTGCAATGCCGAGGAGGTCAGAAGAGGGTGTCGGACCCCCCTGGAACTGGAGTTCTCCTGGAATTGGAGTTTCAGATGGTTCTCGGCCGCCATGTGGGTGCTGGGGATCGAACCCGGGTCCTCTGCAAGAGAGATCGGTGCTCTTAACCGCTAGGACATCTCTCCAGCCCCTGAGCTAGTACTTTTAATCACTATATTCAACTTCTGCCACCAAGGGTGCTTTGTGGGACATAATGATATTGGAAAACTGCTGATGAGGAGTGACTGGACATGTTTGAGGAAGCTCCTGCCATAAAGAACCATTTCCCACGAGGGTCTGGATTTAGAGTGGAACAGGGAGAAGGAGGATCTGGGAGCTACTAGACCAACCAGTACCTAGGCACAGATGGTGTCTTTAGCATCTGAATCCATAATGCTCAGAAGTTATGGACATAGTTTTGGCTAGACAGGAGTCAGTGAACCACTGAGGCAAAATGCTGATTTTGACTGTACCACTTTCCTCCTGGAAACTTCATAGGATCCTACCTCCTATACTGGGGAGTCCCAGTGTGGGTATATTGTTTTATTTATTTACTTGGGGTAGGGCTGGGGAGATAATTCAGTGGATAAGGGCCAGAGTTTGAACTCCCAGCACCCTTGAAAATAGCAGGCATGGTTAAGTGTGTCTGTAACTCCAATGTCAAGGAGTGGAGACAGGCAGATCCCAAATTCCAAGAACTTACTGGTCAGCCAGGGAGCCTCCTGTTCAGTAAGAAACCCTGTCTCAGTGCAATAAAGGGGAGTGAAATAGAGGAAGACATTGGGAGTCTTGCTCCCATATGTATAACATGGACACACACACACACACACACACACACACACACACACACACACCATGAGAGAGGCTCCAATGTAAACCATAAACTTTGGTTGATAATGATGTGTCAGTGTTGGTTCATCTATTGTAACAAAAATACTAGTTGGAGCAGGATGCTGAAGGCGGAAAAGCTGTCGAGTACAGGAGGCATGGGAGCTCTATGCTTCCCACTCAGAGTAGCTGTGAACTAGAGCTACTCTTCAAAATAAAGTGTAAGTCCAGCTCATAGCATAGGCTGGAATCCCAGATACTCAGTAGACTGAGACAGGAGGATTGCAAATTCAAGGCCTGCCTGAGCTATAGATTCAAGGCCACCCCGGGCAACTTAGTGAAGCTTTGTTTCTAAATAAAACTAAGGGGCTGACCAGATGGCTCAGCAGGAGAAGGTACTTGCCACCAAGCCTGACAACCTGAGTTCTATCTCTGGGACCCAGATGATGGAAGGGGAGAATCGACTTCCCAAAACTGTCCTCTGACCTGCACGTGTTCATTCATGTGCCATGGTATATACACGTACACACACAAAAATAAAAAAAAATGTAATAAAAAGAGTGAAAAGAGTGTTGGGGGTATAATTCACTTGTGGAGTAATTGTCTAGCATATATGAAGACATGGGTTCAATCTGATCCCTAGTACTGCCAATAAACAAATAAACTATATATATATATATATATATATATATATATATATATATATATATATATAGGTATATATGAAGGTGTCTCTATATAAGTATATACATATATAAGGAGGTAGGGGGATTTCTGGAGAAACTTTAGGAAATGCAAGTAGATAAAGTTGATTTTTTTCTATACATATGATATATACCAGTACTTTTGTCCCATAGAATTTACTGTAGTTAGGGGCTGGAGAGATGACCTAGCGGTTTAGAGTGCCAACCGCTCTTATAGAGGACCTGGGTTCGATCCCCAGCACCCACATGGCGGCCGAGAACCGTCTGAAACTCCAATTCCAGGAGAACTCCAGTTCCAGGAGAATCCGACACCCTCTTCTGACCTCCGTGGTATTGCACGACACGGGTGCACAAACCTACATGCAGACAGTACATTCATACACATACAGAAATAAATAAATTAAAAAAAAAAGAATTTACTGTAGTTACAATGTAGCTTTTCAACATTAAGACACAAGCTCCATGAGAGCAGGAACTATGGTTGCTACTCCTAAAGGTTCTCGTCCAGACTCCTAGAACAGAGCTTTGTACACGATGGACACTCAGGAGATGCTGGTTGAAGGAAGGACAAATAACCACAGGGCTTAATGCTTGGGAGAGCACTAGGAGGTGAGTGCCTTTGCTTCAGAAAGGCTTCCATGAGTCACCATCTTGCTTAACGCTCCTTAGACCTCCCCACTCACTGCACTGTTCTGTTCAACTGTGACAGCTTCTGATCTCTAGTGCCCTTGAATGATCACTTTTGCCACCCCCTGCCCTGTGTTCTCTGTACCCTCCCCCACTATGCCCTTGTCCTTCCCCTTGAGACCTCCAGGTTCCCCACAGCTGCTCACCCCAGAAGTGTCTTCTACTGAGCCTCTAAGTCCCAGCTTGGGTCCCACAGAGCTCTGACAAACTGTACCTTTTGGTGTTTTGCATCAACCATCCGAAGTGCACCAGTTCTCTCCTTCCACTTCCTGGGTTCCAGAGATTGAAGTCGGGTCTCAGGCCTGCATAGGAAGCACCTTTACTGGTTGAGCCATCTCCCCAACCCCTCCCTTCCTTCCTTCCTTCCTTCCTTCCTTCCTTCCTTCCTTCCTTCCTTCCTTCCTTCCTTCCTTCCTTTCTTCCTTCCTTCCTTCTTGGAGCAGGTCTCATGTATCCCAGGCAAGCCTCCCCTATGTAGTTAAGGGTAACTTGAGACTTAATCCTTCTGCCTCAGTACTGGGATTACTACAGCCTGGTTCATTTGGTGTTGGGAATTGAATACAAGGCTTCACATTTGTTAGCTAAGCATTTACCAACTGATCCACATCTCCAGTCCCCCACTTAAAATTTTTTTTTAATGTGTATGAATATGTTGCCTTCATGTAATGTCCATGGAGGCCTGGAACTGGAGTTACAGACTGCTGTTAATCACCATGTGGGTACTGAGAATTGAAACAGGATCCTTTGTAAGAGTAGTCTCTGCAAGAGCGGCCAGTGCTCTTTACCACTGAGCCATCTCTCCAGTCCCCAATCATAAAGTATTTTTAGAGGTAGATATTAGCATGATATCCTGCATTTGTCTTTAGTTTTAGCATAAAAATAGCGAAATAAATATAAGAATTATATATTTGAAAAAGGCTAAAACATGCCACGAATACCTTAGAACTCACAAAAATAGTATGGTACTGCTAGGTGTGGCGGTGCACGACTTTAATCCCAGCGCTCAGGAGGCAGAGGCAGGCAGATCTCTGTGAGTTCAAGGCCAGCCTGGTCTTGAGCTCCAGGCCAGCTGGGACTAAAAAAACTACCAAAAAAAAAAAATAGTATGGTACTAAAAAAAAAATTAATGAACTGCCTGAAATGCAGTTTGTGTGCCCCCTACCTTTGCAGAGGTGAGGTGGCAGCCATACCAAGTGGCCGGAATATCCCCGTCAGGCATTTCAGCACAGCGAAGACAAGCAGCAGCTTAAACTGTGCATGGAAGTTCCTGCAAGCCACATGTGTACATTCTACTAAGCTTATAATAAATGTGTCATCTCAAGCCTACTTGCCTTCAGTGAAATTCCCAGAATTCCCATGGTTGCTTCAGTGGCACCAGACACAACGGGAAATGTGCAGAGCAGAGGTCAGAAGGGAAAGACAGAATTGTCTAAAAAAAATTGTGGTTAAGATTATTTTGGGAATTTTGCAAACCACTGGGCCATGAGAACACGGACACTGCTGGTCCCTTCCAGGGTCTCCCTGTGCGAGGAAGCTGCCTGAAGCCTCTCTGCTTCTTAGGGACACCAGTGTACCCTAATGGTATCTCTGGGAGGAGGGTAGGTGCAGGCAGCTGGACAGTTCCTTCCAGTCCTCTTCTCCAGGTTCCTGGCTTCTTCAAATTCATCTTTTTTTTTTTCTTAATGTCTTAGAGTTAGTTCCATATTAGGACGAAAAAAGAGGTGCTTAGTTCTCTGTCCTCTGCTTCTTTCTTTTTCTCTTTCTTTCTTTCTTTCTTTCTTTCTTTCTTTCTTTCTTTCTTTCTTTCTTTCTTTCTTTCTTTCTTTTCCCTTCTGTTCCCCTTTTCTCTTTCCTTCTCCCCTCTTGTCTTCTCTCCCTTCCTCCCCATTCCTCCTGCTCCTCCTCCTCCTCCTCTTCTTCCTCCTCCTCCTCCTATTCTTCCTCCTCTTCCTCCTCCTCTTCTTCCTCCTCCTCCTCCTCCTTCTCTTCCTCCTCTTGCTCCTGTTCCTTTTCTTCTTCTTCCTCCTCTTCCTCCTCCTCTTCCTCTTCCTCTTCCTCTTCCTCCTCCTCCTCCTCCTCCTGTTCCTGTTCCTGTTCTTTTTCCTCTTCCTTTTCTGAAACAAGGTCTCACCGTGCCTTGCTGGCCTCAAACTCCTGATCTTCCTCCTTTGGCCTCAGAAGTGCTGGGATTGCAGGTTTACATCACCACGTCAAGCCCCTATGGATATTTTATTTTTTTTTTAGTTCAGAAATTACCCAATTGTCACAAAATCAGTTATTAAAAAATACATCTTAGCTCCACTGATTGAAAGTTGTCTAAGCCATTTATAAATGTAAATGTAGTTGTTTTTTCTCCTTTGGTCATTGTTTCCTTGTTTCTCAGTTTTTTTTTAATCTTTTATTGAAGTTTTGTGCATTTCATACATCACTTCTCAGCTCAATCCAGACTCATTTCCCCCTCCATGCCCCCCGCCCCTCCCAAGTTCATGCAGTCTGCCATACATGTCCTGTTTCCCCTTCTGAATCTTTTCAAAGTTTTTCAAAGCAGATTATTTTTTTGGGGGGGGAGAACTCTACTGCTTTAGTCAGTTCCCTGTCCCAGTTCTTTTGTTGTTGTTCCCTCCAATCCGTATTGTTTCAGCATATGCATTTATGTATGTCACACATGTATTAAAATCATATCATCTGAAAATAAACTGTATGTTATTTCCAAAACATATTTCAGGATTCACTTAATAATTAAGGAAATGCAAATTAAAACCACTTTAAGCCGGGCATGGTGGTACACGCCTGTAATCCCAGCACTCTGGGAGGCAGTGGCAGGCAGATCTCTGTGAGTTCAAGGCCAGCCTGGTCTATGTAGTAAGCTCCAGGCCAGCTGGGACTAAAGGGAGATCCTATCTCAAAAATATAAAAACCCCCCACAACTAATAATAATACCATTTTAAGATATCATCTCACTCCAATAAGATTGGCCAGGATCAAGAAAACAAATGATACCAAATGCTGGAGAGGTTGTGGGGAAAGGGGAACACTCATCCACTGCCGGTGGGAATGTAAACTCGTACAACCACTATGGAAAGCAGTGTGGAGAACTCTTAAAAGACTCAAAATGAGCCTACCACCTGACCCAGTCATACCACTCCTGGGTATATACCCACAAGACTCATCCTACCACAGAGCACAGCCATGTTTATTGCAGCTCTCTTCACAATAGCAAAGAGTTAGAACCAACCCAAGTGCCCCTCATCCAAGGAGTAGAGAAAATGTGGTAGCAAAGCTCTGTGCTCTGAGCTCGTCTTCAGGAACACCCACTCCTGCTTTGTTGTTGTTGTTGTTTTTTTTTGTCTTCTTGAGGCAGGGTCTCCCTTTAGTCCCAGCTGGCCTGGAGCTCTCTATGTAGACCAGGCTGGCCTTGAACTCACAGAGATTCTGCTGGGATTAAAGGCATGTGCCACCATGCTTGGCTCACTCCTGCTTTTAAGGGAAGGTGTTTGCAAGGGGGAGAGTAGAGGATGTCACATAACTTTCCTTGGGCTCCTCAGCTTGTGGGTTGTTAAGGGATAAAAGGGGCTGCTGCCTATTCTCTGGGTGCTTTTTTTTGCCATCCTGAGCTTGGGAAGCTGACCTCTAAGGATTACCTCACCCCTACTTCCTTGGCTTCTGTTGGATTTGGCCAGGGTGGAAGATGCCTCCTTCCATGCTCGGCCGCAGGTGGGTGGTGGCTGTGTGTGTGCTAAGCCTACAGCAGCCGTTTTGTGGCCTTCTAACTTCTAACAGCTCCAGCCCTTGCTCAAGTCACCATTCTTCCCATTTCTCTTTTAGGCCTCTAGATGGTAAGAACTTCCCTCTGACAAATCCCCCAAAGCACTGCGCCACTGTCCTCCTGGTGCTCCCGAGAAGAGACGGTCTGCTCCAGCCCAGGCTGGCCTCTGACCTACTCTCCAGCTGAGGGATGACCTTGAAATTTTGATCCTCTTGCCTCTACTTCTCAAGTGTTGGATAACAGGCAGCAGCCACTCACCATGCCTGGCAAGATTCCTTCTTTATTCTTCTTGTGGGCGCATCGCTTTTGAGATCACTGTGCTTCCTACTCGGGTGCTGACCAAGCCGAGGAAATCACCGCATTCCCTGGGAACCACCACCTTCAGAGATGTTCAGAGCAGTAACCCTTTCCCTTGGCGCTTGCCTCCCTCTGCTTGTTTGCAGTCACCTTAGGTTCTGATAATTCTGGGTGTCTCTAGGAAGCTACTTCTGCTCTAATGGGAGCCTCCCCTACCTACTCCTCCAATGATGGATGCTTGGGAACTATAGCAAAGTCTTGGAGATGTAGATCTCTTTTCTGGGTTACTGTCAAGGGTCTCAAAGCTCCGACCACATCCCCAGGAACTTGGATGGGTGTGGATGTGGGCTAGCTATCTGAGTGATGGAACTGCTTCTCCTTCTGAAGCTGTGGAGGGGTAAGGATCTATCAGTGCACAGTATAGGTCCTTCTAATCATGATGATCTTTCTCCTCAGAGGCCTCTCGTCCCTCATGCAGACAGATTCTTGGCAGTGTGTATCACCTGGTGCCAGACATGCCTAGACACCCAATTTTTGCTTTCTTTTTAGCTAGTGCCCCTTTTTTTTTGTAAGCAAACTAGAATTTTTAATATATATATTTTATTATTACCTTTTTCATACATCATACATCATTTCTCAATCCAAATTAGAGTCATTTCCCTTTCCATGCCCCCCACCCCACCTGAGTTCATGCACTCTGCCATACTTGTCTTGCATCTTTTTCTGAGACTTTCCAAATTTTTTTTTCAAAGCAGAGGCTTATTGTTTTGGGGAGAACTTCACTGTTTCAGTCGGGTTTCTTCCAGTTCTTCTGTTGTTGTTCTCTCCAACTTGTATTGTTCATATATATAGATATATATATAGATATAGAAAATATATATATATATAATATATATAGTATACTACAAACACCTCATCACCCCTAAATTGGAGGAGTTTCTTTTCTTTTTTTAGGCTAAAACATGTCATGTTTTTCTCAAGGAAGCTAGTGTCCTTCTAATCTAGATTTGGAAAATAGATTTGGGCCAGGTTTCAGGAGGTCTCTGACATAATCAAACAACTTTTAACCTACTGTTGTAGGTAAAGAATTAATGAATGTATTTAAATTGAAGCTGGGGAGATACTTGGGCCAAAAATTGTTAAGGGGGGCTAGAGAGAAGGCTCAGCCATTAAGGGCACTAGCTGTTCTTACAGAGGCTCCTTGTTTGATTCTCAGCACCCACATGGTGGCTAGCAACTGTCTGTAACTCCAGTTCCAGGGGATATGACACCTTCCTCTGGGCTCCTCAGACATGGGTGCACTTGCAACATGCTGACAATACACACATACACATAAAAACAATTAAGAGAAACTGAGTAATCCCAGCAAATAATCCCAGATTTTAGGAGGCAGAGGCAGGATTGTTATAAACTCAAGGCCAGCCTAAACATAGAGTGAGTTCTGGGCCAGTCGGAGCTATATAGAAAGAAAAAAAATGTTGAGTTTAGATTCTTGCCACCTCAGAGCCCATGTCCTTGCTGGCCCTTGTCTGCCTGCAGAGGGGCCCCATCCCGCACTCTCCACATTGTTCTAGTTCCAGTGTAGCATCACTTCCTGAAACCACACTGTTCTCCCTCCCTCCACCCCTCTTTCTTTTTGCTTTTTGTAGTGCTGGGGATTGAACTCGAGGCTTCACATGCTAGATAAAGGCCACGGAGATATGTCCCCTCCCTCCCTCCTTCCCTCCCTCCTTCCCTCCCTTCCTTCCTTCTTTTCCTTCTCCATTCCACAGGGCAAGGAGATATCCAAGACAATACTGTATTCCCAGGGCCTGGTTCATAGCAAATGATCAATAAATAGTTGTGGAAATTATTGAATTACTTTGGTGTAATGAATACATTAAGATGAGTAACCAAGAGACTTAGTGACCTGCTTGAGGGTTCACAGCTCCGTGTTGACAAAATGGGGTGATAATCAGGCTGGCTGGCCTGAGCTAGCAGAAAGGATGAGGAAAGGAGGAGGTGACCTCTAGGGCAGTATGTGTCACATGAACTCAAACTGAGGTGGGGAAGAGAGACAGGATCTTAGAAAGAGAAATGACTACTTAGTAAGTAGGTACCAGGTTAGGTTCTTTTTTTTTTTTTCCCCAGGGTCTCACTGTGTAACCCCAGGCCTGCCGCTCATAACCATCTCCCTGGCTCTGCCTCCTGAGTCCCGGGATTCTGGGATTGAAGGTGCACCACCATGCCTGGTAATACAAGCCAGGTTCTTTACCTGTGTGGTCTGAGTTTCAGCTCATGTTTTAAGATATTATCATGATTTTTATCAGCCAAGGCAATAGAGATACAGAGTTTAAATAAATTTTTTGAGATAGGGTCTCCCTGTAGCTCCAGCTGTCCTGGAACTCACTCTGTAGACCAGGCTGGCCTTGAACTCACAAAGATCTGCCTCCCAAGTGCTGGGATTAAAGGCATGGGCCACCATGCCCATGCTCAGCAATTTTCTTTTTTTTTTTTTTTTACCCATTATGAAGTGTCTGCTCCTAAGTTTGGTGTCTCTCTGCCCTCCACACGACCTCTTTGAACACAGGATTAAACCTAGAGGGTTTCCCTGACAATGTCCAGTGTGCTTGGAGCCCACACTCAGTTGGAAGAGGGCAAAAAGAACTATGTATCCATTCACAGGGGTCAGGAGAAGGTCGTGGGATTATGGTCTTGATGGGGAGGAAAGACTGAAGCACAAATCTCACTCCCCTTTTGTGACACGGTCTCCTACCTCAGCCTCCAGAGTACTAGAATTACCATACCTGCCAGGAATAAGACACTTTCATAAACAGAGCACAGTCAGAAGTGGGAGGGGTAGAGAAAGGTGGGGCTCACCCTGAGGACATATGACTCTCAGGCCCCCCAAGGTCATCAAGAGGGACAGGGCTGGGGAGCCAGCCAGAGCAACTGCATGTCACCTTTTCCTTTCTTTGATTCCAATCTAGGGATAAGAACGAAAGGTGGGGCTTAACTGGCTAAGTCCAGTCTAGAAGTGGCTTGGAGCCCTCTCCAGCCAGCCCCTTCATGCCGGTGTACCTCCTCCCCTCTTGCCTACCCAACACACACACACACACACACACACACACACACACACACACACGCACGCGCGCGCGCGCGCGCACACACACACAAGCACACACACACAGAGCCCTGTAGCTGATGTTCCAGGACAGGCCTACGTTGAAATCAGCTACCCTTTGTCCCCAGGGCCATACTTATGTCTGTTGGACTGGGTTTTGTTTGGAAAGCAAGGTCCCCTGAGGTGCCGAATGCAGACCCAGCCTCCAGTCAGGCTACAAGGCTGTATAAGGTGTGCTTTGTGTTGAGGGTGCCTCAGGGCAGCCAGGGTTTCTAAGGTGGCCCCAGCCCAGGACTAGTCTTGGACCACTGATGCCAATCAGCTGGCTGTGGCTGAGGGGGCAGGAGACTGGGAGCTTATGTTACCAACCAGATCCTCCCTTTCACCCGCCCCTCACAACCTAACTCACTCTTGCTAAAAAAGGGCTCTCATAAACAACTCAAGTCTGCAAACTGGCAGCTAGCTCCCCTGCCCCTCCAGCCCTGGGGGGCTTCAGCAGGGTCTGGGCTGCGGGCCAGTCCCAGGGTGTCCCCACATTGAGTGACTGGGGGGCAGGAGTCAGCGCCGTTACCCTTTCCTTCCTGCTTGGTCTCCAGCCCAGAGTTTCTTCAAGTCCCAGCCTCTCTGGGCTCTCCACCCTGTTCTCCCTTAACCCTTTCCTCCAAGAGAAAGGGTTGGCTGAGGTCCCCAGTTCTCTAGGGAAGCTTAGAAAGCTGTGGGGAGGAGGGGGGCCCTGTTTCAAAAAAAAGGGTGTCTGAGGCCAACTCTTCTCTCCTCCCTCTTCCTTCCCCCCTGGGAAAGGGAAACTGGAAGGAGATTAACTTTGACTCCTGGGTTCTGGCTCTGGACACAAAACTTGAGTGGAAGGCAGAGGCTTCCAGGACCCTCTCGGTCGGTTCTCTCCCTCCAACAGGTCTCCTCTCCCTTCCTTCTGCAGTCTCCCGCGCCCCTTTAAGAGACCCTGCAGACCGAGAGAGTTTATCTAAGGGGGCCTGGCTAGGGGGAGAGAGGAGGGGGCGGGGGAGGGATCGGGCGGAGGAAGGGCGGCGGAGCCCGACTGGTCCCACCCCCAGCTGCAGCCCAGGCAGGAAGAGCTAGTCGCGGGAGCAGTCTCGGAAAGGGACGGAGTTTGAGGAGAGCTGGAGCCCAAGCTGCGTCGGGTGCGTCGGGTGGGTCGCAGCCTTGCTGGAAGGGAAGGAGGCAGTGTCTGGGGGTCGGGGGTGGGGGTGGGGGACTGGGGGGCAGGCCGCAGGGAGGAGGGGCGTGGCTTAGGCTGCTGGGGTGGGGGGCTGGGCGCTTCTTCGCTGGGACCCGGGTGACACTTGTCTCCCATTTTCCAGGGACGGGAAGGTAGCCATGCTGTTGTCGGGGGGTAGACCCCCGGCACAGGAATGGTTCATGGTACAGACAAAATCCAAGTCCCGGGTGCACCGGCAGCGGCTGCAAGTGCAGCGCATCTTCAGGGTCAAGCTGAATGCCTTCCAGAGCCGTCCGGACACCCCTTACTTCTGGCTGCAGCTGGAGGGGCCCCGGGAGAACACTGGCAAAGCCAAGGTAAACAGCTTCTCTCCACTCTTAGCCATCCCTTCTAGCCAGATCCCTCTCTCCCACCTCCAGGGTCTCAAGGTCTCCAACCTGGATCCTGCAGTTTGGGTCCCCCTTCCACGCCTCCAGACCTGCAGCCCTGGCTCCTTCCCTCTGGCTCTTTCTTTCTCCTCGGCCCCACCCCTCTCTTGCGTGTCACTTGTCTCTCCCGGACTGTGTATGCCTTCTACAAGCCTTCTCTGGCCAGGCCTCAGCCCTCGGAGCCCTTACTTCCCATCAGGTTGGGGCCCTGCATTTCTGTGGCCTCTTCGACATAGGCTTTGTTCTCCCCACGACTCTGGAAGGCCTGCATCCTTCTGTCTGCTTCTATCCTGGACTGTACCCCGAGTGCTAGGACTGGGAGGAGAGGGCAAAAGTCCTGCCTGAATCCTCAGGGCCAGGCAGGGGTGGGTTGTTGGGGGTTTGACCAGAACCCAGGACCCTGCCCTTGTTCTTACAGCTTCCAAGCAGCCTCTCACAGAGGCTCGGGGTGGCATCTGCTCTGAAAGGCCCTAGCCTTGGAATGCCAGGAAATCTGGGAGGAGGACTGTGGGCTGTGAGCTGAAAGGGCCCGCTGTGTGGGGCTGGGAGTGGACAGGCCAGTCACAGCTGCCTCTTGCTCCCCCTTGGCTTCTCCCACCAGCTTCCCTGCTTGCTCCTCCCTGTTTCTCAGTCTTGCCCAGGTCTCCCCCTAACTTTAGTTCCTTATCTTCTCTTGTAGGAATACTCTAGACTTCTGCCTTAGACCACTTTCCCTCAGACATACTTGCCTGCAACTGGCCAGAGAGCCCCAGAGCCAAGCCAAAAGGACAGGGAAGCTGGGAGACTCTTTCCTTAGCCCCTCTAATGAGTTGCTGTGTCTGTCTATACTTTTCCAATTCTAACAGAGGTGCGGGCATGGGGGTGGGGTGGGGGGGAAGGGAGGGGTGTCTGCTCTGAGAACAAATGTATAGGAGCCCCCTTGTTTCAGAGAGTAGGTAGGGTAGGGTAACAAAAGTCTTTTTTTTTTAAATATTTTTAAAAATTTTTACTTATTCTTGTATGTGTATGAATGTACTGTCTGCATGTAGGTTTATGCACCCATGTCATGCAGTGCTGTGGAGGTCAGAAGAGGGTGTCAGATTTCCCTGGAACTGGAGTCAAGGTTCTCAGCTGCCATGTGGGTGCTGGGGATTGAACCCGGGTTCTCTGCAAGAGCAGTCGGCACTCTTAACTGCTAGGCCATCTCTCCAGCCCCACAAAAATCTTTTAAGTTCTTTAGGTTCTTAATCTTTCTGTGTGGAAAAGCATCCTTCCTTCCTTCCTCCCTCCATCCCTTCCATGGGGACTGAACCCAGGGCCCTGTGCATGCTACACAGGCCCCCTACCACTGAGCCACCTCCTCTGCTCCCCAAGTAGCACTCTTTGAGATGCCTTACTTCCTAAAATGCTTTACTTCCTTGTTCTTTGCTTAATCCCATATCAGCTTCTTCACTTTCTACTAAATGAACCCAGTGGCTAGGTCCATTCCCTCTTCCATCCCTCATTCCCCTAGAGAGAGGCATTGTCAAAAGTAGGAACATTGTTTGCAGGGATTCTGAGTAACTCCTTCTCTTATTGCACAAATGAACAGGAAGAAGAAGTTGTGCTGGGGTGGGGGGTGAGGAGAACAGGGAAGGTGAAAATAAGGTTTTGTTTCAGGGGTTAAGAGATATGGATTTGATGTTGACATACTATCACCAAATTATGATCCAGATAGAGGAGTTTGAGGTAGAATTGGCTACCTTCTTTTTTTTTTTTTTTTTTTTTTTTTTTATTGTCTTTCTGATAAGACAAGGGTCTCCTTTAGTCCCGGCTGGCCTGGAACTCACTATGTAGACCAGGCTGGTCTTGAACTCACAGAGATCTGCCTGCCTCTGCCTCCCGAGTGCTAGGATTAAAGGCGTGAGCCACCACGCCTGGTTTAGGATAGGCTACCTTCTAACTGGGAAGGCTGGGTCAAATAATTACCTCCTCTCGAGCCCTTTTCCTCACCTGTAAAACAACACAGTAATACTGGTGTGGTGGTTTGAATGAGTGTCCCCCATAGGCTGTATGTATTCAGACATTTGTCTCCAGTTGGTGGAACTGTTTTTGGAGGTCTTAGAAGGTGTGCCGTGCTGAGGAAGTGCGTTGTTGGGGGGCAGGCTTAGTGAGTTTTAACAAAGCCTCGTGGTCTACAGTTGCTCTCTCTGTTTCCTGTGCTATTTAGATTGATGCTCGTTTTGCTCGCTCCAGTCAGCAGCCATACTCTCCGCCAATGATGGACTCTAAATTCCCTGGAACCTCAATCGTAAGCTCAAATAAACTCTTCTTTTATAAGTCCTTGGTCATGGTACTTTATCAACAGCAACAGAAAAGTGACTAATACAGTAATTTGGTCCCAGAGAGTGGGCTACTGTTGGCTGTGAAAGAACCTGACCATGTGGAAATGTTTGAGAAAATGTTGAAGACTTTGGAACTTTGGGCTAGAAAGAGCTGTTGATACTGTAAGGAGAGCTTAAAGGGCCATTCTAGTAAGGCCTGGAAGAAAGCATTGCTGCAAAAGATGTGGTTCCAGAAGGATAAAGACTTAGGCAGCAACTGGGATATTTTGATAAAGAGTCTGGCAGCAGTTTGCCCACAGCCCAAGTGCTGCCTGATGCTGAATTAAAAGAATGAACTAATGTCTTTGGCGGAGGATATTTCAAGAACAGCCTAATGTAGAAGTGGTGGCTGGCTTTAATGGTGAATATTGTGCAGATCTACAGCGGAGAGGGGCAGGTGGGGCAGAAAGAAATGCAGAATGCACAGTTTGGATCTGAAAACACTAGGAAGATTAAAAGTGGGGCCAAGCTTGTGAAAGAGAGTTCCTTTATAAGAGATAAAGTGATTAAGAAGAGGCCTGGAGATTTCAAGTAAACAAAAGAATCAGTACCTTCAGGGCAAGACCAACACCCAGCTAATCCTCCAACAAGTCCAGGGCAGAGAAAAGTTGCAAATGTGGTTAAGTAGGAGAGATTCCATCCTGAACTTGCAGCCAGATTCGGCAATTTCATTCACGTGGTGCTGGCTTTAGAGGCATGAAGTTTGCAAGAGTGAAGGGGTCATCAGATCTTCCTCCATGGTTTCAGAGAGCCAAAGAGGTCAGGCAGAGTACAGCAGGGGTGTCCCTGAATAAAGAAGGCCCTGATAGGCCATTGCGTGAAGCTGTGAATGTGAAGCCTGGTTGGCAGCAGAGACCCCAAGAAGACATTCGAGATGCCAGACCTGTGAGATATTTGCCAAGGAGAGCTGCATACAGGCAGTGGTACCAGCCTAAGAAAGAGATGTATGTTGCAAGCAAAGCTGGAAGAGCTGAGCCGTCTAAGCCCTTTGGAAGTCAAGTCCCAGAAGTTGCACATGGAACTACTGGACTTGGTGTTTGCCATGCAGGTTTTCGGTCTTGTTTTGGTCCGGTATTTCCTCACTATGCCTCTATTCCTCCCTTTTGGAATGGGAATGTGTATTCGGTTCCGCTGTATGTTGGGAGTATGTAATTTGCCTTTTGATTTTACAGGAGCTTACAGTTAAGAGATTGGCCTGAGTCTCAGAAGAGACTTGGACTGTAGACTTTTGAATGGCATTGAGACTGGTAAAGACTGTGGGGACTTTTTTTTTTTTTTTTAAAGTTTTATTTATTTATTTCTGTGTATGAGTGTACTGTCTGCATGTAGGTTTGTGCACCCGTGTCGTGCAATGCCGCGGAGGTCAGAAGAGGGTCTCGGATTCCCCTGGAGCTGGAGATCTCCTGGAATAGGAGTTTCAGACGGCTCTCGGCCGCCATGTGGGTGCTGGGGATCGAACCCGGGTCCTCTGTAAGAGCGGTCGGCGCTCTTAACCGCTAGGCCATCTCTCCAGCCCCACTGTGGGGACTTTTAAGGTTGGACTAAATGCATTTTGCATTTTATATGGTCAGGAGCCTATGGGGGCCAGGGAGTGGAATGTGATGGTTTGAATGAGTGTCCCCCATAGGCTGTATGTATTCAGACATTTGTCTCCAGTTGGTGGTACTGTTTTTGGAGGTCTTAGAAGGTGTGGCCGTGCTGAGGAAGTGTGTTGTTGGGGGGCAGGCTTAGTGAGTTTTAACAAGCCTCGTGGTCTACAGTTGCTCTCTCTGCTTCCTGTGCTCATTGCTGAGATGTGACCCTCGGTTTGCTGCTCCAGTCTCCAGCCGCCATGCCTCCCGCCACAATGGACTCTAATTCCCTGGAACCGTCAATTGTAAGCTCAAATAAACTCTTCCTTTTATAAGATCCTTGGTCATGGTGCTTTATCACAGCAACAGAAAAGTGACTAATACAACCGGTTTCATGTAATAATGCCTGTTAAGTACTTTTGCAAAATGTGGAAAACTGGGGGACAGCAGTCAGGTGGTGTTATTGAAAGCTCTATGTCTGAACTAATCTTTTTTTTTTTCTCCCAGTGTTGGTGTCCTTGTTTGTACAGTGAGAGTCTTGCATTAAATGCAATGTGAACATGTTCTAATTGTGAAGATGTGTTTTCCATACAGAGGTGATGTGGCTGACTTCATTTTCAGCTGTAGGGATATAGAATCTTGCATTTTGCCTTCTGCTCATAGCTAGCTGGCATAGAGGACTTATAAAGTAGAAGTTATAGGAGAGATGGAGGGAGGGGTCTGGGATGCCTTGTTTTGGTTTGAGTGGAAGAGAGGGCAAGGAGGATACAGACTCACTCAAAGAAAGCCTGGCTGTGTTCCTATATTATGTGTGCTTGATTTTCCACGAAAATCTCTGTTAAACTCAAGTGCTTTTAAGTTCTTTTGTAGTGGTAGGATTCGAAAGACATCAAGGATGTTGCTGTATATCCTATCCCTAGCAGTAAAACAAACTCTGGGAAGCTGGCTTCTCTGAGGTAAAATCAGCAAGTGAAGAGGAGAGTTGAATGATGGCTCAAAGAGCCCAGGGATAAGCCCTGCAACCATGTGAGGATGGGTTGGGTGGCAGAGAGGAGAGGTGACGTGTTTTCCCCTCTGTGTTGGACAGAGTTGATGGGGAGTCAAGTGGCAGTAAAAGTGGCTTCTGGGGTTTGGGTTCTGGTGCTCTGGCTTGGTTGTCAGGCGGAAGTTGGCCTGTCCTTGGTACACAGTGAGCAGAACCAGGGAACAGGGTCGTGGTCAAGAGTGTGCTGGTCTTGACTCTTACTGACCCATTGTTAAAAATTTAGGAACTGGGGCTGGAGAGATAACCTAGCGGTTAAGAGCACTGACGCTCTTGCAGAGGACCCGGGTTCGATCCCCAGCACCCACATGGTGGCTAAGAACCGTCTGTAACTCCAATTCCAGGAGAACTCCAGTTCCAGGGGAATCCCGAGACCCTCTTCTGACCTCCGCGGCATTGCACGACACGGGTGCACAAACCTGCATGCAGACTGTACATTGATATACATACCGAAATAAATAAAATAAAAAAAAAATTAAAAAAAAATAACTAAAATAAAAAATAATAAAATATTTAAAAAATTTAGGAACTTTGCATGCTAGTGGAGGAATATTTATAGCTATAGTGGGACTATTAAGAATTTTTACAGCTGGGCTCTGTGGTACATGCCTTTAATCCCAGCACTCAGGAGGCAGAGGCAGGCGGATCTCTGTGAGGTCAAGACCAGCCTGGTCTACATAGTGAGTTCCAGGCCAGCTGGGACTAAAGGGAGACCCTGTCTCAAAAAGATCCTCCCCCCAAAAATATTTACACCATAGAAACTGGCAAGTGTTGTATGTCAAAGTTGTACTCTCTCCCATGGGCTGATTATGAAATGTTTACCCACCTACCTAAGTATTTTGCAAGCACCTACTCTCTTTGTTTTCTTTTATGAGTAATATACATTTTTTTAATTTATTATTTTTTTTAAATTTTATTTATTTCTGTATGTGTATCAATGTACTGTCTGCATGCAGGTCCCGTGTCGTGCAATGCTGCGGAGGTCAGAAGAGGGTCTTGGATTCTCCTGGAGCTGGAGTTCTCCTGGAATTGGAGTTTCAGACGGTTTTCGGCTGCCATGTGGGTGCTGGGGATCAAACCCGGGTCCTCTGTAAGAGCGGTCGGTGCTCTTAACCGCTAGGCCATCTCTCCAGCCCTAATTTATTTTTTATGTGTATGAGTGTACTGTCTGCATGTAGGTTGGTACACCCGTGTTGTGCAATGCCGCAGAGGTCAGAAGAGGGCGTCGGATTCCCCTGGAACTGGAGTTAAAGATGGTTCTCAGCCACTATGTGGGTCTTGGGGATTGAACCTGGGTCCTCTGCAAGAGCAGTCAGTGCTCTTAACCTGCTAGGCTATCTCTCCAGCCCCGAGTAATATACATTTAAAAAGTTGAATAATTTTTCCAAAAGTTCACCAACAAGGGTCTGGAGACATGGCTCAGTGGTTAAGATCACTAGCTGCTCTTGCAGTGGACCCAGGTTCAGTTCTTGGCACCCACATGGCACCTAATAGCTGTTGGTAACTCCAGTTCCAGGAGATCTGATGCCCTCTTCTGACTTCCCAGGCATTGCAAGACATTGGTGAACTCACACACATGCAGGCAATACACTCACTCATACACGTAAAAAAAAGTTCACAAAGGTAATGATCCTTCCCTGTCTTTCTTCAGTACCCTGCTCCATAGACATTTGCACTGACATTCCTGTCTCCACATTTCTAAAACATCATGTAAATACTGTCATCTTTTGATCATTTTTAGATGTTTTTTTCTTCCTACTATTACATGTGAGGATTTAGCTCCCTTGCACTGTGAATCCCTCTTCCCAAATTTCTTTTAGTCTGTATCTAGTTTTTGCTTCATTATGCCTGTGGACATCCCTTCACATGTGAAGTGCACTAGGATTTTGTTTTCTTTTTACTTTTATGCTAACTGATGCTAAAAATTCCTTTTCAATTTGTTTGTTTTTCTTTCTCCATATTGCTAATTCTTATACCTTCTGCTAACATCTCAGTACAATTTTCTACCTAAGGAATAAAAGGAAGGGGCCTAGAGAGATGGCTGAGCACTGAGCATGGTGCTGAGCACTAAGCATGGTAAAGAGCACTGACTTATAGCTAAAAAATGAAAAAAACTGAGAGAAAGATGCAGGACAGTTATGGCAGAATGCATGATCTGGGATGGGGTGGGGGTGGGGCAGAAGGGAAAGGGAAATATGCCTGAACTGAATTGGAAAATGATGTATGAAATGCACAAAGCATCAATAAAAAAATGTAAAAAAAAAAAAAACAGACAAAAAAAAATAAACATTGGTAATATGTGAAGAAAAAAAAAAAGAGCACTGTCTGCTTTTGCAGAGGTCCCTGATTCGGTTCTCAGCACCTATGTGGTGGCTTACAACCATCCATAACTCTAGTTCAAGGGATCTGATGCCCCTTCTGGCCTCTGGAGGCATTGCACACACATGGTGCACTTACATGGACACAAAACACTCACACACATAAAATAAAAATGAAAAACAAAGGAAGGATTTATTTGGTCATGTGGTTCAGATATCAGTCTGTTGTCACTTTTTTGTTGTTTTGGACCTGTGGTGCTATAGCATGTCATAGCAGAGGAGGTAGTAGAGTATGCCATGGTGGGAGCACGTAGCAGAGGAGGTAGTAGAGTATGCCATGGTGGGAGCACGTAGCAGAGGAGGTAGTAGAGTATGCATGGTGGGAGCATGTAGCAGAGGAGGTAGTAGAGTATGCATGGTGGGAGCATGTAGCAGAGGAGGTAGTAGAGTATGCATGGTGGGAGCACGTAGCAGAGGAGGTAGTAGAGTATGCATGGTGGGAGCACCTAGCAGAGGAGGTAGTAGAGTATGCATGGTGGGAGTACATAGCATAGGAGGTAGTAGAGTATGCCATGGTGGGAGCATGTAGCAGAGGAGGCAGTAGAGTATGCATGGTGGGAGCACATAACAAAGGAGGTCCTCTCACTTCATGGTGGCGTATCCCAGTGACCTTTGCTTCCATTAGACCCCATCTTCCAAAGGTTCCATCACCTCCCAATAGCATCCAGCTGAGGATGCAACCCATGGGCCTTTGGAGGACATTCTAGATCCAAACTCAAGCAGTTAATCTGTCAGTTTAGGTGCTTTTGGGTTCCCAAATCCAAAATTTTCATGTAGATATTCATCCTTTTGTGGTCAGCTGCTTTGTAGGCCAGCAACCTGCCATGTTGAGACTTTGTGTATTGTTCTCCTGGGAATGCTCTTGTCCTTTTATCTGTTAAATTCTTTCTCTTTCTTAGATTGATGGAGTTTATCTATCAGTAGTTTCCTTCCCTCCCTTCCTTCTTCCCTCCTCCCCTTCAATAGGATTTTGCTCTGTAGATGTAGCTACGGCTAGCATCAAATATAATATATAGCTCAAACTGGTATCTGACTCCCAAATTTCCTGCTTCAGTCTCCTGAGTTTTGGGATTATAGTGTGGTATGTGCCAAATCAGTAGTTCAGTAAGTTAAAAAGATGGTGTCCTGGCAAAGGGAATGCGGGAGCATAACCTACTTGTTTGCTGAGCTGTACTCAGTCTGAACTGTTTGCCTTCTGTGATGATCATTGTCATCAGTGGTCAATAACAATTGTTGAATAGATGAATGAGTTCTGAGATCTCTCTTCATCATCATCTTGGAGATCGTTTTGGTCTTACATTGGATTTTCTTTCATGGTTTTCATGGTTTCCTTCCTTATTTTGCTAGAAAATTGTTATGTGGTGGTGTTATGCTTTGAATGTCCCCACCAAAGCTCATACTAAAATTTAATTGCTACTATAACAATATTAAGAAGTATGGCCCCCCCCCATTTTGTTTTTAGAGAGGGTCTTCCTGTAGCCCCAGCTGGCCTGGAACTCCCAATGTACACCAGGCTGGCCTTGAGCTCACAAAGATGTCTGCCTCTGCCTCCCGAATGCTAGGATTAAAGGCAAGAGGTATGGCCTTTAAGAAATGGGCTCTTGCCGGGTGTGGTTGCATGTGCCTTTAAACCTAGCACTTGGGAAGCAGAGGCAGGCGGATCTTTGTGAGTTCAAGGCCAGCCTGGTCTACAGAGTGAGTTCCAGGCCAGCTGGGGCTACAGGGAGACCCTGTCTTGAAAAGACCCCCCCTCCAAAAAAAGAGATGGGCTATTCATCATGATATAGGTTTGTCGTAAGCCTGGGCCCATCCCATCTGTGTCACCTGTCTTGCATACCTCAGCATGGAGGCTCTGGACAGATGCTGTTGTCATGGTCTTGGGTCTTCTCAGACTATAAAACCATGAGCCAAATAAAATTCAATTCAATATAAATGATCCAATGTGTGATACTCTGTTATGGCAGCAGAGAATAGAGTATGTGGTTTCCTAAAAAATTTTTTCCAGGGCTGGTGCCTGGTTGCATATCTGAAGGTCATTTGATTGGTAGTTTGGCAGGTACTGAGTGATTAAGGGGGAAATCATTGTCCTTCAGAATAGGGTGAGATATTACCCTATTGACATCCTGCTTTTGAGAAGTCTAAGGCCGTTCTGGTCCCTGGTTCTTTGTATGGGATGTTTTTCCTTGTGCAGATTTATAGTTCGCCCCAGTGTTCCGAGTCCCTTTGGTAAGCCTGTTTTGTGTGAACATCTGTTTTCATTCCTTGTGTTCCTCTTGTATTCAGTGGGTCTTTGGCTGGACTTTGTGGTCTTTAGATCTGGGAGGTCTGGGAGCTGCTGGTCTATGTCTCTGTCTCATCATCTTGAGCTCATATTCAGACAAGGAGCCTTCTGGAGACCATCTATTTCTTTTCTTACTGTTATATTTTTCTTTCTAAGCCTGGCTTTTTAGGGGGCAGAGGGAGGGGACAGAGTTTCTCAGTGTAGCCTTGGCTGGCCTGGAAGTCATTCAGTATGTAGACCCGGAGGCTTGGAATTTACAGAGATCCACCTGTCTCTGCCTCCTGAGTGATTGTGATTAAAGGCATGTGCCACCTCCTCTGGCTTTTTTGTCTGTTTTCTGGGGACTTCTTCAATGTGATCTTTCAACTCTTTTGTTGTTGTTTTTTTATTTTTATTTTTTATTGCTGTCATAGTTTCATGTCCAAGAATCATTTGTGTTCTCTGTTTTCAAAGCAGTATCCTCTTTACTGTGTGCTTAGTGTCTCTGAGAAGAGTAATGGTAATAAGCCCTTTGAAGTTTTCTTTTCCCTGCCTAGTTTCTCTTCTTTCAATTTTCTGTTCTGTTCTTTTTCTTCTTTTTCTTCTCCTCTTTTTCCCCCCTTTTTTGAGACAAGGTTGGTGAAGTTCCAGCTGGCCTTAAACTCACTCTTTAGCTGAGGCTGACCTTGAATTCCTGATCTTCCTTATTCCACCTCCCAAGGGCTGGGATGATGGCCTACATTTGCTTTTTCTTTATATTTTGATCTCTATGTTCCATATTAGAAGTTTTCTTCATATGCCCAGTATTTTTGCATAATTAATAATAAAGGGCAAAAATCTGACTGGGGACTAGGGCTATATATAAGATCTATTGAGGTTGAACTTCTTTGAACAGAGATTTTGGGTTACTGTCTCTTAGGGACACCTTTTCATGATCTTTAGGTCTTAATTTTTCTCTTCTTCAGCCTGGAAGATCAAGGTCTGGCTGTTGAATCTCTGAAGGGGAAGAGCGAGTTTCTCTGCATTCAGTCTTTGTTGTATTTGACCTCTCTCCCTCCCTCTACCCGCCTTCCCCATTTTCATATGGTACTCATACTTGAAAGTATGCTGATCAGTCTCTGATCCTAAGACCTTTGTACTTTGCATCAATCAAACCTCCAATAGGTAGGGAAGTATCTCTCTCTTTCTCTCTCTCTCTCTCTCTCTCTCTCTCTCTCTCTCTCTCTCTCAGTATTGGGTTTTCCAAATCTATCTCTCTCTGTAAGAACTTGACTGTTGGGGCTGGAGAGATGGCCTAGCGGTTAAGAGCAAATGGCATTGCATGACATGGGTGCACAAACCTACATGCAGACAGTACATTCATACACATACAAAAATAAATTTAAAAAATTAAAAAATTAAAACAAGGAATCCTGTTAAAAAAAGGGGGGTGCTGGAGAGATAGCCTAGCGCTTAAGAGCACCAACTGCTCTTGCAGAGGACCTGGGTTCAATCCCCAGCACCCACATGGCGGCTAAGAACTGTCTTTAACTCCAATTCCAGGAGAACTCCAGTTCCAGGGGAATCCAAGACCCTCTTCTGACCTCTGCGGCATTGCACAACACGGGTGCACAAACCTACATACAGACAGTACATTCATAGACATACAAAAATAAATAAACAAATAGATAAATTAAAAAAAAAAAGAACTTGACTGTTTATTCTTGCTCTTCTTCAGTCCTGATTCCAGTGTTTCTTGGTTCTGAGCATTCTGTGGTATAAATTGGCCTTGAGAACAGATGATAAAAACTGACTTATAAGAAGGGGAGTGCCGAGAAGCAGTAAGCACCTCAGCAAGTAAAGGGCAATACAATAGTGTTTGGATTGATGTTTTTATTTAACTTCAAATTGATGAAGGATCCATGGAGCATTATATTACATATATGTATATATCGTAAATAATATTGCTCTTTTCTGATGTTTTTCTGTTTATTGTGTCATTTGTCTGAAGGCTGTTCAAATTCTGGAATGTAACTGTGACTGCTTGTTGCCTCCTTATCTTCCTTTGGTTGTCAGTGTAGACTATCCCAGCCTGTGTGTGTCACCTTGGGCATGTAGCCTTCCTTTCTCACCTAAAAAGACATGACATAATGTATGTGCTTGTTGTATACTAAAGCCTAAATCAATACTAGTCCATATTTGCTATTTAAAATGTGATCTCAATTGCTGTATCTTTCTATTGAAAATAGTATGCTATTGATAGAACAATAAATATATTAAGTTCTTTGCGTGTATGTTGTGTGTACATGTATGTATACACATGAGTGACTGTATGTGTATGTGTGTACAGGTGGAGGCCACAGGTTGACATCAGGTGTCTTCCTCCATTTTTTAATGTTTTTTTTTTTTTTTTGTGTGTGTGTGTGTGTGTGTACACCATGTGTGTGTGCCCTCAGAGTCCAGAAGAGGGTGTCAGATATTCTGGAGCTGGAGTTACAGGCATTCATGAGCTGTGTCATGTGGGTGCTGTGAACCAAACTTGGGTCCTCTGCAAGATCAAGAGCTCTTAACTGTTGAGCTCTTAACTGCTGAGCCATCTCTCCAGCTCCCTTTACCTTTTTTTTGGGGGGGGGGGGAGTTGTTCACTGACCATAGAATTCACTAGCAATCCCTGGGATCCTCCTGTCTCTGTAGGTGCTGGGGATCTGAACTCAGTCCTTTCTCCTTGTATAATAAGCATCTTGCCTACTGATCCGTCTCCCCAGCTCCATTAAGTTCCATTTCTTTTTGAAGAAAAAGAAAGAAAAAAAATCTTCCCTGGTATGTCTCTTTGATTTTAGATATTATTTTCATGTCATTGGAATATGGGGTGGATGGGATGTAAGACATTTGTTAAGGTGAGAGTTATCTGCACCTGGCTAGATTTGCTCTTGCGTGGTTTGGTTGGGAGGGGCTGGGATGTCTACCTGATGTTGTGCTGGTGACTTGTTGAAAGGAGGCACAACTGGAAAGGTAGTAAGTTCAAGCCCAAGCAGGGAACGATGTCCTGAGTGCCCAGTAGAGGTGCTGATGTACTCTTCTAGAGAGCTGCTGGGGGTATAAAATGGAGTGTGTGTCCTTTAATGGTACTGTCAGGGAAAAGCAGGAAGAAACAGGTTATCACAGATATGGATGTGGAAGGGCATGAGAGTGAACTCAGTCACTTGGGCTGATGCTTTAAGAGGGAGTGCGCCAAGCTCGAAGCTCCCAGGCTTCTGTTGGTGGGTGGATAAATCTAGCCTGTCTCAGGCTCTCTCCCTGCAAACATGAGAGCTTGGTCAGCCAGAGGCCTGGCGTCTGGTTAGACATGATGTATAGCAATGGGGGTGTTCCCCTGGCCACTGGCCCTGCAACTTATCTTCTCCACTGGGCAACAGAGTTACCATGGTAACAAGTACCAGTTATGCTGGAGACCTTCTGGAGGGGATTAAGCCAGAATCTCATAGCATTACCTGGAAATCACCTTGTAGTTAGCCAGAGGAGGTGCAAAGAGCTCTGGTTTTAGTCAGGTGGACATGGGCTGTGAGTCCGGTACAGATACTGTTGAGCTGTGTGCACTTGAGCAAGCTCTTAGAAGCTTGCAGAATGGGAACAGGCTGTGCCAGACACCATCCTGACTAAGCACTTCCCATGTATTAGCTCCCTGAAGCTACAAGTAGCTTGATGAGGCCGGAACTGCCATTGTCTCCATTTTATAGATGGGGAGACATAGGTGGGAGGACGGAATTAAACTTGCCCCAGGCTGCCTAAGTTCTGGCACAGGCTAATGCTTATGTGGCCCTTTCCCCTTAGCTACCACCCAGTTCCAATATGCCAAGGGAGGACTGGGCCCAAGAGTACCTAGCTTCATCTGCTGTGTTATAGGTGAAAAGACTGACGGAGGTCCCGAGATGACAGATTTTTCCAAAATCAGTCTAAAGTGGCCAAGTTGGAACTAGCACCAAGTCTCTTGACTCTAAACCTGGATCTTTTCTCTCCTTTCCTCCTTTCTGTCAAGAGGGGGCAGGGGAAGGGAGAGAGTAGCTGGCTCTAGAGGAGTCACTCATCTATGGGAGGGCATGAGTTTAGCAAGGGGCTGGCCTTTAAGGTACTGAGGACAGAGCTGGGGCAAGCCACTAACAGACTGGCTTCCTTTTGCTCTTTTCATCGTGTCCAGGAATATCTGAAGGGCCTGTGTAGTCCGGAGCTGTGGAAGGAAGTTCGCTATCCACCGATTCTGCACTGTGCCTTCCTTGGGGCCCAGGGCTTGTTCCTGGACTGCCTCTGCTGGAGCACTCTGGCCTACCTGGTGCCTGGTCCCCCTGGCTCCCTGATGGTGGGAGGGTTGACTGAGTCTTTCACCATGACGCAGAACTGGCTAGAGGAGCTGGTGGCAAGGCTGCGGTGGGGCCTTGCACCTCTGCTCCCTGCCCGGGGGGTCTGGGAGGCTGAGGTGACCCGGGCCTTTGGGGCCCTGGTGTGGATCCGGGGTGACCAGCACGCAGGAGACCTGCTGCAGCTCCCCCCAGCTGTCCAGGAGCTCCTGCTCAGTCTGGTGCGGGACGCTGCTGGCAAGGAAGACATCATAGAGTGGCTAGGCCACTTTGGTGTCTCCAGCGCCTGCTCCAGCCCCGAGCTCCTGCTCTGCCCTCCCCAACAACCAAAGGAAGGCTCGGCCACAGTGACCATAGGTGAGAGCCCCGGATCCTTCCCAGAGATAGGAACCTTCCAGATTGGGGGTTCAGAAAATTCAAAGGGGTTAACAAGCCTGGAAGTGACTGGCTCCCTGATCCCAGTCCAGAGCACCCAGCAGGAGACTGCATGCCAGCTGGTAAGGTAAGTTCTGGAGATTAAGTCTGGCTTTTCCAACCCTCCCCTGCCCCCTTCCCAGCGAAATAGTAGTATGGGACCAAACTGGTCTCCTTACCTTTTCAACAAACTTGGGCTTCCTCCAGGGTCCGTTCCAATAACCAACGTGATACAGACAGTGCTCGAGAGGAAGGGCCCACCTTGCAAGCCACCAGCAGCCAGGACTCTGCAAGCCACTCACAAGCCCTGTTGCAGCAAAGGCAGGTACAGAGGATGGAAGATAGATTCTCTTTGCAAACATCTGAATCGGCCCTGAATGTGTGTCCACCCTGGAAGGCCTGGGCCACAGGACCAGCCTTCGGGCCCTTGTTTCCGGGGACTATAGCCGCAACCTTCTGGAAGATCAACGAACTGCATTCTCTCCACCTGGCCTGGCTCCTGTCCCAGGCCTGTTTCAATTTCCCCTTCTGGCAGAGGCCCCTGGGCCCCATTCAGATGAAGCTGCCGGGGCAGAACCCTTTGCCCTTAATCCTGGAGTGGGAGCAGAAGGAGCTGGCTCCTTTGCACAGCGTGGAAAGCCCAGCCTGTAGACCAGAGGGGGAGCCTGGAGGAAAGACAGCCCTAAAGAACTGCCCAAGGTCAGAAACCTCCCCAAAAGTCATGAGTTTATTAGTAGTCCCAAGGGGCTGTGGTATAAAAGATAAGGGTAACCCAAGATTTCCACAAGTAAGGCCATCTCCGACCTCTGCACCCCAATTACAAGCTGGAATTGAGGAAGGAGATCCAAGAAGGGTGCTGTCAGATTGCAAAGACCTCAAGAAGCGGCCCTCTCCAGCAGCATCTGCAGAGCAGGGGGAGTCCACAGCTCCAGGGAGGCCAGTGGTTCAAGGGGGGCTGACAGGTCCATCAGTACCCGGAGTTCAAATAGTGCCTGAAACTCTCAAAATGCCCGTGGCTGCAGAAGAGTCCAAAGCTGTACACCCACCCATCATGGAAGGGCTGTCTGCAGCTCCCAAAGTGCCTACGACCCAAAAGATGTTGACAGTGCACACAGAGCCTGCAGCTCCCAAACTGCCTACAACCCAAAAGATGCTGACTGTGCATCCAGAACCTGTAGTTCCCAAAGTGCCTACAACCCCAAAGATGCCGTCTGTGCACGCAGAGTGTGCAGCTCCCAAAGTGCCTACAACCCAAAAGATGCCCACTCTGCACCCAGAGTGTGCAGCTTCCAAAGTGCCTACAACCCAAAAGATGCCCACTCTGCACCCAGAGTGTGTAGCTCCCAAAGTGCCTACAACCCAAAAGATGCCCACTCTGCACCCAGAGTGTGCAGCTCCCAAAGTGCCTACAACCCAAAAGATGCTGACTGTGCATCCAGAACCTGTAGTTCCCAAAGTGCCTACAACCCCAAAGATGCCGTCTGTGCACGCAGAGTATGCAGCTCCCAAAGTGCCTACAACCCAAAAGATGCCCACTCTGCACCCAGAGCATGCAGCTCCCAAAGTGCCTACAACCCAAAAGATGCCCTCTCTGCACCCAGAGCATGCAGCTCCCAAAGTGCCTTTAGCTCCAACAAAGCTATCAACTCCTGTGGTGCCCACAGCTCAAAAAGCAGCTGTGGGCCAACTGGCATCGGCATCGGCAGCTCAAGTGGCATCCACGACTCCTAAAACTCCCACAGCTCAGAAAATGCCTTCAGTGAAAACACCTGCAGGTGCCCAAACTCCCACAGCTCAAACTGGGCCTACAGCTAAAACAGAGCCTGCAGCTTTCAAAATACCTGAGACCCCCAAAGCACCTGCAGCTCCCAAAACACTGGTGACTCCCGCATCTGCAGCTCCCAAAACACCTGTGACTCCCAAAGCACCTACAGTGTCTAAAGCCTCCAGAGCTTCCAGAACACCTGCAGCGCAGAAGGTGTCCACAGTTGCAGGGCCAACCTTGGATGTAGCAAAACTTCTAAATGTGGTCCAGGCTTCAAAGAGCAGAGCTGCCTTGCCAAAGGGCCAGGGGAATGCTGGAAGGCAGGGTCCCCAGTCCAGCAGTACCTTGGCCTCTAGCAGTAAGCACCCATTTCTGAAGGAGGGGATCCTTGGGGCCTGGGAGGGGGCCCCGAGGCAGTCGGCTCACCACCTGCAGGAGAACAACACAGTGACCAGCTTTCAGAGGTATCATGAGGCCTTGAACACACCCTTCGAGTTGAACTTGTCTGGTGAGCCCGGGAACCCGGGGCTGCGGAGAGTGGTCATTGATGGCAGCAGCGTGGCCATGGTGTGAGTAGACATGGGCTAGGGGTGCTGGGAGCTGGGCAGCCATTCCTTCCTGACTTCCACGTGGGTGAAAAAAACCATGAGGGAAGAAGCACATGTTGAGTGGCCGCTGCATGGCAGCGAGTGGGCATGGAATTCTCACAGCAGCCCTGCAAGGGGCTGTTCTTAGGTAGATGGAGAAACAGGCTGAGAGGTGAAGAATCTCGCCCAGGGTCTCTGAGTCAGCCAGAGATTTTCTTGGTTTGGGGGTTCAGATCCATTCACTGCAAAGGCCCATGTTCTCTCTTTCTAGGCCAGCTTTTTAACTTTCAACCCAAACTTCAAGACTCAGCCCAGAACCTGCCAGAAGCTTTTCCTAACCACACCTTTCCTTAGAGATGGCTCTCCATGCTCCGTGCTTACTAGTAAAGGTGTTAGCACAGAGACTTGCCAGACTGCTTCATTGGTCCCGTGGTAGAGTAGTTGTCTGTGTTGAACATGCTCTTAACACACAGTAGTTGGTTAAGAATTTGAGAACAGAGGCTGCCCTTCTCTTCCTCCTGTCCTTAATGTCACTATACATACATACACACATACACACACACACATACATACATACACACGTACGTACATACACACATACATACATACACTATACGTACATACATACACACACATACACACATACACACATACATACACACATACATACATACACACGTACATACATACATACACACATACACGCATACATGCATACACACGTACATATACACATACATACATACACATACATACATACACACATACGTGCATACATACATACACATATACATATACACATACATACATACACATACATACATACACACATACGTGCATACATACATACACATACATACATACACACATACATACATACACACATACACACACATACACACATACATATGCACACATACACACATACATACACACATACATACACACACATACATACATACACACATACACACACATACACACATACATATGCACACATACACACATACATACACACATACATACACACACATACATGCACACATACATACACACATACATACATACATACACACATACATACATACATACACACGTACATACATAAATACACACATACATACACACATACATACACATACATACACACATGCATACACACATACACATATACATACATACATGCATGCATACACACATACATGCATACATACACACATACATACATGCACACATACATACATACACACATACATGCATACATACACACATACATACACACATACATACATAGACACACATACACACATGCATACACACATACACACATACATACACACATACACACATACATACATACACATACATACACACATACATACACACATGCCTACCTACCTACATACATACACACATACATGCATACATACATACACACACATACATACATACACACATACTCAGTGTTTGAAGTTCCCTGCTTCCAGTAGTTGCTCAGTGTTGCAGCTGGATGGGGAGGAAGAGGGTGTGCCCCACCTGCCTGTGCCCCAGGAGGTGCTAGAGCAAGGCCGTTCCTGCTGCCTGCAGGATGATCCTCCCTCCCTCCCACTGTCCCACAGGCATGGCCTCCAACACTTCTTCTCCTGCCGAGGCATTGCCATGGCAGTGCAGTTTTTCTGGAATCGGGGGCACCGAGAGGTCACTGTGTTTGTACCCACTTGGCAGCTGAAGAAGAACCGGAGGGTGAGAGGTGAGATGGCCACTGTCACCCAGCCCTTCCGATGTTTCTTCTCCCTGCCTCTGCCTCCTCTCTCACCACCCCACCATAGCCTTTCCCACATGGCCTTTCCTCTGACCGTGTGCCTTCCTTTCCCTCCAGAGAGCCACTTTCTGACTAAGCTCCACTCACTCAAGATGCTTTCAATCACCCCATCCCAGCTGGAGAATGGCAGGAAGATCACCACTTACGATTACAGGTGTGCTGCTCCCCAGGCTCCTTTGTGGGGCTTAGGGTGCTCCTGGATGGAGCAGAGTCCCACTTCATCCTCTGGAGAAATGGAGACAAATGTGTCAGGGGTCATATCTGAGAGAAGAGGGTGGGGCACAAGTGAAGAAAGGGCTGAAGGTGGGCTTCTCGAGCCAAGGTCCCTGGCATCTTTGGTGCTCTCTCCTTCCCTGAGTTAACTGGCTTTCCTCCTCCACGGCCTATGGGCCCAAATCCATTGCATTGGACCAGATGAGCCTTGAGCTTCGAGCAGCAGAAGTATCCTAGGCTTTTGGGTGCCAGTTTGGGTTAAAGTTCATGTGTTAAAGAATGCCTTCAGGGACTGAAGAGATGGCTCAGCGGATAAGAGCACTGTCTGCTCTTGCAGAGGACCCGGGTTCCATTCCCAGCACCCACATGGCGGCTAAGGTTCCGCCACAGTTACTGGTCCTAGGTCAAATGCTCAGCAGACAGTTGGTTTTACTTAGTCACCTCCCAGACTGGATAGGGAGAAATTCTCTTTCTTTCCCATACTCTCCAACACCTGGAATTCACTCAGCCTTTGGGCCTATGAAGGGGTTGGCAGGATCAGTTAAGCATCCCACCTCTGGAGATGGCTCCAGGTGAGTTCTTCAAGTACTCTAAGTTCAGGCCTGGATTTGAGGGAAATTGTCTTTTCTGCAGAAGGTGCCTCTGCTGGGTGCTTGTGAAACAGCATGGGAAAATCCTAGGGATCTAGGTAGCTTTCTTTCCTAGTCACAACTCTCCTTAAAAGGAAGGTGATCCTCAGAAAAGTGGATTTTATATTATTATATATGTGAATGTACATCCTGACATGAGCATGAGGACTGTGCCTTGGAGAATATTGTATGCTGTGTGATAGCTACTGACTTAGACTCTTGAACTCATTAAAAGCATCACCTCAGGCCAGGCGTGGTGGCACATACCTTTGATCCCAGCATTTGGAAGGCAGCCAGATCTCTGTAAGATGAAGACCAGCCTGGTCTACATAGCCAGTTCCAGGACAGCTGGGTCTATAGGAAGACCCTGTCTCAAAAACCAAAATCAAAACCAAAAAGCATCACTTCAGTTTAATCTTCACAGCAATAAGGGATGGGTATTTTATCTACATTTTACAGGCACAAAAAAATGGAATTAGTAAAAATGTACATGTAAATGTGAACTAGTGAATGGGTTCTGTGTTGGTTGTGCCTGTGTGTATGAAAGGGGTGTGGAGTTGTATACACACTTGAAATCTGTGGATCCACATCCACCCTCTGGGGGCTGCTGGGATCTCAGAGGCCATGCAGAAGAGAGGATGTGCTACAGAGCCCTGGCTTCATTATAAAGGGCAGAGTTTTTGTTGACTTAAGCTCACTGTGGAGCTCTAGTTCATTTTCTAGAGGGTCAGAAAGCAAGAGGACCAGTTGCTGAGTGGTTAGTGACCTCCTTTTCCCTTGCAGGTTCATGGTAAAGCTGGTGGAGGAGACAGATGGAGTAATTGTCACCAATGAGCAGATTCATGTCCTAATGAATAATTCTAAGAAACTGATGGTCAAAGATCGGTGAGGCTTTCCTAAGGGCTTGAGCTACTGCTTCCTAGTATTGTCGGGCAGAATGCGGCAGGGAAGACATTGGGGCTAGGAGAGGAATCTTGGAATAGGGCTCACTAGCACCTGCTTGTAAATGGGTGTCTCAGTCCCTGTGGAAGCTCCAGGTAGCAACAGGGCAGGGCCGAATCAAGGACTCACCTATGACCTTGCCCCTTTCTTCTATGGGTCCAGCCTGCTGCCCTTCACCTTTGCTGGGAATCTCTTCATGGTACCAGATGACCCCCTGGGCCGTGATGGCCCCACCTTGGATGAATTTCTGAAGAAACCCAACAGGTAATAACAGATCAAGCCTCCCCTACCTCCCAGATCATCCTGGGCTGAACCCTTCCCTTAGCATTAGTGAACATTTATCTAGTGCTTACTAATGAACAGTGATTCGACCTTTTTACATCTTTATACTTCCACCACACACTGATGACGTTATCTATTTACATTACGCTTTCAGCATTTTTACAAATGTGGGACTTGTATTTGTGCTTAACATTTTATTATTGTTTTTAGATATATGCCATGCAGATTCATGGGGTACGCTTGAGTGATCATATAGTGTTTCATTACATGGGTATCCAGCCAGCAGATGTGTCTGTTCTCTGGCTGGGGCCATTTGACCATTTCTGTTTTATGTTGCTGGTGTGATGTACCAGCAAGTAGCCTCACTGTGTGTCCACAAGAGATGCGTCTAGAGTACACACTGTCATGTTGGTTATCGCCTTTGATCTTCACAACTTGAGTTAGATGTAAATGACATTTCATAGATGAGGAATCTGAGGCTAAAGTAAGTGGCTTTTCTAAGATCACTTTGGCAGAAGTGGTTTGTAGCAACTCTGATCCTCTGGCCTCTCTATGATCCGAGCCACTCTTGCTGCCCACCTTCATTGTCCTGGGCCAGCAGGCGATCTTGGTTGGAAACCTCTGGACAGAGCACTACTTCCTGACCTAGGTTCCCTTAGCTCATTCCTCTGATTTGTGGAAATGAGGCTGAGGTTTGACTGTGGCACGTCAGGCTTCCCTTCTCGTATTGACCTTCCCCTGGAATGCTTGTCCTGGGGTAAAAGTAGAAGCTGCCAGTCACCTCCTACCAAGCCATTGACTCAAACCTAGTTTAAATGTGGCTTGGTCCCTGCCTTGGTTTTGTTCCCTGTTGCTGTGATAAATACCGGACAAAGGCAGCTTCTTGGAGAGTTTGTTTTAGCTCATGATTCCAGGTGGGAAGTCACAGTGGCAGGAGCTGGAGAGAGCTAGTCCTAGCACGCCTGTGGTTGGAAGAGAGAAACAGACGCGTGCGTGCTAGTGCTCAGCCGGCTTTCTCCGTTTTATACAACCCAGGATCCCACAGGGAGTGGGTCTTTCCACCTCAACATAATCAAGATAATCCCCCATGGATATGCCCATAGGTCAACCTGATCTACACAGTCCCTCATTGAGACTCCCTTCAGAGACGACTGTAGTGTGTGTCAAGTTGACAATTAAAACTGGCCATCATGCCGGGTGTGGTGGCGCACGCCTTTAATCCTAGCACTTGGGAGGCAGAGGCAGGTGGGTCTTTGTGAGTTCAAGGCCAGCCTGGTCTACAGAGTGAGCTCCAGGCCAGCCTGGTCTACAGAGTGATCTCCAGGCCATCATAGTTAGTGATGTTTTGGATTGACAAGTTTCCCAAGGACAGAAGAGTCTTTGTTGATGTTCAGAGCAAGTATTTGTGGGGTGGGCCTGACTGACTCCTGCCAGGTGAGAACGGCACCTGGGCATGGAGGAAGGCTCTGAGGGGTGACTATATATGTGGCTTTCTCCTTGGCTGACCTGTGGGCATGGAGCTACCCTCTCTCCTTCTTTTACCTGTTTTGATATAGGTTGGATATAGACATTGGCAATTTCTTGAAAGTGTGGAAGACCCTTCCTCCCAGCTCAGCCAGGATCTCTGAGTTGAGTGATGACACTGACCCTGAGCCTTCAGTGGATCTGCAGAATGTGGAAGAAGTCAAGGAGGAGAAGGAGGAAAGCCTGGAAGAGGGGCTGAGGGAGGGACCAGGCATGCCAAAGCTGGCCGAGGAAGATAATCTTGACTCTTCCCTGACGTCGGTATTTGGGTTCGAGTGCCCTTCCTTTTCTGAGGAAATCCTCCGGTGCCTCAGCCTGCATGACCCCTCTGAGGGGGCTTTAGACATTGACCTCCTACCAGGAGTATCCTCTCCTTTCACGGACGTCCCCTGGGACGGGAATGCTCCTTGCCACGAAGTCCTTGCCCAGCTGGCCCAGATGACTATCCCCAACAACTTCACCTCTCTCTCCTTCTTTGTGGGCTTTATGGACTCCCACCGGGATGTTATTTCTGACTATGAAGTCCTTATGGGTCCCTTGCACAGCCTTCTCAAGCAGAAGCCAGACTGGCAGTGGAGCCAAGAACACGAGAAAGCCTTCCTGGCCCTGAAGCAAGCCCTGGTGTCTGTCCTGTGCCTGTCAGCCCCCGACTTCCAGCTGCCCTTCTACTTGGAGGTGACCGTCAGTCAAGTGGCTCTGACGGCCACGCTCCACCAGGAGCACTCGGGAAGGAAGCACCCTATTGCCTACACCTCGAAGCCCCTCCTCCCCGACGAGGACAGTGAGGGCCCCCAGTCAGGGGGGGATAGCCCCTATGCCGTGGCCTGGGCCCTCAAGCATTTTTCCCGCTGTATTGGCGACACCCCCGTGGTCCTAGGCCTTTCCTACGCCTCCCGGACCACCGTGGACTCTGAGGCACTGGAAAGCTGTAGTGTTTCCAAAGCATGGCTGATTCGATGGTGTCTCTTAGTACAGGACAAAGGCAAGAGGGATCTGGAATTTTCCCTTCTCCACGGCCTGCTGGGGGACAACCAGCTGCTGACACCTGCTCCCTCCGTGCCTCGTTTCTTCCGGGTTCTGCCTCCTCTTTCTGACCTGTCCAATTTTGTCTGCATCCACATGTCTGGCTGTTGCTTCTACCGTGAGGACGAGTGGTGTGCTGGTTTCGGTCTCTACGTCCTGTCTCCCACCAGCCCCCCTGTCTCACTTTCCTTCTCCTGCTCCCCCTCCACACCCACTTATGCCCATCTGGCGGCCGTGGCCTGTGGCCTGGAGCACTTCAGCCAGTCCCCCCTCCCAGTGGTTTTCCTCCCCCACTGCAACTGGACCTTCAGCGTCCTCTGGGAGCTGCTGCCCCTCTGGAAAGCCCGGGGCTTCCTCTCTACTGATGGGGCATCACTACCTCACCCCAGCTTGCTCTCTTACATTATATCGCTCACCTCTAGCTCTACATCCCTTCCCTTTATCTACCGGACTTCTTATCGGGGCTCTCTGTTTGCTGTGACGGTGGATAATCTAGCCAAGCAGGGTGCCCAAGGAGGTGGGCAGCGGTGGAATTTGCCGAAGGATGTGCCAGTCCAGGTAGTAACTCCCCGTCCTAAGGGCAAGAAGCCCAACTTGCTGGCTTTACAGTTGAGTGACAGCACCCTGGCTGATATCATTGGCAAACTGCGGGCAGGACAGAAATTATCTGGCTCCTCCCCCTTCAGTTCTGCCTTTAACTCGCTCAGCCTTGACAAAGAAAGTGGCCTGCTTATGTTCAAGGGAGAAAAAAAACCTAGGGTCTGGGTAGTTCCAAGGCAACTCCGGAGAGATCTGATTTTCTCCGTGCATGACATCCCCTTCGGAGGCCACCAGAGGCCAGAGGAGACCTACAAGAAGTTGCGGTTGCTGGGGTGGTGGCCTGGGATGCAGGAGCATGTGAAAGATTACTGCAGGAGCTGCTTGTTTTGCATCCCCCGAAACCTCCTAGGCAGCGAATTGAAGGTTATTGAGTCCCCGTGGCCTCTCAGGTCGACTGCTCCCTGGTCAAATCTGCAGATCGAGGTGGTGGGTCCAGTCACAGTAAGTGAGGAGGGCCATAAGCATGTGCTCATTGTGGCTGACCCCAATACCCGGTGGGTGGAAGCTTTCCCTCTGAAGCCCTACACGCACATGGCTGTGGCCCAGATACTGCTGCAGCATGTATTTGCAAGATGGGGTGTGCCTGTGAGGCTGGAGGCAGCCCAGGGGCCCCAGTTTGCCCGGCACGTCTTGGTGAGCTGTGGGCTGGCCCTAGGAGCCCAGGTGGCCACATTAAGTAGGGACCTCCAGTTCCCTTGTCTGATGAGCTCAGATGCTTACTGGGAATTCAAGAGGGCCCTGAAGGAGTTCATCTTCCTGCACGGTAGGAAGTGGGCAGCCTCTCTGCCCTTGCTGCACCTGGCTTTTAGGGCCTCTTTCACAGAGGCTGCACCCTGCCAGGTCCTGACTGGGGATGAGGTGAGGCTCACAGAGCCCTTGTGGTGGGAGATGAGCAGCGCCAACATTGAAGGGCTTAAGATGGATGTGTTCTTGCTGCAGTTGATTCGGGAGCTGCTGGAGCTGCACTGGAGGGTGGCTGAAAAGGCAAGCGAAAAGGCCGAGAATAGGCGTTTCAGGTGCGAGAGCCAGGAGAGAGAGTGGGACGTGGGTGACCAGGTCCTCTTGCTGTCCCTCCCCAGGAATGGCAGCAGTGCCAAATGGGTGGGTCCCTTTTACATTGGGGACCGGCTGAGCCTATCACTCTATAGGGTGTGGGGCTTCCCGACCCCAGAGAAGCTGGGGTGTGTCTATCCTAGTAGTCTGATGAAGACCTTTGCCAAGAGTGGCACACCCCTGCCCCTCCAGGCCTTGGAACAATGAGCTACCGCAGAGGGCAAACTGTCTATCCTGGGTTGCTGCTGCTAGGTTACCCCTGCTCCAAGTGTGCTCTCAGCCCTTTGGGGGCCCTCAGTTGTGCCTTTTGTGGAGAAGTTGCTTCATGAAGCTTTGCTGAATTGCCTTGACTTAGGGATGATGTCCCTGTGGAAACATCCCCACCTTGGGGTATTAGGAGAATTTGCCAAAGGTTGTCATATATGGGCATCTGGCAGTTTTACACTGGGGAGTAGAGAAATCCCCTTTCTAAATATTGCTAGGTTCAGAGCCATTTTCTGCAGGTTCCCCTCCCCCTTCACACAGATGCAGGCATGTGGCGGTGTGCGCACAGGCCCTCCCCCCACATCTTATGCCTGCTTGTCTTAACCATTAGATAGCGTGGCTTTGGACCTCACAGTCGGAGCCACAGTTGTGGTTCTCTCCCCCTCCTGACCAGAAACCTCAAACTTGGGTGCTTCTCTGCAAACTGCATTTGGGGGACCTCGGGCCTGGAGTTTTCACTGGTGCAGATTCATGTTAGTGGCTCCCCGGCCTCATGGTCAGCTTCCTTGGCCAGGCTCTCCCTTCTCATCTGTCAAGGAAGGATTGTAGAGTTCTTGTGCTTTGAGGACAGTGGCTCTGGATGAAGGTGACCTGTGACAAGCCACCTACAGTCATCCCAGGAGAGGGAGTGGTGGACGGGATGACTTGGCCTACCTCATTTGATTTCAGCCAATGCCGAGATGATTCTTGACCCCTGATGTGATGGTGTTCACTTCATGGGACCCAAGGACCTTGATGCCCAGTGTGGCATCTCTACTGGAAGGACTACTTCTACTCAAACAAGGGGTGTCTACACTCTACTTTAAGGGGAGGGTGTCTGACATGGGCGGTTTTCACACAGCCAGGTGCTGGATGGCTTTACCTCACCCCCTCACCTCCTCTCAGTGCCCATAAATGTCTCCTTTTGCCTGCACTATACCTGCCTCCTTAGACCCCATGTATTGTGTGACAGCTTTTTCCTGGTCACCCAGTCCTCTGGATCTGCCTTCTGTGTAGAGCTCCCTCAGAGCCAGCCCGGGCACACGTGCTTCTGCATACCCTTCTGCGTGTCTACACTGCTGGGCCACCATCTGCAGAGAAAGGACAGCACCAGACTTCTCTGACTGGGCCTCCAAATACCTTCATTTCTTCAAAGCTGAGCCAGTTTTCTGGCCTAGCACAGGTTACCAAAACACTTGACATTGCAGAGCACTAGAGCCAGAAATGGAAAGTTACCTGACCACGGCCATATAGCTAGTTGGTGGCTGGGACCAGGATGAAGCTTCCCGACTCCAAGTTCATCACGAAAAGGGTCTGGTGAGAGGTTCAAGCAAGAGAATCCTTTGAAAGTCTATACTTACATTCCCTTTGACTCCCCACCTCCCAGCTCTTCTAGACAAACTACGTGGGTATTGTCCTTTATCCAATTCCAGCGGCTAGGCTTGTCCAGGAGTGAAGCTGGGTGCTACCTGAGGAGCTGAAGTCAGGTCCTCGTCTTCTCACCTTCGCTCCCTCCCTCCTCCAGTGGTGTATTCAGCCTCTCTTGCACCCTAGCCGTATTCATTCCTTTTTTTTGTTAACTATAGTTTTGATCCTATAGCTTTCAAATGACTTCTTTCTCATTTTATTTTTCAATAAATTGATTAAAATGGAGCCCATATTCAATTCTTTCTTTTGACTTCAGAATTTGGGAATAAGGAAAGTGGGGCAGCCTGCGGGTGTGGCACTATACCTCCATCGATGGATATGTGGGCAGTGCCTTTTCCAGGTCCCCTGGCTCAAGCTCTTAGTGTGCAGATGTGGAGGCCAGGGTGCAGATGCTCTAGTGTGGTTTTCCGCGGGGGGGGGATGAGAGTGGCTGGGACGAGAGCCCAGGCTGGTGCTCTTCCAGTCCATGTCTTGGCAGTGGCAGGTGGAGGTGGAGGTAAAAAGTACTTGGCTGGGGCTGGAGAGATGGCCTAGTGGTTAAGAGCGCCAACGGCTCTTGCAGAGGACCCGGGTTTGATCCCCAGCACCCACATGGCAGCTGAAAACCGTCCTTAACTCCAGTTCCAGGGGAAGCTGATGCCCTCTTCTGACCTCCACGGCATTGCACGACATGGGTGTGCAAACTGCATGCAGACAGTACATTCATACACATACAAAATAAATAAAATTTAAAAAGTTCTTTAAAAAAATGTACTTGGCTGAGAGAATGACATTAGTGCCGAGTCCTTTGGTTTGCATTTAAAGCCCCCTAAACTTGGGTTGGGGTCCCATCTAGAAATAAGATATATATGTCTCCTGTTTTTTTAGTCCACATTTTCCCCATCTGTAAAATACAGGGACATAATTCTCAAACTCGGGGATGGTGCGAAGAGAATAATCTGTGTGACCAGGCTGGCATGTTGGTGGGAGCTGAGCATGCATTCGCCACGTGCTGGCCAACATTGCTCCTTTCCTCACGGGTATCCTTGTTGTCCCCCCTCAAACTCAGAGATGTTCTTACGCTTGGTTAAACTTCCTTTCTGCTGCCTTCCCGCCCTCCAGATTTCTACTTGGTGCTGGCATGGGTGTGCAGTGGCAGTAGGAGTGCCAGGTCATAGGTTACCACCATTTGTTTGAAATTTAAAGTTCACCTACTATGTGTCAGGTTCTGTCTAGGTGTGGATCAGAAAACAAGTAATGTAACTGACATGGTCTCTGCCCCACTGCATCCCATGATCAGGGGAAGGAGAAAGAACACTGAAGCCAGGACACTGTGGTGAGAGCGACTGGAGGCGTGAGAGCCCATGGAACAGGACTCTGGGCTCGAAAGTGTGTGGCATTCAGAAAGTCCATCTCAGAGCCCCTTCTCCAAAAAGCAATACATTCACTTTTTTTTTTTTTTTTTTTTGAACAGGGTCTCCTTTAGTCCCAGCTGGCCTGGAGCGCACTCTGTGCACCAGGCTGCCTTGAACTCACAGAGATCCACCTGCCTCTGCCTCCTGAGTGCTGGGATTATAGGCGTGTGCCACCACACCCAGCTACATTCACTCAATATAGTCCAGAGAGAAGAAATTCAGGTTGCTACTAGAGGGGAAGGCTGATTGGAAAGCTGGTCAGCCAAATCTCTTTATTTTCTATCCTAGATAGCTTGAAGTAAGGATCAGCTCTTACCCACACTGGCTTCTAAGAATTGTCTTTGCTTCTGGATACTTTACAAGGTCTTAGCAGAGATTGGAGATGTCCTCTATGCTTTTGTTTTGTTTTGAGACAAGGTTTCCTGTAGTCCAGGCTGGCCTCCGACTTGCTGTGTCCCTGAGGCTGACTTTGAACTCCTGATCCTCCTACTTCCGATTCCCTGACTCTGGAGTTACAGGTGTGTGCCACCATTCTTGCCATGTTGTTGCTGGGAATCAAACCTAGATCCTGTGTGAGAGCAGCCAGCACCAACATGGCAGCTACCATCTGTAACTCCAGTTCCAGGGGATCCAACGCCCTCTTTGACCTTCTGTGGGCTTGTATGACACCGGTGCACCTTACCAACACATGCAGGCAATACGCTCATACACGTAAAAGAAAAATCTATAATTATATATATATATATATAAAGTTTAAAGGAATTTAAAAGATTTATCCATTTCAATTTGGTACTGATGAATATGCTTCACAACCTAAAACATCCTGATTTTCTCTGTTGGGTACAAGAATAATTCTTTGGGTTTTATTAAGTTTTGACTTAAATCCCATATTTTTCTTTTCTAAGGACTGTCAGTTGAGTGGTGCAGCTTCTTGGGTCTTCACATTCTTGCAGGTGATGAAAGATGAAGCAGTGGGGTTGGCAACAGCTGGATTATGAGACAGCTCTCACAACATGTTAAGAATTACGCATTCTGTTCCAAGGCTCATGGGACAGTTCATTTAGTGAGATTGCCTTGACACTTCCCAAGTGGGGAAAGTACTGGAGGTTGTGGAGAACTGGAGGTAGTGTGGGAGTGGGGAGGGGAGGTGGAGGAGTGGTTAGGGGGAGGCTTTTATTGAAACCTAGAGATTGCTAGTTTGAGGCAGGTGGATGGAAAGCAATAGACAACCAGTGGATGTGAATGACTGGCTGAGGTGGGTGAAAGTTCCCAAAGAGACGGAAGGGAGAAAAGATTTAGTGAGTAAAGCCTGAGTTCGTGTTTCAACAAGGTGACTTCAGGTAGAATCTGTGAGTTTGTTTAGAAGGAGTAAAATTGGAGAAGCTGCAGCGCATGGCTGGATTTTTGTGCTATTGAGAACATGTTAAGACCAAAGACATTCTAGGGCAGAATCTTGAGAAGAACCAGCATTTAAGAGATGGACGAGCTAGGCATGGTGGCAGACACTTGTAATCTGAGGCAGGAGACTGAGGCAGAAGGGCTGCTGCATTAGAGACCAACCCAGGCTACGGAGAAAGTCCCTGCCAACGACAAACAAACAAACAAACAAACAAACAATGGTGGAAGAGTCTATAAAAGGATCTGAAACACAGGTAGAGGGGTGAGGGGCAAGCCCAGAGTGTGGCAGGGAGTTAGGATGGCATGAATAATAGGGCCCAATGTTAGGGACAGCCTGGGCAGCAGGACTAGGAGCTGTCAAGGGACACTAGTGATAGGGAAGTGGGGGTAACTGGCTAAGGTAGTGTTGGGGAAGCAGCGAAGGCCAGAGTTTACCAGGGACTAACAGGTGAGTAACTGATACTCACAGACATTTACATTACAATACTTAGGCCTAAGAGTTGGTGAGTCAGTGTTAAGCAGCTGCAGGACATACAAAGTTGAGGATGACTACGTGGATTACAGCTACTTCCATAACCTATCTTTTTTCTTTAATTTGTTTCAACTTATTTATTTTTAAATTATGAGTATTTTGCTTGCCATGTATGTAAGTGCACTTGTGTCATGCAATGCTTGAGGAGACCAGAAGAGAGCATTGGACCCCCTGGAACTGGAGTTATTGACAGTTGATAGTTACTAGCTGCCATTGTGGGTGCTGGGAACTGAACTCAGGTCTTCTGGAAGAGCAGCCAGTCCTCTTATCTGCTGAGCCCTCTCTCTAGGCCCCTCTTTTTCTCTTTTAGATTTAAGAGATTCAAGTGAATGCCTTTAATCCCAGCACTTGGGAAGCAGAGGGAGGCAGATCTCTGTGAGTTCAAGGCCAGCCTGGTCTACAGAGTGAGTTCCATGTCAGCTGAGGCTACGGGGAGACCCTGTCTCAACCCCCCCCCCAAAAAAAAACCCAGAACAAAAGACAAAACAACCCCCCTCCAAAAAAAAAAAACAAACCACACAAAGAGACTCAACATCTTAAACCTAACTGCTGAAGTGAAGGAGCAGAGGAGAGTAAAAGCAAGTGTATGCTCAGAGAAAATGGGGTCCAGGCTAGTGACAGTCACCTTGACAGGTGGCAAAGTTAGCAGCCACTGAAGGACACAGGAAGAGATGGGGGAAGGCCCAATGTGGGCGTGGCAAAGGGCTTCTGCTTGGTATCCCCATTTCAGTGAAGAGTTGAGGCTGCCTGCTGACGGTGGGGGGCAGTGAGGGTGGCAGGCACCAGCTCTTGAAGATGAGAACAGAATGCTGCAGCTGGACTCTGGGGAGGGCGAAGAGGGAAGTTGGCAGTGGAATCCAGAGAACTGCTTGGTTACTGAGCAGCAGGTATGGCTGGAAGCTGTGAGTTTAGATCCACAGTGGAATCTCAAAAGTCAATTTCCTCTGTGTGAGTTAGCCAACAGGGAGAGTGCAGAGTGAAGGTACACAGTGCATTCTGTTTTTAGGATCCCAGTATCAGAGAAGCTTTGGTCCCTGGAGAGGAACACCTACTGCCACCTCGGCATTTCTACTTAATTTGTGTATTTCATGAACCAACTTAAGCAAAAACTAAACACTTATACATTATTTCTAGAGCCAACAAATCAAGATTTATATATTTTACAAGTCAAATCACTTAAATATTGATTAAAAAGTTAATTAAATTCTCCTATATATTTTAATGGAATCACAAGTTTAATAGGTCAATTCCTCTAAAAATTTCAAATGTTTTGATAAAGAAAACACAGATGGCTCAGTGGTTAAGAGCACTGAATGCTCTTGCAGAGGATCCAGGTTTGATTCCCAGCATCCACTTGGGTAACAACCATCTATAACTCCAGTTCCAGGGGATCCAATGACCTCTTTTGACCTCCTCAGATATTACAGGACCCAGGGGCACTTAACACACATGCAGGCAATATACTCATCTATATAAAAAATAAAATAAAAATCTTAGAAAACACATCCTCTGCCATGCGAGTGCTGGGATTAAAGGAGTGGGCCACCATGCCTGATGAATTGTATAGTTTTTAAAAAACGTTTTTAAAAAATTTACTTTTATTTTATGCGTATGGAGTGTTTTGCCTGCATGTATGTAAATGCTTTCCACATGCAAGGGCCACAGAGGGCAGAAGGAGGCGTCTGATCTCCTGGGGTGGAATTATGGATGGCTGTTAGCCACTGTATGTGTACTGGGAACTGACCCCAGGTCCTTTGCAAGAGCAGCCAGTGTTTTTTAATGCTGAACCTTCTCTTCAGCCCTGGGCTGTATAGTTTTAAAGCGCTACTTTCATTATTATAAAAGTATGTTGTAGATTCACGAAATGGACACTATTTCACTTGAGTTTGGTCTTGAAGAGAGGGGTCTAATGGATAAGTTGTCTGTCTTTGGATCAGAAAAGGGGCACTCTCTCAGTGCTAAGGAAATTTTGAATTATTAATCAATGAATTCTTGGTGGAGCCTAGGAACTGATTTGCCTTCTAAGATGATTGAAACCTGAGTGGGCATTGTAAGGTTATGGTGTGACCCCCCCCCCCCGAAATGAAAGGCCACGAGGTTTAGGCTCTCCGGAGCAAAGTTTAATTCAGGGTAGCCGGGGCTAGGCTCAGGGGAAAGATACAGCCAGCACTGAATGGCGCCTGGCCTGGGAATTTAAGGGAGAAGGTGGGAGTGAGATTCAGTGAGGATGGGGGTGGGTAGAGCACTTTGCAGGAATCTGGCTTTGGAACGGTGAAGGCCCGTTTTAGCATAGCCAAAGGCTATTGGGTGTCTCTGCATTCCAATGGGCTTCTGGAGATCACACCCTGACAGGCATTGCCTATTTTTACGGATATTTTTTAGGCCCTTACATTTCCAAGCATTCAGTGAATGGTACCAGGTGCCCTGTCCAAGTTGCCATCTTGAAATTCACAGCCTATGATAGCCAGATGTTTCAGATTCTATGTCTAGTCCCAGAATCCCTAAGTATTCTATGAGATAGCATGGGGGACTTTGCCACTACATCTCAGGTTAGAGAACTTAAAATAAGTTTATTCTGTGTATTCTGGGTGGGTCTAGTCTAAGCACTTGTGCTGGATAGTTTTAGTGTCCATTTGACACACCTAGGTTGAGGGAGCCACATTTGGGGAATTGCCTCCGTTGGACTGACCTGTGGCCATGTCTGTGGGGTATTTTATTGATTGTTGAGTGATGTGGGGGGGCCCAGCCTACTTAGGATAGTGCCACCCACCCGGGCAGGTTGTTCTGTATTGTACAAGAAAGCAGTTGGAAGCCAGGAGTGGTGGCGCATGCCTTTAATCCTAGCACTGGGGAGGCAGAGGCAGGCAGATCTTTGTGAGTTCAAGGCCAGCCTGGTCTACAGAGTGAGTTCCAGGTCAGTTGGGGCTACAGGGAGACCCTGTCTCGAAAAAGACAGAAAAAAAAAAAA